>VWZF01002940.1:0-230000 GCA_013396755.1 Sclerurus mexicanus
ATATATATATATATATATGAGAGTTAAATTCCCAACATGCTCCCTTGGATTATCTATGTTTTCCAGTGCTCTTGTGGTTGGTAAAGTGAGCGCAAATAGGTCCTGAGCACCCAGTGAGAGGCAGAAACACCTCATTCAGGATCTACGATCTCAAGATTCTTTTTTTTTTATGGCAAATGCCAACTATATGTAGGATTTTTCAGTGTTTATGGCAAAAATATGCCAGAATATAACCATATACTTCATAATAATAAAAAAAAAATTGCATCTTGAAAGCATTTTTGACAGGGTTCCACTTTACAAGTTAATGGCAACTTCAGAGGTACAGGAGTCCTGGAATAAATGGAAAATTGGCTCCAAATATTAAAGACAGAGAGCAAGAAACCAAGAAAAGCATAGTCATAGATGGATGATACTGCTTTGGCAGGCAAGGTAAACAGTAAGGAAACACACTGCCAGATGCAAAAAGACTTAGATCATTAAAAAGGAAAGAGATGAAAAAAACATTCAACACAAATAAATTAGAGCAGTATCGCCAATACTGTCTGTCAGCATTTCTGCTATAAATCCTGGGTTGCAGGAGTGTATTCCACATCTGAAAAAAGGATCTCCCAAATGGAACTTGGCATGCCAGAATCCTGGCCTGTATTAGCATGGCTTTTGTCTTCACTGAGTTTTGCGAGACATAAATGGAAATTTAATCTGGATTCACGACGATTCAGCTCATACCCTCAATGCAGCCACACTAGTTGGTGCTCCCTGAGGTTTGAATAATTATTTTTACCTTCTAGAAGTAACAAGAAGCTGTTAAGAGTTTAATTTAGGTACTTCAAATTTTGTAACAACACTTATTTCAAAATTATTTGACATACTTTCAGGAAAAAATGTGAAGATGGGGCAAGAGAGAACTGATGGTGCCTGTTATGCAAATAATTTAACTTTGAAAGGGATGTCTGACCATATCCTGCTTAAACAACCAACAATACATGCCCTTAATAAAACTTGACTAAATACAGTCTGGTCCAAAGTCCAGCCTCCAATGGATAAGAAGTAGCAATTTTCAATAAATCTGTTCAGTGTTTTATAAGAAAAACTAATACTTAAAAAAATACAATAAATAAAAATACGTAAAATAAAAATGAAAGTAAAATTAAATGAAAGAAAATGAAATAATGAAATTAAATAAAATAAAATAAATAATAAAACCAATGCTTTAAAAAACCCCAACAATACCCCCTCCGAAAAAAAAAAAAGGTGTTTTAATAATCCGTACCATTTTAGCTTTTAATCTGACCATAAATAGAATAACATTTGATATTTTTTTTTACTGCAGGAATTCTGGAGGATAAAGCATTCTCTCCTACTGGAAGCTATAGCATCTTAGGCTGATATTATAGATTTTTCCTCGGTACTCTGTCCTGATATGTGGACACAAAGGATTTCAAGAGATTCTTCAGTGTAAAATCGAATTAAGTGTAAATTGTTTAAATAATTGTATGTGTACTGTAAAGTGCCTTTGAAAAATAAGGCTCCAGCTCTGGATGTGCTGGTAAAAATGAGCAATTCTGAGCTGGGAACAGGTCGTGCCCTACGCTCCATGGTGCGCATCGCTGGTGCCTTTGGAAATTCAGCTCCTTCACCTGTCCCCCTGATGTGATGAAGACAGAGGGAGGAAGATAAATTGCTCTTCATAAAAGAGATTAAGCCAGAGCAACAGAAGGAAAAACAAAGACCAAACAAACTCCGGGAAGAGAGAGGATGTATTTAATGCTGACTGTGGCTACTTTGCCTCTCCTCTGTCGGTTTGTTTTGTCTTCTGGGTGACTTTTGTGTCTCTAAACTATCACCTCTTGTATAAATAAGGTCTTCTAGAAAGGAGTTCTTGTGTTCCTGCTCATGACTCAGTGGTTTGGCTGTGGGGTTTTCCTCATCCTGCCTTTGTAACCCACGTTTCTTAGTGAGGCTTTGTCAGAGGTTTGACTCGTGGGCTAAACCTGGATGCGTCTGTAAATGGTTTTAATGTATTACTTATATTTCAATGATTTATTTACCTGCAAGAAAATACACATCAGAATTTTATACACTGTGAGAAAATAAAAAAACCCAGCCTGCACCCTGGATCTTTTAGATGAACTGGGTGACACAAGACCCAAGGAACTCCAATGGCATCGGGCACCAGGCAGGGAGTCCTTAGTCCTGACATACGGATTTTAACAGCAGCTCCCTGTAGTACGCAGAGCAGACCCACAAAGCAGTGGAAGTACTGAACTTATTATGTATTTTTCCAAGGAATATTTTTTCCCTGTTCATGTTGTGTCCTGAAGGATGAGTTATATAGTGCTTCAGATCCCAAGGAGGTTTCTTCCCTTCCCAGCGTGCATGTTGCACACCTTGGAATAATATCAGTGTGCACTTAATGTAGGCACTGGGAGGTTCCACAGGCATGCAGAAAGTATGTAGAAAAATAAGCACAGAATGCAATAAAATACTGGGGAGATAAAACATTATTTTGAAAGTGGAGATTGAATGCATCAAAGAAAAAGGAAAGACAAAAGCAGCAGCTCACAGCTCTGAAAACAGGGAAACAAACAGAAACGGGTTCTTTTCTTGTTTCCAAGCTCTTTGCTTCCAAATAACCCTTGTTTTCCAGCTTCCACTGTCTTGTTCAAATGCTTCAGCTCTCCAGATCTTTCAATACCTCCACACACATCCACCCAGCTCCATATAAACCAGAAAAGCTGCTGCACGTTCAGACCCTTTCTTTGTGCTGGGAAACATGACATCCAGTGGGAGCAAACCGGAGGGTGAAACAAGGTTAGTAAAACCCCTTTAAAAACCCCATTTCACCAGGCCACAATTTCCCACCATGGTCCAGCTGCTCAGGGATCTATCCCTGTTGTCACAGTCCAGGGGGTCTGGAGAACAAGTGGTCGGGCCATGTGGGATGGCCCCAAACCCCCAAAATAAAGAGTTTTCCAAAGCATCCAGGCCTTGGCACCTTGTTTGTTCTTTCTCTGAGTGCTTTCTACTTTCATTAGTCTGCTTTGTGATTTTTTTTAAGGCAAAAAACACATATATCTGTGATATCTCATGACATCTTCTTAGTCCAGCTTCGATAGACATGGAAAGGGAATTAAACGAATTCATGCCTTGGAAGAATTATTGAAGAAATTCCAACATCGTGAAGGTGCTGACAGCAATACCTTGTCATGACGCTGGGATTCACAGAATCACAGAGCCCTTAGTTTCATAGAATCATTAGAATCATGGATTTGTGCTGAACTGGCATGATAATGCTCACTGCTGGACACTGATTTTTCTGTCCTTGCTATTCATATATCTCAGAGGCTAAATAAGTTTTCTGTCTGCATTTTATTCTTTGTTGGTAGACATTTATCGTGGAGCAAATATTTTTTTACCCTCCAAAACTCTCTCATCCATAAACTGTTTTCTGTTTCTGTTACATTACTTCATGTCCCCATTACATAAAATACAACTTTTAAAATAAATAAATAAAAAATCCCTCTTTGAATTTCTCTTTAATTCATATTTGCTATATCTCGAAAATGAGTTTTTTTTTTAAAAATAAATATTTTCCTTTAATCCATGATAACTGAACAGACGTTTGCTAAATGAAGCCAAGAGACATGAGAAGATTCGTTAAGTATTTGAGTTTTCTGACACTGCAGATTGGAAGAGAGCAGCTGGGGGCTTTGCCAAAGACAGGACTTTGAATTTTATTTCTTCTTATACCAGTAATCTATGGAATTGAGAAGTTATAGCAACTATACATCTCATTCCAGACTATTTCAATACTAAACTGTGCCCTTTCCCACCCTACACGGAACCCTCCAAAGCAGATAATATAGGTCATAGCTTAAAAATGCAAGAAGCATCTTAAATATTAAAAAAATTATACACAGCAATAACATTGAATTGATAACCAACAGTTCCTGAACAATAACAACTGGAAAATGATGGCAGAGATTCATTCCAACTTCTTAAAACCTTAAGCTCCTGAAATCAGAGCCTTCATATTAGCATTGAATACAGCAACATTCTGATTTAAATTATTGACAGCCTGAACTAAATTAGTTAGTGTCTCATCTAGTTTCATCAGTCTGCTATTCATTGAGTCGTTCAGAGGTTGGATGGATTCCATCAACATCTCCTGAACACACTTTTTTTTTAAGCCAATCTGCTGCTCTCTGGTTCCTTTCTGACACTTCCATCCCTTTCTAATATGATGTTCTCTGAGCTATCACCCCTCATTTCCACACGCTTGTTCTTCGTCATCTTCACTTTCCACTCTTACTTTGCGTTTTTCCTCCCATCTCCTTATTATTTATTGTGTTCCTTATCGACTCCTGTGACTTGTAACTCACTGAAATACTGATGTTTATTTTGCTTTGATAGTTTCTAATTGTCTCTCGGGGATCACAACTGGAAAAGATGCACTGTCACTGTCCCCAGATTGGGTTTCAATATGCCAGTGGCTTTGCACTGAATACATGCACGTAACTCAGAAGGAAAAAAAGGCACAAGACTGAGTAAAAGGCACAGAAATTTCCTCTCATTCCAAAGACCTTGTAAAAATCGAGTAATTTCTTCGTGGTTACTCTTCTCCTCCCTGTGCTTTGCATCTCCTGGTGCCTCCTCACAGTCTCACCCACGTGCTGTGGTTCCCCACAACTTCACAGTACAGCAGTACTGGCAGGATGTCACAGCGTGGAAGGAGTGGTTAAGTAGGGATAAAAGGCAACGTGGAAACTGGGAGAGTGGGAAACATGGCAGGAACTCAGCTTTGTGAAGGACACATTGAGAAATGTGGGAAATTTGGGCACCGGGAAAGAAATCCCCTTTGGAAAAAGCCTTTCCAACAAGTACAAAGATCTGTTTGTGTATAGGTTGATGTGCAAGAACTGCAGAACATCAAATTTTTTTTCACATCCCAAACTCATTTTCATCTCTGTGAATCAGTGTTAAAAGTTATAACCCCTTTCCTGCTCTTATTTCAAAATTACTGGTCTCCAGTTCCCCATGTATCCTCCTAAGTGACATTCTTTCAGCACCCACAGCTTTTCCTTTGCATAAACCCACAAGTTGCAGACCTCAGAGTAGGTGCAGAGGCTCAGATAACAAACTCAAGCCCGAGGTAGCCTCAAGTGCTATCACTGAGAGCTCTGGGTACGTTTGTCATTCCCAAATCGCTACTCTTTATTCTAATTTCACTTATAAATCAACTACCAGTTTCAGGCTAGGAGAGAAGCTAGGAAAGGCAGTCTGAAAACAAGATTGCAGATGAGGAGGAAAGAGGAGGAACCAGCAGAATTGGTAAATTAATTCTTATATTCCCTTTATCATTGGGGTGGGGGGAAGAAGTCTATTTTAAGGGTGGTGAATGTGGCCAAAAATCTACCATCAATAATGCAGAAAATGTCAGGTTTTACCGAGTTGCTCCAGGATCCCAATCCTGTCCAACTGGAAGTTTTCTGACTTAAAAAGCCACACAGTTGGCTGGTGAAGGACTGAAAAAGTGATTCTGCCCCTCTTCTCCACTCTAGTGAGACCTCACCTGCAGAGCTGCCTCCAGCTGTGGGGTCCCAGCACAGGAAGGACATGGACCTGTTGGAGAGTCCAGAAGAGGCACCAAGATGATCATAGGGATGGGACAGCTCTGCTGGGAGAGCTGGGATTGTTCAGCCTGGAGAAGTTCTGGGGTCACCTAACTCTGACCTTCCAGTGCCTGAAGGGGCTGCAAGGGAGCTGGAGAGAGACTATTTACAAGGGCCTGGAGCGACAGGACAAGGGGGAATGGCCTCAAACTGACAGAAGGGAGTTTTAGATTGGATATTGAAAATGTCTTGGCTTTGAGGGTGGGGAGGCGCTGGCACAGGTTGCCCGGAGAAGCTGTGGCTGCCCCATCCCTGGAAGTGTTCAATGCCAGATTGGGGCAACCTGGGCTAGTGGAAGGTGTCCCTGCCCGTGGCAGGGAATTGGGAGGAGATGATCTTTCAGGTCCCTTCCAATCCAATTCTATGATTCATTCTATGATTCGGTGAAAGTTTGATCGGTGGACTCTGCACAGGGTCATCTTCTTAATTTGGGGTTCCTCAGAGCCCTAAAGCAAAGCATGCCCCAAAGCTGCCTGATTGTTGTTCAGAGCTGGACCAATACCAAGAACCCCCAAAATAGATCCATCCCTAATTTTAGTGCATTTCTGGATGGCTGCATGAAGGTGTTAATCCCCTACGTAGAGCCATTAGAAAAGAATTCATTATTCTGCCCAGTGAGTTATCCCTCTATTAAACATTAGGAAGAATTAGCCTAATATTTACAGTCAGCTATTTGTTATGTTAAAGAGGTATTTGCCAAATCTTCAGCACCTCCACCACATGCACAAAATCATACTTTAAATGAAGTAATTCTGAATTAAACAAGTGTGCTAGTACTACTAGTGGGATTTATAGTAACCAATAACAGTCTAAGAATGTATTTCACAGATTGCTTCTTTATATTGCAAAATTAATAGAGTTTTATATCTGAAGAAACAAATCTGCACATTAAAAATCAATGTTTCTCATGATACACACTTGGTATTATTTCTGGGAATGCTACAGCTGGCATGCACAGCCTAGTTAAAATATTATAATTTACTTGACTGCATGCATAGTCGATTTGCAGTCAAAACTGCCACTTACTACATGGGAGGAAAAACAATGACTTCCATGCTACTGGAAACATCAAAGGTACTTTTTGCACTACTCCTCCTCAAAACCTCCTGGGAAAAGCCCTGACTCGTAAGCTTTCCAGTGGTTACTAGAGTGCTTCTTAGGTTTGGATAAAAAAAATAATAATAAAAAAAAAAATCACATTTTGCTACAGTACCTCCACTGAAAAATCCTCAACAAGCAGAATGGATTGAAAAATTCAAGCATGACTAAAAAGTACATTCCCCACTAGTCAGTGAATTTTGCTCCCTATTTGTCACTGCCACCTTGGAGAGTGGTGAGCATTAATAATGCATGGGTGCTAGGAATGTATTAGCAACTAACCTTGCGAAGAAAATCAACTGGGGACCCAGAAGAGCTGTTAAAAAAAAAAAAAGGGGAAAAGGGGAAAAAAAGGAAAAAAAAACCAAAAAGAAACAAAATCAGAGCTCTCTCGTATCCTCTTATTTATTGAAGAGATTTTGGGAGAAGTGGCAGGGACGGCTGGCACTATGTATCACTGCAAACTGAGGTTGGAAGTGTCTGGAATGGGGTCGGAATTGAGTTCATTGATCACATTCAGGAGCGGACCCACCCCCACTCATGATCTCCTCAGCATCATCCACTCTCCAGCAGAGGAAATACCCCAGAGGATCAAGGGTGTTTATGCAAAGTGGTGATTGGAGAAGAAATGTCTTTATTAAACATGTTTTTGAGGAAGACCTTCATTCTGCGCTTAGAGGTGTTGCAGCTATTTTGCATATGTTAACTGTGATCAAGTTTTCCTGGAAATAAATCAACACTTCATGTTTCCCAAGCAATTTTTTTTAGTGTAGGGCCAGTGAGGTGAGTGGAAATACCTTTGCCTTCTCCTACTTCAACTGCACCATCACAATCACAGGATTGCCACTATGGCTACTTAAACGTGGTTATTTATAGCTTTTATTTTATAGTGACATGATAACATATGGATTTTATTCTCGTTTTGAAACTCTTCAGTCCTTTCAAATCCAAGTACCCAAAGATATCCAGGACCCAAGGAAAATATCCTGCTTCCTAAAATAAAACAGGTTTACCATTACATTTCTATAGTTTGAAACAATTTGTACACTAAGCTGCTCTATCCCGCTGTTAGCCTTGGCAGTAATGGTTTCAGTTATATATTTATGTCCTGCCATCTCCTTTTAATATATATTGTTTATATTCCAAGGCCTGTTTTCTGGTATAACAATCATTACAAGTTTTACGTGGAATATAGTTGCTTTTTGTGTTATTAGCCAAAACAAATACTGTGTTTAAATTCACCTTATTGATTTGTTTTCTCAATGAATGTACCCAGCTCGTCAATATAATGGGGAGATAGAGGGGATTATTCATTAAGTCTGCAAAAAAAGGGGAAAATAATGTGGTTTTCCTTTTCCATTCTACTGGAAAAATAAAAAAAAAAATAAAAAAAATTTTCCTCTATTTGCCTCATGAAGGAAAAAAAGCCCCAGAATTTTCTGTGCAGATCCATCCTCTTTCTCCTGAAATAATCAGAACGACCTGATGCTCCCAGCAAAACTATTTGCTTTGTAACTCACGAGTTGTATTTAGTTATCAATTGCAGACCTTCATGCAATTAATTCATTAAGCTCATTATGTCTTAATGTTACATCCGAAATTCAAAGTTCTATATATACAATTTAATCTTTGGTCATTTTTTTTATCAAGATGAGCTTTGAACCAGGTATATTCCCCAACAGAAGGATTGGGCCAACTACCTAATAAAATGCTGCAGCCTGTGGATAAGCTGGAAACCTTACTGTGACACAATCCTCCTGCTTTTCACCTGCTTCCCTAATACTTATCAACTAATTCATGCCATTCCTCTAATCTTTATTTCATGTTGACGACAAAATAAAGTTAAAAGACACCTGCTGGTAGATAGATTTTTCCACTGAACACGCTTATACAGGCCTTTAGGAAAACTACATTCTGGCATCCTAAGAGGATCACATGATTAAGATCTGAAGATTGAGAAGAGAATTGGTTCAGTACCAGTTTCCCATTCTCATTACAATTGTTCTCCTGAGAAATGAGCAATTTTTCACCATTGTTTTCTTGATGCGACATCCTTTGTTGTATTTTAGTGTGTTGGGTTTTTTTTTTTTACCATCTTTCTTTCTTTATCCCTTCTCCTTTTCTTCTTCCTTCTAAACCTCCCTATGTATGCCACAGTTGTTTAATTTTTGTTATGGAAATGATTAAAGTTTTATTTTGTTTTGGTTTGTTTCATTTATCTCCCAGGAGTTTTTTTAGGGTGATAGTCACTCTGCAAATGAATGTAAAAATGCTTTTGTCTGATTAGCCTGCATATTAACTGGTAAACTGCTTGTTATTTTACTCTGATGTTACATTCACAACAGGATAACAGTTTTGATCCTGTTATGCAAAAATTTACATTATAAATTAGGAGGCATATTTCACACTTTTTTATCTTGGGCAGATTCCTAATGTAACCATTAGGTGTTAGGAGGAAAAAATGGAGATAAGGCAACTTCCATCAGCTCAACTCATGTTAGATTCAGAAGACATTAATTCAGGCCATACATGGTGACACCTTGCTCATAAGGACTCAATCTGGGTGATGCCTGACCAACCTCAAGAAATTTTGAGTTTGACAAATGTTATGAATAAAACTTGACTGTGGAATGCAAAATATCTCGAGCTGAAGGCATTTTTATAATCTCTTTTTTCTTTTTTGTTTTAAGGAAAAAAAGGTGTTTATCTAAACAGTTTTATAATTACTCGTTAAAGTAGGATCCAAGTAAAGTCCTGGAAATCTCAATAGTATCTTTCAACTGCATCCTAATATTTCTTAGTTAAAGGCAGTTTTACAAGAGGTTAATGTCTATTTCTTCTTTCATTTACTTAGTTTCTAAGCAAGCCTGAAATTAGTCACATAAACCGTTTCTGGAATTCCATTTGTATTATTTCTAATAAGCACTGCAAGGCTTCTTTAATTTTTCAGGTTTGCAGAACATTATTATAAACTGTGGTGCTGAGTTGACAAATCAGTGCCTGCTAAAGATGTTTAAGATAACTGAATATCACAGGTGGCTTAATTGTGCAAGTTTTCAAACCCCTCTGAACAAGTACCACCTTAAGAAGGTATCCAATTTGCTTTCAGAAGAATATTTTATACCAAAATATACCCGGTACAATCTGAGAGGATGCAACAGCAATCATCAATCAACATGACAAGCTCAAAGGGACGCTCCTGTAAACTAGACACAGGGGAGGAGAGGTGCCTCAAGTGAGACAAGAGCAGGTTTTGGGAGGCTGTGTTTGAAATCCTGATCCTCCTTCCCCATTAAACCACCAGCTCACATCCAGGCACCTGCCGCTGGTACAGGGCAAAATTTTTGACAGCGCTATCCCTTGGAAATCTGCATTTGGATGTGTGTGCTGCTGGGGTCAGACCTTTGTCTGGCCAGATGATCAGTGGTCTTCAGGGATAAGCTGGTCCCCTCCCAGGACTTGCTCTGTCACAGCTGCAGGGCTCAGCTCACTCTTCCCCTCAACCAGCACAATTTAAATCCCTTGGAGGGGGGAAAACAGGTCATTAATGTGCTGGTTGGGTATGGGAGCGGGGATGCGATTTGCACCTCTGAGATCATCAAGTCCAGCTATCAACCTAACACGACCAAGTCCACCACTAAACCATGTTCCTAAGTGCAACATCTTGACTCTAACCCAAACATTATGGCAAAAAGGTAAGGTTTCTTCTAAAAACATGTTTAGTTAAGAAAAGAAACCAAAAAATAAAAAAACCCAAACAAATCGACTAAACAACAACAACAAGAAAAACAAAATCAACCAACCAAAAAAAAATAAAATCCACCAAACAAAAGAAAACCAACAAAAAAAAAAAAGGAAGGAAAGGAAAAAAGGACAAGAATTTCGCCTCTTGAACTCTTTTTATCACAATGGGTAGTAGATCCCATTTTCAGTTTCCATCCTTTTACTGCTTTCTCCCCAGTTTCAGCCCTGTGTTCTGTACACAACAATTTTAGATCTAGATGAGTCAGGTCCTGCTGTGGGACTCAAACTTTTAGCCTCTATGTTGATATAAAGACATATTAAAATTGTATTTTGAATTCTTGTCGTCCAAAGCGATGCAAAGAGAACTCTTCTCCATGTTCATGGGGATTATAAGAGTCATACAGGCCTCAGAAAGGCTTTTGTTCAACAGGGAATTTTCTTCTGGGTTATAAGGAGTTTCTTTGGAAAGATCCTCTGAGTTAAGTCTTCTCTCCATGTCCGTGACATTT
This sequence comes from Sclerurus mexicanus, assembly GCA_013396755.1. NCBI lineage: Eukaryota > Metazoa > Chordata > Aves > Passeriformes > Furnariidae > Sclerurus > Sclerurus mexicanus. The sequence goes on from VWZF01002940.1 coordinate 11,027, forward strand.
GCTACTATGGAAAAAAACCTGTGAGTACATGAAATGGTTTGGGAGGGATCCCTTGAAGAAGGGAAGAGACAATGTGTAAGACAGGTGGGATAGGTATGAAATAAGGGTTTGCAACCTTAAAGGCATCTTTTAATCACTTTTAATTAATAATATATTTGCATGCACACACCAGGAAGTTTCTCCTACAGCAGCAGGTCCAGAAGCTCCATCGTCCTGGTGCCTTGTGCTGGAGCAGCTCATTGCTGAATTTCCCAGACACAGCTCTTGAACACGGGCATCTTCATGCAAAACCAACCATAAAAATTCTCCTCAGACCTCTTTCTCCATCCTGTGTGTGATATTCCCTGCAGAGGTCCAATGGAATGACCCCAGATTACTCTGCTGGGATTGAGATCAGAGCTTTTCCTAGCCCACCTGCACTGTCCCAGCTACAAGCATGCACCCATATTTACACATTAATCAATAAAAAAAAGGGGGAAAAATTGAAATTTCAAACATTTGAAACAGCGTAACATGAACCCATTCACAAATATGCACTGTCTGTCCTGAGACAGAGTCAAAACACACAACACTCTCTTTTCTCTTAACCTTGCAAAGTCTTGCCATAGCCATTTCGAACTCCAGCCAATTTTATTTTTTTTTTTTTCGTAGGAATGGAATTTACAGATTACAAAAATGGTTTGCTTGAGTCATCACCATTCCTTTGAACTCAGAGGCCATTTGAATTTGATCCTGACCAGGCTGACCATAAACCATTCTGTTTGGATAATAGAGGAAATGGAACAGTTTGTCTTGAGTAACCTTATAATAAACTGGAGCTCAGTAGTTCTGAATTACAACTAAAATTGCTAAAAAATATAAAATATGTGTCTATGTGTGTGTATTTTATATATATGTACATACACTCAGACAAATACACACTCAACTTCATGCCAACAGAAGCAAATGAGTGAAGAGAATTGGCAAGATCAACATTTTTTAAATTAACAAACTTCATCTACTTGTTCATTATATTTTTATTGTATTAATAAAATATTGCTCATTTAGATGAGCTTGATAAATAAAAACCTATAAACTGCCTGTTCATAATTCACTGTAATCTATGTTCAAAGCTATGTGGATTAGTCACAACTAATAAAGATCCAAAATATGTTTGATTTGGATTTTAAAGTTTTGCAATGTATTTTTCATAAAATTGTTGAGGAGTGGAATGTTATACACAACTTTACTCCAAAGTCTTAAAACTCATCTGAGCAAAACCAAAATGGTTTTTGGTCCCATAATCAGCAAAAACTAGATGAATTTGGGACTCCCAAAGAAACAAGAAAGGAAAATGGGCATTTATTGGTGTTACACAGAATTCCCTGTGGGTATCCCACTTGTTTGATGCCTGGAGGGTTTCATAGGCTCTGAAAAGAGAGAAGATCCATGGAATATTTTCCCTTTTGAAGCAAGCAAAACATAGCCTAAAATCATTACAACAGCTAAATCCAGCAAGAACAGATTGGATTTAGACCTTAATGCATCTTTCACCCGAAATAAGATACATGCAGTCAGGCTTATTAAAGCACACAAAAATCTGAGTCTTACCAACATGGGCTTAGATGACTAAGCCTAAACTTTGGTCCTTAGATGCTTAACTGACTTATCAATGTGACTTCGGCAACATGAAGTTGTGAATTAAGAGGAAAAAGTTGTGAGTGCCTTGGTTTAAGGGTTCAGGGCTGTGCACTCTGAGTGGCTGAAGGATGAGAAGAATTGGGATAGGAGTCCCTCACTCCATATTTCCCATCACTTACTCAGAGACAGAAAGTTTTTGAGCAGAGTGATGATTTTAAGCTTCTGGAGGCTGGGGTTTTTTTCTGTGCACATACTGTACCAGGAGCTGGGCAGAGATCATGGTCCCCTTGGAGGCCACATCCCTAAATTAAGAGATAGTTCTGCCAGACACCGATGAGGGGACACATTTCAACCCCCTTACAGAATTCCCCCACCCTGTTTAAGAGGAGTCCCATGGAGAGGAGGTGGGACAGACCAGGTAGAGCCAAGCAAGGACAGTTTAACCCTTTTAATCCTGAAAGTAGAGCCAAGCAAGGACAGTTTAACCCTTTTAATCCTGAAAGACTTTGAAAAATTTTGTGTGGCATCATTTGCCAAATAGAGATTTTAAGCCTTTTGAATTCTCCAACTTGCTGCATGTCAGAGGAAATTAAAAGCAGAGAAAACAACCACCAAAACTGTGTGTGTCCCAAAGCAGGGATCAAGAGTCCATCAAAAATAGTCATCTATTATAGGAGATGACTGTTAACTACAGACACAGCCAGAGGCTCCCAGGGAGCTCCCATCCCAGTGCTGTTTCCCAGATTTCCCAGGAACCACAAAGTCCCTGGACCTTGGGTACAGCACACAGAAATACCCAGTGACTGCACAACACATTGTAAAACATCTTGTTTTAGTTCCTGGTTGGAGGTGATGATGAGAATAGAAGAACTGAGTCACCAAAGCCTAGAGAGAGAGAAGAGCTGGAGCAATGAAACAGTTGTGCACTTTGGGCTTGTTTTTCTTTTATTCTGTAAGAAATAAGCTGATTTTTCTTCACTGTCATTCACTGCCCAGCATCATTCAAGCCCTGCATATGCATAACAAGTTTATGAATGAAGAAATATCTGAATTCAAAACATTACACCAGATTAACAGATGATCAATGTCTGAAAATTCGTGCAGGGTGTGCATTATTCATTAATTGCCTTTTGATTTGATTATTCACCCATCACTATTAATTATTCCCTTCTTTAAAAAAGCTTCAATGATCTAATCAAGAAAACATGGGGGGGGGAAATATCATATGTCTTAGGACACCAAGAACCAAGAATGAATAGAAATAGTCAAAATGAAAAATAAGTGAACACCTACAGCTACTGTTTGTGAAGTATCTAAAAATAACTGGGCATTCACAGAAATCAGGAATGGTTCCCAAATATAAGAAATGTTTACCAGAAAATTGTGTGTAATGAGCAATTTAACCAGCTATTCAGCAGTGATCCAAGAAATTCTTTGACTCAGAAAATGGCAATTTGAGCAAAAGGATATCTGAAGACTGAGAAAAGCTATTTTGACAAGGAATATCTGGAAAGAGGCAGAATTTAGTATAAACTTCTCTAATTTTAAGAATATTAGAAAGCTTGGCTGTCCTGAGTCCTGGGTGTCTGAGAACAAGATGAGGAGGAGAGATCTTCTTCTGATAGAGAAAATAGGTGGTTTCTGAGGCATCCAGAAGCTGATTATAATCCCCATTTTAATTAAAGAGGAGCAAGTTCTTCACACTGCATCTGCTAGACTTCCCTGGCACGACCAGCTGCTCATGACTCCGACTTCCATCATCATAAGGATTCTCCCAGTGCCAAGAGGAGACCAAGGGGGAGGGCAGGAGGCAGGAAAGGGTTGTTTTCATTCCGAACTGAAGCTTTTTATAAACTTCAAATATTGCAACTTCTCCTTCAGTTGCTCCGAAACAGCTTTATTCCAAGTGTCTGCACATAACCCTAATTCATATCATTCCATAAAACCTCATTTCCAGAACCATAGACAGAGTTGGCTTTTTTTCTTTTTTAGGTTAACAGAACTAAGCCTAACGTGTCTAATGATACGTGAGCTAATGAAAAACAATATTGTCGCAACCCAGCATTTGAATTTTCCTGCACACAATACTTATCAGGTAGATAATGACATTTTAGGCTGGGAAAAAAACAAGACTTTCCTAAAGTAAAAAAAAAGCCTATAATCTTCTATAATTCGGTACAGAAGAAAAGACATTTTACCAAGGAAATTCGTCTTGGCAAAGCAGGCTATGATTAAAGGTAGTCACTGGTACTTGTGATCATTTCCTAACCTTAAGCTTTAACTGTCCTCCAAGTTGAGCTTTTTGGTAACCTAGTAGTTTATGGTTAGAACATATCTTGGGAGCAATCCAAAGTCATCCTGAAACACATTCTCTAGCAGAAAATTGAATTCAGATACAAGTTTACTGTCAGATCTCTACAAAAATAAAATGTATCATGAAAATCTAGAGATGGGACTAAGATGAGCATCAAGAACACATACAAAAATAATAGCAAAGAGGCTGATCCATAGAAAATATTTTCTCCCCAAATTGTAGACTATTTAATATTAAAAGACTGGCACAGGACTCACAATATTCCAGCATTTTTAGAATCCATATTTTTCTAGCATTTATAATTTCATCTTAATTGGCCAGAAATGCTTTTCTTTTCATTGACACCAACTGTAAACCTCCCCTGCAAAATTATCATGACAATACACCAGCATAGGCACAGAAACCCTTCCTGCTCCTAACCATGAAAAAATGAAACTATTTTACTTGCCGTTCCTTCCCCCTGCACAAAACCACCCCAGAACACCACTTTCTCAGGGCTGCTGGATCAACAGGATTTTTTATCATGGTTAAAATCATCCTTCTACAGGACATGGCTGGTATTAAGACATTAGAGCTCCCCGACAGATTTCACAGGGAGTTCTGATCCCTCCCTGGTTAACAACCAGTTCTTGCATATGCTCAGTGTGTCTCCCTGTGCCAGGGTGATGGTGTGTTAGGGACAGGGTGTTTCTGCTCAGATTTGCTGTCAGATGGATTCCTACAGGACAAAGGGCTGTAACTGAGAAAAATCTCCTGCCTGAGAAGTTCGTGGCAGACCCAGAGCAGCCGAGCTGTTCTGACAAGGTAAAGCAACCCACACAATGCTTAGAGAAAAACATAATCTAATATAGCTTTAAAACTTCCGTGGAATAGTGCTTTTTATCCAACTAATGTCACACAGATTTTGTTACAATTTTCTATTTGTATATAAATTTTTTTTAAAATATTTTTCTTTATGTAAATCTGATTTCCCTGCCAGGGGTAGTAGCATCCCAGGGAGCTGCAAAAAGTCAGGCCAGGTGAAATGAAGAGCCAGACTGCACATTGCATCTCACTAATTCATATCCAATTTCCCAGAGCACATTAAAGAAGACCAGAGTCAGAGCAGGGCTCTTGGTGTCTCCCAGCAGAGGTTCTTCCCCGCAGAGGGGTAATTGCCATCACTCTCTGCTTACTCTCATATTAAAAGCAATAGATGTGTCAAAGCTCTTTCACTCACTGTGCCAAGGACAAGAGAAAAATCTAAGAAGACATAAATGTCTTATTTAATATCATGGTCATCTTTGTGTTTTCCTGCCCACATGATGGAGGGAAACACTTTTTTTTTTTATTTCTGCAGCATAGGAGATGTGATTTTTTTTTTTATTTATTTTTGTGTGTGTGTGTCAGTGAATTGAGCTTGAGTTCACAGAAGCAGCCTAGAAGGAAAAAAAACCAGTGTCATTGTGTTCAGCAGAAAAGAAACCAAACAAAAAACCCCAAGCATCACTCCTCCAGTGGAAAAATTAAACACTGACAAAAAATCACACAGAAAGAAACATTTTCTTTGAAAGAAGCTTTGCTCAGGAGTGATGTCCAACCTCAGTGGAAGGAGCTGTCTTTGAAAAGCATCTGGGACAGTGGGAAGTTGATGTTTTCCCCCAGGTGACTTCCTCCGTGTGCTGACCTGGGCCCTGTAGCTCAGAAATGACTAAATGATCAGCTGGTGACTAAAATTCTGTGTGGGTCAAGACCTAAGGCAAAGGCACCAAAAGAGACACCAACGTCACACACCAGTGACTTGAATGTTACAAAAAAGAGGGAGAGTGACTTCTTACATGGGCAGATAGTGATAGGACAAAGGGGACCGGTTTTAAACTAAAAGAGGAGAGATTTAGATTAGCTTTTAGGAAAAAAATCTTTACCGAGGCCCTGGCACAGGTTGCCCAGAGAAATTGGCTTCCCTATCCCTGGGAGTGTCCAAGGCCAGGTTGGACGGGGCTTGGAGCAACCTGGGCTGGTGGAAGGTGTCCCTGCCATGGCAGGGGGTGAGACTGGATGGGCTTTAAGGTCCCTTCCAACCCAAACCTTTCTGTGGTTCTAAGATCTATGAGATGTGTTTTTTTGAGAACAACTGTCTTGACCATCTCTAGGCACACTTGGCCTTTTCATTCCAGCCTCACAGAAGCTGAACTCCTAAAAACGTGTTACATTTTCTGCCTGGCTGTAAAATCCATATGGATCTACAGCAGTGGCTTATGCTGAAAATGAAGGACAATGTATGTAAGCCTGACAGGACAAGCCAACGCAGCTGATGGGTGTGAGGTGCTACCCAAGGTCGAAAGCTGCACTTAACCCTCCCAGTTTCATCTTGCTTTGTCCGAATCCTGGGATGCTGCAATTCCGCCTTTGCCAGTTTGGGAGCCCATCAGCCCGTGCTGCGTCCCGGCTTTTGGCTCACCCCCAGCTGGTGGCTGCTGTAATTATTCCACACTCTACGACTGGCAAATGTAAACTGTTTTACATCCACTCTGCTTCCACTGCATCGCAGGAGATAGAATTTCTGGTCCCTACAGAAGCAGTAGCGACTGTCTACACCGTGAACATTGTTGTGAACCGAGGCCTTTCCAGCACTGGGTAACAAAAAAGCCCTCACTTCTCTTGGAACTCTTTTAGACCAGATAAAAGGTACCAATATAAAGCGGCAACAGAAAAATGTGGGTAACCAAGCAAACTCCCTACACAGCACCCTTTCTGTGGGCAAAACTCTCCGCTGACCCCCTGGCCCAAGACAGGGCCATGCTGCAAGGACTGACCCCCAATTTCTTGCTGCCTCTGTTTCTCAGATGCACAAACCTCTCCAGAACGGCCCTGTCAGTGTATGGCTCCGTGTCTAATGCATCTCCAGCTCTTTCATTTCTGTGGAATAACGAATCCACAATAGATGCCAAATTTCCCCCTCTTTTTAAAACCCTACCCCTGCCTGTCACTGCCCCGCTGGAAGGGCTAATGTGCTCCATCCCTCCAACGTGTTCCTGCTAGCCAGAGAAATAATCATCATTTACACCCAACTCACACACTTTTTCGGTGTTCCTGCAAGCAATCCAGAGGCGACAGGAACAAATTGATGGAGACAGAAATGGGAGAATCCCACCCTGTCAGAAGATGAATGAGCTGAGCTTGCATGATGTGAACCATGGCTGACAGAAGCGAGGGGGAATCAAAGAGTGAGCAACTTTTGACAACACACGCTTCACAGCTCTGACCACTGAGGATCTACATGATTATCTCCAGACAAAATAACTGTGAGTAAAAGGCTTACATACACTTAAATTAAACACAGCAGGGTTTTAGTAATCTCTGTTTGCATTTTACTTTCTGTTAAGAAGGAAATTGCTTGGACTGGGAACATTTCATTTAATGGCATTTTTAGTTACCTTTTGTGCTTCTAATGCCATAGTCTAAATTCACCCCAAATTACCCAGGAAGGCAAAAGAAACTTTGTCCTTTATTTTTAATTGCTGTAGCTTCCTTACCAATTTTACTAAATTAAATGTGTTTTAAAACATCACCGTATTTGAAACCTAATTATCCCAATCTCTGGATGAAGAATAGCTAACAATACAAACCCCATTTATGTAATTTATTTTGCAAAGGGAAATAAATGGAATGCAGTTGCAGTAATGATATACATGTTTGCAATTCCACCCTGGTTTTTCTCTTCCCCACAACAACTTAGGGAAGCTGCATCCTTTTTTTTTTTTTTTTAAACAAATGCTTTAAAAGCATCTCTGCTGTAGCATTTGTTATATCTCTGTACTGCTCTCAGAATGAGGGAAACTCTGCATAATGTCGTGTTCTCTCTAAGTAGCATGAAGGGCTTTTGTTTTGTGCGGTGGATTGGTTTTTTGTTGTTTTTCTTTTTTTTTTGTTATAGCTGGTCATGAATGAGGATTATGGCCTGTCGCCCGCAATAAGTCATGAATGAAGATCATGGCTGGTAATTGTAATGTGCAAAATAAAAAGGGTGGGAGATGCAGGGCTGAGATGCTCTGGGTGTTCAATCATTATTCAACATACCCCAGCGGAGTGCAGTTTAATCTTTTTAGACCACCTAGTCCTGAGAACTTAAACTTAGGCTTTGTTGGGTAAGCCACCATTTACTCACTGCATTTATCAATTACTTGCTGACTTCCCGGTACTTCCCAGCTGTATTAAGCTCTGTCCCAGGAAAGAAAATTGTTTCGCAAACGATGATCCCACTGGTCAAAGCAAGAAAACGAGCAATCCTCACCCAAACAAACAAATAAAAAGTGGAGCAAAAAGTTATTGAAAGAGTTTACTGAAGCAAGAAAAGAAAATTCCTGGCATTTCCAGAGCAAAGATTCTCATTAGCCAACAGAATTTCGGTGAAATTTTCAATTATTTTTTGCCCAAAAAAGTCCCTGAAATTAATATAAAAATAAAATCTTATTTTTTTAGGTTTTTTTTTAAAAAGATGTATTAAAACTATTACGTAGATGTCATGGATTTAGCTGCTATTCAGAGATGCCTTCAAGCTCAGTAGCTGCTTGCTGTGAGTAAACACCGGGACATAAGTGGCCAAACAATCCCAAATTCTTGGTGAAGATCATTTCTCCAAACACGCCTCGGAAATTTGCTTTGCTGTTTTCTGTGGGGTCATGTTATTTGCTCTCGGCGAGTGTTCAGATGAGCCCTGACTGCTTTATTCATCCAAATATTTGCGAGACCTTTTAAGTTTGCCCTAAATGTTTATTTGCTCAAAAATTCATATGAGGAAGGGTTTTGTTATTCTTCAGTCACTTGCCAGCCTTGTTAGTCCTCATTTTTGAAGCCGTCAAATAGCCAGAAAGAGAATGGACACAACACCCATGTGATTGTGATGACAAACTGTGTGCTATAAACAATAACCGGTAGGAACGACCAGGGCATGGATAAGTCCAATACTTGTTTGCATAAACTATCCAGTAAATATTTAGAAACAACAAATACTTTCCTAGAAATCAGAAGAGCTGTGTGAGCAAATCACCAGCGAGAAGGAACACAAAACTTGTGCAATATTTCGCTTGTCATAAATTATTGAACCGACTGTGCCTGAAAACTAGAAGCAGAAAAAGGAAACTCAAGCATTTCTTTATATCCCTTCCAACACAACTGGTTATTAGCAACTCTTTTAGCTAAGGACACTTCTCCAGGATTCTTTAGAGGTATTTCTTAAATTAGGCAAATCATACAGCTATTTATACTTGCTCTTGGGAAGCCTGAAATTCAATTTTTGTTGTGTTTTTTTTTTCTGTTTTCTCTTTTCTTTTCCAAAAGTGATTCCTTCCTTGTGTACACGTGCCACTCTCTTAACCTCAGCTCCTGCTGCTTGCTTATATTCCTGCATCAATCTTATCCCAGAAGATCTTGAAGGAGAAATTTTTAAATTTAATTTTATTATTTTTAGGGGAAAGAAATAGCATTAAAATATTTAACACGTATGGTCAGAGGATAGAAGGAAAATAAACACTTCAGTTGAGGTCTTCCAGCTTTCTTGGTGTCCCTTTATAGTCTTAAAATGAGAAGAAATATCAACATCTACTTCATGGAATATAATAAAGGTGACCAAAGTGGAACTTTAAAGTTAGTTTGCCTATGAGCTAGAAAGCATTTATTTATGCAGTGCTGAGAAGGGCTGGAGCTGCAAACATCCTTTCAGGTTTACAGCCATTTAAGCACGTTATCGGGAGCTGTGGCACAGGTATCAGCCAATTTCATTACTACCTGCTTAATTAACCTGTTTAAAGTGTGAAAGTTGGCACCTTGTCATTAGAATCCAGGGGAATAACTAACGAGAGCCTATGAAATAATTTGTTTCTCAATTAAAAAACTCAAAGAAGAGGTTTTATCTCATTATTCTCCTTTCCTGTTATCACCTATACAAAGCCAAGAAGATTTTGTAAAACTTAAAGGTCTTAAAAAAAAATACACTGTGTAACATCTTAGAAAACACTTCATAGATCTTTAATAAAACGTGGTGTTATCCAACACCAATAGGCAAGCCAAGAAGCTTCCAGGGAAAATGTATTCAGGAGAGAGCTGGAATGTGAATATCAGTCCCTTCATTTAACAGGATTTATTTGTTATTCTTTTTTAGCATATCTAGAGGTCAAAGAGACAAAAAGACATGCCTGATTTACTGATTGAGAATAAATTAATGATAAATAAGGACCTTGTTTTCTATTAAAAAATTACTACTTTTTTTCATAAATGTAGCCATTTAGGATTAACAATTTTGGGGGAAATGAACCTCGGCCACAGAAAAAGGTTGTTATGAGAATGGGTTATTCATTTTCCTTAGTTCTGCTGTATTTGCCTCTATGGGGAATGTTCTCCTTAATTACAGATAAAGGAACAGGTTCAGGAAGATGTTCAGGGAAGTTTTAAGCACATAAGTATCACTTGAGCGTATAAGCCTGAAATTTGGGTTCTTGAACTGGCTTTTAAAAAAACCCCAAAACACAAGTATTAAACAGCAAAATAGCCACTGGGCTGCTCCGTATCCAGTGTGGCTTAATTGAAAAAATATACATATGGAAAATGAGATGCTTAGTGCAATTATGGATTCTAAGCAGCAAGTCACACACTTGGGGGTTGAGGATGTGAAATTATCTATAGATATCCAAGCTTCTGACAACAGGATGGGTGAGGGTGTTCCCCTCAACAGCAGATGGGCATTGGTGGAGATGAATTGGGAGAGCAGTTCTGAACATTGAACTTCAGGCATTAGGAGTTAATGGGGGAAAAAAGTGAGACATCTGAGTTTTGGTGGGTTTTTTTCCCCTCCCTAAAAGTAGATGTGGAAGGAATGAGTAACCTGACGAAGAGGGGAAGATGAATGCTACGGTCATCAAAGAGGAAAATTTAAAGCTGTAATTGAAAGCATCAGTTGTAGGTTTAGGGAAGAACTGTCCCAACCTGAGATACATTGAGCAATAACAGTAAATGGTTTTGAGAATAAAAGAAAGAATAAAGAAAGCAATAAAAGAGAAAGCTCCCATTATGCATTTACATGTCTTGTGGGTCTCAGTAGATGTAATTCCTGAGAAGAAACTTGGGAGTGGGCTGAGTGTAATGCATTCCTGAGACAAGATCACTTCTTGCCTGCTCTGCTCCCTTTCTGGCTGGAGTTTCGGACACTGCCCCCCTGATAGCTCCAGGCTGGCATGAGGACCCTACAAACCCTCACATCCCACTGGAAAGATCCCTGCCTTTCTCCAGTTGTACTATTTCATTGTAGCCTCAGAGGAGAAACTGAAGGCAAACAGCAAAGGCAAAGCAGTTTCCTGATATTTGTTCCAAAACCAAGCAGATGCTCTGCTGTGACTGGAAACCGAGCAAAAAAAGAGAAGAGGAAACGAGGTAACCGAATATTTGCTGACTCCTCCAGATTTTTGTTACTTATTTGGTGGTAGCCAGTGGTGACAGGTGACACGTGATTTTCCCCTCCCCCCTAAAAAATAAAAAAAAAAAGAATTCCTATTTGTATTTCTTTCAATTGTTGCCATGATTTGTGGCACGGGTACCACAAATCCCTTCCATCCCATAGACCTTTATTCTAACTTTAAAGTCCAATTTGACTGTGGGCTGCTTAAACATCTTCATATAATCTGTGTTTAGGAAGGAAAAAAAGGAGATGTAGGCTTAAGAACTGGTTAAAAATGCCTTGTGCCTGATGGGGTTTTTTGTTATTGCACATACCAGATTTCCACTATGGCAATAAGCTTGTTCTCTCTTATTTCTTTGAAAATCTGCACATATGAAAAATAAAATATTTTCCCTTTTCTTGGCTTCCCTGATGGGGGAAAAGCCTTCCCCAAAGGGCAGAGATGTGCAGAAGAGCACAGGCATCTGGGCAGATGCACCCACCCTCCTGTGGGCTCCTTTCATTCACCTATGTGCAGACAGAGACTCTCAGCCACCAAAAATGAAATATTTTAGCTGCTTTTATATCAGTTCAAAGAGGATCGGTTTTGTTTTGGGAAAGTAGAAACTGGCTGCAAGGTCTTGGCTTTGCAATGCAAGAAAAGAAACATAGATCACAGAACAGTTTGGGTTGGAAGGGAATGTAAAGATCATCCATTCCAACTCCTTGATATGGGAAGAAGAGTTTCTTTACTTGTTCTTTCTGGATTAATGATCCAAAGAGAGAGTGAGACCAAAAAGGTAGAAAAAATTCTCATATATGCCACCATTTCCCCTCTGCTCTTACACACACTAATGCACACACACACACACTCACACACACAAATATCCATAATTGATGAGGTCGGAAGTTTTTGTTCCTGCAAACCAGCTTTAAATGATCTTATTTATTTATTAGTACTACTGTTCAATTTATATTTTGGCTTGCTATTTATTATGCAAAATAACACGCTCATATTTTATTCAGCAGAGCATTTGATTAGTGTAAAGCTTTATTTGCTGGCCTGCATAGCAGCATTTTGTCTAGTCTGCAGGCAATGTAAGATATCCCAGATCATTCGTAATTCTCACTGACTCCAAAAGGGAAAACTGTTAAAAGGCTGAAACCCTTTCTCAGCATGTAGATGGCAGCAGGGCCTTCAGTTATACCAAGTTACAAGTTAATTTTGGCTTTCATGGGATGAATTGCTACTTTTAACGGTAAATAAACTATTTTTGGTTTGGTTTTGTGTGTTGTTTTCTTTTTTCCACAACAGATTGTGAATTGCTGCAGGTATTTCAGGATCCTGTGAAAAAAATTGTCAGCTCTTTAGTGTCCAGTTTTGTGGGCAGCACTTCCATGTTCAGAGTCTGTTTCTGGTTTTAAGAGTGATCTGCAGACTTTTTATAAGATCTTTTTAATCTAAATCTATTGCATTTTATTAGTTTTCAGGTATTTTATAGATTTTTTTTTTATTAGGGTGAATATAAAACATTTTAGGATTTGTCTACATTAAAGGTGCTACAAAAAAATAAATGTTTTTGGTGTTCTCTCACAACCCAGGTCACCAAGGAAGGCCAGATGACTTCAAAAGCTGCCTTTAGCTATCTGTATAAAGAAAATTGAAACCATTCTCAGTTTAAATACATTAAAGGAAAAAAAAAAAGTGCTAAACTACCAAATACAGAATAGATGATAATCATTAAAAAGGGAAAACAATCTAGGTAGGCAAGTCCAGGAAGCCACAAGTGTATAAACTCCATGTATTTACTTAAAATAATAAATTATGAGCCTGATTCATGAGGTAAATCATTGACTCCAGTACACGTAGGGAAAAAACACAGTTTGAATAGTTTAAGGGGAATGATCCAGGATAATTTTCCCTGGCAAAAGATCCTGAGTGACAAAAATCTCAGTTCTTGTCTTCTATGGTGCAACCAGGATCCTTTTCAGGGCAATCCAGTTGGGATTGGGAGAATCATGCTTTCATAAAGAGGGAAAATTTGCTCTTTTCCCCAAAAAGTTTTTTCTAGGGAAAAAATGTAGCATAAAGGGACCCCATAGACAAACTGAGAGAAAAACACCTCTACATAAAGTATCCTTTGTAAAAAAAAAAAAAAAAAAGCAATAAGGAAAATAAAAAAATAACCAACCACCAAATATGAATAAAAAACTGTTCTTCTCAGGGCAAGGGAAAGCTGTCTCAGCAGCATCACTTTTAAAATGGATAAAAGCCCTTCTCAGAGCTGAAGATAAATCAGTGGCACCAGCTTTAACAAAGAGAGAAACCTTACTTAGGGCTAAGAGACAGCAGGAGTGGTAGGAGTACCAGCTGGAACTGAGATGCACATCAAAGAAATTAAAGCCCTATGGCTGAAGAAATTACATGGATACCATAAACTAATAATTTTAAATATTAAAAAACCCTTTTCAGGCTACAGCAAAGACACAGGTTGTGAGCAGCCAGCCCAAGGTTAGCAAGCACTGAGTGAGCACAGCCCTTCAGAACCAGAGACCTTCACCTTGATGCCTCCCAGGTAACAAAGTGAATTGTTTAATCCCTACTGGTTAAAGACACAGCTTGCTACGTTGGTTTGTTTTTTCCCCCTTCTCTCTCCCCATGCTTTTTAGTCGCTGTAAAAATCCATTTGTTAATCATACAGCAAAGTTGCACATAATGTTCTGTCTCAGAACAAGGAGTTATACACAGCCTGTGCTTCGTTCTACACTGAAGCAACAGCTTGGTTTTCAGCATGACTCTGGCTTTTCCCCTGCCCTCCACGTTAGGCTTTAGAGAGTTAAATTTAAGGTCTAATTTTCTTTACTAGCAGAATGTATCTCATTTGCTATCAGTGCATGCAGTAGACTTTTTTGTCAACATGGTAATTCAAGGAGAAAGTCAGGCTCTCTTTGTTACCAGATTTACAATGGTTTCTTAAAAAGACAGCTTGTGTATACCTCCTGCCTCACTAGAATGCTTGCTTGCTTGGTTCCTAACAATGGCTCATTAAATTCAGTCAAACTAGTATGAAACTTACCTTCAAGCAGTTTCACTTGCTGAACCCCATTCTCAAAGGATTTTCTAATCTGCAATTTCTATTTTAGACTTTGAGCAGGAAATTGGAGAGAAAAGAGCACGGAGCACTTTCTGCAGAAACACCCAAACCAAACAATACTTGATGATACCGTTTCAGAGGCAGAATAGATTTGTGTCCCTCCTGTTTTGAAGGCAATCACGCTCACAGCATTTATTCGTAAAGCAGGAGCATTCACCGATCATTTGGGCTGTAATTAATCTCATCTTGGAAGAGAAACTATAGATTCCAACAAACTTCTTTTTTTTTTTTTTTTCCTTTTTCTGCCCCCTGAAAACTGTTACTTTGCCAGCCTGTGCGAGAAGGTTCAAACCATATACAGCTCATTACTGGCTAAACTTTTCATGTACAATTCCCACTTCACCTCCCCGAAAAGCTGAGATTTAGCTGGGCAATCAGCAGCACAAGGACAGAATTGTCTCCTCTCTCCCACAAGTGAGAATAATTCAGACTGGCAAACCTTTATAGGAATCTCTTGCTATACGTTTCCTTCATTCCCTTTATTATAGAGTACCTTCCTCAGCGTTGGAGTTGTGGCCAAAAAACACTCATATATTTCATATGATCAGCTAAAGAAGGAAAAGGTCTCAATGAAATCCCTTCAGAAAGATCATAGAATATCCTGAGTTGGAAGGGACCCACAGGGACCATCAAGTCCAACTCCTGGCCCTGCGCAGGACACCGCAAGAGTCCCACCATGTGCCTGAGAGCATTGTCCAAATGCTTCTGGAACTCTGACAGGTGTGGTGAAAATGTTGGGGTTTGGTGACTCTAAATCATTATACATGGGAAATTACATGAGCATATGTGTGTGTGTGTGTATTTTGGTTTTCTGGAGGAGATGTGCATGTTTTAATAACTTTTTATTGCCTGACACAGTAGATGATGAAGAACTTGTAGATGGTCACACAGTCACAGAATCACAGAATCATAGAACATGCCAAGTTGGAAGGGACCCACAAGGATCATCCAGTCCAACTCCTGGCCCTGTGCAGGACACCGCAAGAGTCCCACCATGTGCCTGAGAGCATTGTCCAAATGCTTCTGGAACTCTGACAGGTGTGGTGAAAATGTTGGGGTTTGGTGACTCTAAATCATTATACATGGGAAATTACATGAGCATATGTGTGTGTGTGTGTATTTTGGTTTTCTGGAGGAGATGTGCATGTTTTAATAACTTTTTATTGCCTGACACAGTAGATGATGAAGAACTTGTAGATGGTCACACAGTCACAGAATCACAGAATCATAGAACATGCCAAGTTGGAAGGGACCCACAAGGATCATCCAGTCCAACTCCTGGCCCTGCACAGGACCATCCCCAAGAGTCACACCCTGTGCCCCAAAGGATCATCCAAACCCTCCTGGAGCTCTGGCAGCCTTGGGGCCGTGCCCACTGCCCTGGGGAGTCTGGTCAGTGCCCACCACCCTCTGGGGGAAGAACCTTTTCCTGATATCCCACCTAACCCTGCCCTGACACAACTCCAGGCCATTCCCTCGGGTCAAAGCCATTGGAAAAATAATCCAAATGCATATTTAAGACACTGATCTGTTGTTCAATGACGCTGTTTGTAGCAAGAAAATATGCCTTCTATTTTACTCATTCAATTCTTATTGTTGATGTTTGGGTTTTTTTCAGTCCAGCTAAGGTGTCTTAATTAATCCACACCAGCACAGCTGCATCAAGGACAGCCTTTCCCATTCCCTGTTGTTTCCACATGCCCCTGGACTTTGCGTGCAAAGCTGAGCCTGTAAATGTCACTGCACAGCCAAATAGTCCCACGTAACCCCCGTGCCTGTCCTTGTCCTGCCACCAGGAAGGGACTGCCAGCACCTCCCAGCCCTGGGAGCAGCCCATCCCTGCGCTAATACCGGGTTTATATCCCTTGGCCAGCTCGGACCACACGTGTAGTAAAGCAAAAGTGCCATCTGGAAGTGATTCCCTGTTATTACTCCTTATCAGGACTGCTGAGGGGTTTTTATTTATCAAGTATAAATGAATCATAGGGCAAACTGATGTGTGCTCATTAAACTATGAAAACTTATTAGGCTATCCTTTTACTGCTCAAAATAGAAGCCTAATAGAGGTAGGCTCGATCACGCTAACCTACAGCATGAATGTGACATGCAAAAGAAGAAATAGACTGAAATCTGTCTGAGTTATGCCAGGAAATTACATATTCTTCTTAAAGTAAAATAAACACTTGACAAAGCTGTTAATCATCCCTAGTGGAAAGGATTTACAGATTCAATATTAAGATGATGAGCTTCCCACTGGTCTTAGGAGCACTATAGTCAAATGAATCAATTTTCCTCTGAAATCATTTAGATAAAAATTACATTCACACTGAAGAATATGAATGGTTTGAATGCTAAGATGTCACTTTAAAAATGTGTCGTCCCTCCAGTGAGCTCCTGTTAGTCCTCAGTTAATATTTAGTCTACTTTGAATGAAAAATTCAAAGCCTGGATCTTATATGTAAATATGTATATCTATAATGTACCATAGAGGCTCACATACCTTTTCCTGTACAGGAACAATGTTGCATAAACATACATAGTCTGCAGAGCCTGAATTAAAAAAAATATACATTCAAGATTGACTTCTAAATATCACTCCTACCCAGACTTTTCACATCAAACCACACTAAAGTAGAAGAATAAAGAATACATATTTATCTTGATTAAGATGATTTTATAAAAGCTCTCAACAATTAAGGTTTGGGTTGGGGTTTTTTTCAGTAATTTGAAACAATCCTTTGTTGGGAACATATTTGAAAATTTACCTGCAGTTAAAGAGTATCTGGGGACTCCAATGAGCAAAGAAACCAAACAATTTTTAGAAGTTACCCATTCAAAGAGAGAGGGAGAGAGAGAGAGGAAAAGAAAGAACAGGGCAGGGAGATTATAGAATTTAATGATTAAGAATGTGTGCAGTGCAGTATAAGTACATTTGTTTCCTTGGAAACAAACTAGTACTGTTGCACTGAAGAAATTTGTAAGCATTAAAAAATTCTGTAATCAGGCCCCAGGAGAACATATTAAATTTTTAAAAAGGGATAAATATTTGACATTCCTTCCCATTTTCTGACTGTACTCATTGATGGGCCCTGCTGTCAATGGCTGGTGTTCCTGACGTCAGAGAAATGGATACGACACGGGAACCTGCACAGCCATGCCCACACTTTTAAATGGCTAATCCGTCCAGCAGGATCGACAACTCTGGCGTGGGACAGGCAGATTTAGATCTTTTAAGTAGCAAATAGAAGGCAAAGGTAGCTAAATGCAAATAAACGTAGACTACCAAGCCTGCAACAAAGAGTCAAAGCGGGAATTATTAAGAAGAGGGTCTAAAACCCCTGCCTAAGTCACCCTTGCTTGCAGAAAGCAGCAGGCTGGCTCACAGGGAGGAGACAGGACAACAGCAATTCCATGTACAAATGACACCTGTTGGAATTTGATTGATTCAAATAAAACAACAGGCTCTAATCTCTTGAACTTTCCCGTTTCACCACCAAACTTAACACACTTTTTTTTTCCAACTGCACAGGAACATCTAGAGGGTTATTTTAAATGGGTTTGGCTAACAAGAAACAGAACCAGAAGAAGAAACAAAACAAAAGAAATTCCATTTACAAGCTGAAGAAAAGATATCCAGAATATCCCATGATAGAGTACCAAAAGGGGCTTCAAAAGAGCTGTAGAGAGACTTTGGACAAGGGCATGGAGTGACAAGACAAGGAGGAATAGCTTCAAACTGACAGAGGGCAGGGTTAGACAGGATATTAGAGAGAAATTCTCAGTTGTGAGGGTGGGCAGGCCCTGGCACAGGTTGCCCAGAGAAGCTGTGGCTGCCCCTGGATCCCTGGCAGTGTTCAAGGCCAGGCTGCATGGGGCTTGGAGCAACCTGGGCTGGTGGAAGATGTCCCTGCCCATGGCAGAGGGTGCAACAAGATGATCTTTAAGGTCCCTTCCAACCCATTCCATGCTACAATTCCATTATTCTGTAAAACATCACTTTGATGAGTTGTCCCTTTGCAAATGTATATGACACCAATAAGTTACAAGAACATGTCAATTCTGGTTGGGTGACTATGAAAAGTATCTGGTTTTCTGCTCACTTATTGTGTTGCAAGCTTAAGCCAGGTTTTAGAGCTATGACAGAGATGTCGTTTGCCCTGGAAATCCACACAGCTTTATCTGTCACATTTCCAAACAAATATTCTGTCACAGGGAAAGGTGAGACTATTTGATCATTACAAAGTTGCTTCCTATCACCAAAAAAAGCAGGAAAATACGCAATTCTGGACTAAAATTATTAATGCAGTGAGTTCGTTTGAGCTTATCCTTATTACACATGAGACTGTAAGATGTGGTGGATGAGGCTTTATCGTCATGAGGAAATAAAAATTGCCAAAATGATCCCTCAGTTTCTCCTGGATGGAAAAACAAGACATGGGAAGTTACATGGAAAGAAAGTGGTAAAACTGATTCTAGGTACAGGTTTTTCATGCAAGTGGAAACCTCAAAATTAGTTTCCAGGAGCAATCTTAGACATGGAATGGAAGCTCATGCTTTCAGGAGAATTACAGGAATATAAAAAGAAAGGTCCTGTTATGCTTCACTCCATCAGAATAAAATCTGAGTTACTTCTTTAACCTCATCACTTAAAGCTAAAGGATTAAGTTTTACAAAATTAGAAAAGAGATTTTTTTGCCTTCTTGGATACTGAACCCATGGCAGGGAATTTGGTGGAGTTTGAAGGAACAGAGAGCAGAGCTCCAAAATCCGAAGGTTTGGATGGTGCAAGGAGGTGTTGCCAATGTTACCTTTGAAAAGCTCTATTAAGCTTCCCAGCCAACCTGCTCCATGGCATTTGCAAACTGCCCCACTGCAGGCTATGGGAGATACTGGGATCCTCCCTGTTTCCAGTGATATTTTCATTATTTCAACATGTTGCATTAATTTCTTTTGACTCTGTGGCTCTCTGCTGCCCTTCAGTATTTCTAAAGAGCCAGGGCAAAAGCAAAGTGTTTTAACACTTTCATATTTTACTACATTAATACTGAAATGCTTCTGTCAAATCAACTCAAAGTTGTTAAACATGCCTCTTATTGTCACATACCAAAAACAAAAGGTATGAGTAATATTTGTGTCTCATAGGTAAAACAGACCAAGTTTCAAGGAGAAATTAAATTGTAGCCTACTTTCCTTCCCAAATATATACTTGAAGTCAGGAAATGCTGGGGAAGATCAAGACAAACTTCAGCTACATATGTCTGGGCTTGGCATGGATCATTTTGTCATGGAATCACAGAATAACCAAGCTTGGAAGGCCCATCTGGAGCCCTTTGGTCCAATACCCACTCGAAAAAGGGCCAACCTTAGAGCTAGTAAATGTTGCCCAGGGCCTCCTCAACTGGGTTTGGAACATCTCCAAGGATACCTTCCCCAAGATTCCCACTGGGCCCCTCTTCCAGTACTTCACCAGCCTCAAAGAGAGAAATTTCAAGCTTGATAAAAAATAATGGTGCCTTTTAAAATTACTTGTTTGCTTTCTGATCCTTAGGCTGATACTTTGATGGGAGAAAGAAAGTTCAGATGGACACACTGGCTTTTCTTGTAGCTCATAACAGAAAACAAAGCCCTTTTCTTGGCTGTCTCAGCTCTTAACACAACCCTGCTCTCCGTGTAGGCACAAACGAGCTCAGAGAATCACTGTTCTTCTATTTACAGAGAATTTGAGAGGGGAAAAAATCCCATCCAAAACCAAACAGCTTCACAAATTACACACCTGGCCATCAGACTCGGCTCAGGATTAACTCTTCCACTCTTGGAGAATCTTAATCAGCTGTTCCTCTACTTCTTCCTGCTTAACCAGGACTTGTAGGAAAGGTAAATTCCCATTCCTAATGGCAAAGGAGATTATGAACCCCTGCTGCCTTCTCGAAGGTAGGTTCCTAATTTCCCATCAGGTAATAAAACATCCCACAAAATACAGCAGACTGCGTTTTCCATGCAGAAATTAGGGACTTACACAGCTTTTCCACATAAAATACTCCCCTTGAAATCAATACATGTTGCTTTTAGATAAAAGCACATTGATATTCTTGAAATTTTATGACATTTTGTTTTTATCACTTTTATGCAGATTGGCACTGGGATCTTTCCTACCCACCCTGTATGTTCTTTTCCCCAAAATTCCTCATTCTCTGGGTAAATTTGAGACTGGAACCTCAGACTCCTGTGTACTCTGATTATCTCTGGGAAAAGTAAAACTGAGCCAGCTCTAGGGAGAGCTTTTCCTTTGGATCTCTGCAGGGACCCTAGGGTATTGCTCCTTTGATACTATTTTTTTAAGAATCCTCAAGTCTGTATGTGTGCCCTGGAAAGTTTATTGTGATATGACCATGTGGTAATAATATATCAAAGTCCAGCATTAAAATATTTCTGAAACATGAAAAATGGGCTGTTCATAATGCTAAAGAAGGACAAGGAAATTTGCTGACAATGTGGGTAATTTCCTGAAATCAGAGTTCATCTTGTAGCAAACTCGTGTTCTGGAGGCAACAGAAACAAGCAAAGCATAAATCACTCACTCTCACACACTATCTCCTCTGTCCTGATAATCACAGGGGTTTGGGATCACAACAGAGCAGACTGTGCCTTGGAAGGATAATATGGGCCTCTTTCAATATCCCTGGAAAACAATGGAAAGGATCCCGTTGGCATGGACTTCAAGGCATGAGTGTTGCATCCACAAGACCTGCAGCGAGTTATTACCACAAAAGGTATATTGAAACTAGTTATGAAAGTGTCCTTTTAACTCTATGCAATGAATACACAAGTGCAAGAAAGTCACAAAGCACAAAAAATGGATTTATTTGTTTTTCACACCTTGCAAATGTGTTGTGGAATGTTTCTCCTAATTTAATCAATAGTCTTATAAGTGCATTTGAATATTCTGGGGTTTTTAATCCGTATATGAGTGTAAATTGGCAGCATAAGTAGTCCCAATAACTTTGAGAACACACATATTAAAACTGTGGCCAAATTTGCATTCTAAATATATTAATATTTTAGAAATCACTGTGAGGGTATTATATTTTGAAGGGTATTAAAACTCACTGTACTCTCTGGGCTTTTGCAGTTGCATATTTCTAAAGTGACAACCTTTTCTAACTCTTTATAAGACTTTAAAACTGCATAATTTAAGTGTTGTCTCATTTAAATGTGTTCTGAAATATTTTGCAACTTAAACATCTTTTTTTTTTCAGCAAGAAAAGAAAATTTTGGGGAGGGGGTGGGTGGGGGCACATCCACCTACTAAATCACAACCTGGGATTGCATTACCAAGAGAGAAAGAGCCCTTCAACACAGGAAAAGTAAGGCTGGGTAGCAAATAAATTAGATACAGACATGAGATAATAGAAAGCACAGTAATCAGAAGGGATGTTTTATTATTACAGGTGGAGATAATGTTGGGAAAAAAAGTGTGGGAGAATGCCTTGGGCTTGGTTTAAAACCAACATAAAAATGCAATACCTATATATTTGGTTTAGCATCATTTTTTAAAGTTTATTTTTTCCCCAATATCTATTTACTCTTCACATGCAAAAATATGTCTGTTGAAGTATTTAAATGTGCCAGATATTTAGGATTTAACAGGCCCATGTCTGAATGTGAGGTCACTCTTTTCCTTACACCAATATTTCCTAAAGCCACATAAAAACTTCCCTTTCCATAATCTTCAGTGGGGTCAATAAGAAACTCTCCTACTGACCTACAGCAGGTTTCTAGATTTTTATTCCCTTCTTTAAAATAAATTAAAAACTCAGGAAAGAATTTTGGTCCACTCTAAGGTCCTTCTTATCATGATTATTTTCCTGTAAGACTGAAAATGGCCCATCCAAAAGTCTTGCAGGAATTTTTAAGGTTCCACTTAAATTGCAAGAGAAATTTATATTCAATAATCCTCTACTATTAACCTTTATTTTAGAAAGAAATCGCTCTGAAAAGATGTGTAAACATCCCACAAAAATTTGATATGTGAATTGAACAACCATTAACCTGCTGCTAATTGAGATAAATAATGATTTAAAGCATGTGCAACACAACTAAGAATAATTATACAAGTTATGCAGCTTTTCTTTTGTATTTCTAAATTCAAACTAGAAATTAGAGTAATACCCCATAAAGTTCACCATTTTAATCCACGAAAATCCATGTTAGGAAAAGGAGGTTTAAAAACTGGCTGCATTTTGACCAGTGTTCCACAAGATATTGCCCATTTTAAGAGTGCAAAGACAGAGAGCCCCTTACCACGTGAGAAAAATGGTTTTAAAAACTTGAAAGAGGAGGTAAAATAAAATGTGAATATTAACTACACCCCCCCCCCAATTTCTCCACCCACCCTCCAGCCATTTATAGTCAGTTCATAGCAAGTCCACTGGATTTTTTTATCACACGGTGATAAAATATTTCAGTCTCTTGTATTCTTGTAAGTGAAGACTGTAAAACCCTTAAAAAGTTGGTACCCAACACAAATTCTACAAAACTATAATATAATCAGTACATGTTCTTAAAAGAGGTTCTGAGGACACCTTCCAGCAAATTCCTTTTTTAAATCATATTCATATTTTTAATAAGCATAGAATCATATGATCTTTATTTTCTAATACTACTTTTAAAAGTGGATGTAAGGAGTACAAATGCTGTTAGAACACTCTTCATTTGATTATTCAAATGAATACCTGTGTTGCCTTTTCTTTTGTTTGGGCATAATTGCCTAAAAGTACCAGAACCAGATCTAGTTCAGGTAAATGTAAGGGATTTTGCTCATTTAAAGTAAGAATTATACCATATGCCGTGGTTGAAAATAGAATTTCATCATCACCCAGTATCCCACCACGTGGAGGTACAGACACTTTAGATAAAGTTTCAAACAATGTAGAGACAAAACATTGGTTTCATTGTGAAACTCTGTCAATATAAGCAAGAAAAAAGAACGGAATAAAAACTGATGCCATTAAAGGATTGCAGCAAAACTTTCCCATACTTGCACCCAGACATGAGAGTTTCCGTAAAGAGAATAATTGGGAATATTCAGAAACCTCTGAAAGATGCTTTACAAGCTCCCCTCTCATGACCAGTTAGGAGGTACCATTTGGTCTCTTGGCCATAACCAAGATAGAGCTGACCAAATATTGGGGAAAAAACGTCTTATGAATCTCACAAAATGATGTTCCTGTCTTTAATTGCTCCACAGTTTTGCTCACAATTCTCAATGCCAGCACTGAATTTTTAAAAGCATCAATAAACACAAAACATGGATTTGGAATTAGTTAGCTCTCTCTAGACAGGTCATTTTACACAGGTTTAAGCAACCGGCCCAAGAAGAGAAACCAAACCTGTATTTTTCCACTCAAAATCATCATCTAACTTCTGGGCCCTAAAAAAATGTAACTTCAGATGCAAGTGAGATGTCACATAAGCTGAGCTCAGGAAGCAGGATGGTTTCCCCAGCCTCACAGGTAGCACAGCATCGAGTGACAAAATAAATGCACCAGCCAAAATAAAGGGACTGTAAGACCAGGAGGAGAGCTGGGTCGTAAGTTACATCCAGACTTCAGAGGAAGTCAAACAACTGAGAAGGAGTTGATAATATTGTCTGATCTCTTTCAAAGGGAAAATTGGAATGGGATGTAGATAGCAATCAGTGCCAAGAGGTTTTTGTCAGCAAGGAAATGCAGACCACCGTGTCCTTTCTTCCTTGCCATCTGACTTCACATCCCCCACCAACAGCCCCTCTTTTGAACCTTTTCCATGTGAAAATGTTTAATACCTGTGTGGGAGCTCTACATCAGTAGGAGAAATGCAGCAGGAGAGTTATCTGGTCATTCTCTTGGGCAGCAACAACTCTTTGTCACTAAACTCCAATGCTGAACCAATGTTTTCATTGTAAAACGTACTCCTGGGATTAGAGGGAAAACCCAGCATGGGAAAACTCCCTCAAAATGTATTGCTCAAGCAGACAAAGAGGGTTTATGTCGTTAGGATGTACAGAAGGAGACAGGTAATGTCATTTTCTAGATATCAGTGAATCACCCTTTACAGAAACATGTTCAGGAGGAAAGACAGGAAGGTAGTGGCAAAGGAAAAGGTTAAATTTCCCCTGCCAAACCAGGAAACACAGTGTATAAAGCTAAATTTGAAGGAATATATTTGTTTTAAACCTTTAGGCATAATACTCTGGTTAAGTAGGGGAAAAAACAGCACCATTGATATGCTGATCACTGTAACAATACAGAGCACAGAGACAATTGAAAACTTTACTCCTACATCTGATTTAGGGTATTGTTGAATAGCAGTTGTTGGAATTTATACAAATAACTATTCTTCCAGTCTGTGTTTATGATATTTTATTAATCTTTCTACTATTACTATTATTATTAATAATACAGGAGTGCTGTTTTTGCAAAGCTGCATTGTGTTCTCGCAGACATTTGTGCTTTGAAGAATTTCCTTTCAAAATTATAAAATATTTATACAATAAATCATCAGATGATTTAAAATTAAATCATTCTGGTTGTATTTATGTTCATGAATCAAATGTGACTTTTCTCGCTTCACATAGGTCTGTGCTGTTTTCAACCTCAACCTTTGCAAGTGACATTTTCATTTAGAATCTTATCATTTCATAATTATTACCTTTCAGAACTCCTAGGGAGAGAACAAAAGCTTCCTCTTTGTATTTCCATTGTTATGTTTCTTTGAAGAACAAATTAAATTTCAATCCCAGCCAAAACAAACTTTTAAAGTGCAAAATAAATTAGAAATTACGTGAAAAAAATAGCAAGTTGTGAAAGCCTAATGCAGCCTCCTGGGCCCAGGTATATTCTAGATAATTTATTACTGTGTTTTCTTTGTTTAACCAGTAGACCAAGCTCAGCCTAAGGAAACATGGCAAACACTCGCTGAAGTTGATCTGAGCTTCTCTAAGCTGACACCAGAACTCTTGTGATGTTAATAAATGAGAAGGGCTCATTTACACCCCCAGGGTGATTATTTACTGAATTTCAGATTATTGTTACATTTTAATTGTCCTCTGAGCTGTCCAAAGAGGAGATATCTGATTATTTCTCAGCTCCCTTGCAAAATGTGGAGCCACACTCTATAAAACACCATATTCACATGGTTGCTACTAATGGTGATTCTTATTACCATCAGACTCTTTTAATTTCACTCCAGTGGGCAGATTATTCTTTTTTTTAGGTAAATGTCGTGGCTCAGATTCATAGAAAAGTCACAGCTGCAATTAGCAAGCAAGAGTAAAACGAAGCAAACAGAATATCTGCAGGCCTTGAAGGCACTTTTGCTTTTTCAGGGAAATTTCACTTTTAATTAAGTAAACAAACAAACTTTGCATTATCAAACTGGGAGAGAAAGGAAATAATAGCAATATAAGAAAAAAAAACAAAAACAAAGAAACCCACACATCAGCCTGGAAGTAGGAGGAAAGGGGAGAAATCAAGGGACCTGGAGAGTGTTCAACTCCCAGCAAGGGATGGGGATGTAAGTGGCTCCTGGCAGCCCCGTCCGGATGAAGAGATGGGGTGGCAGCACTCGAAGCCTGGCAGAGAGCACGGCGTTGATGGGAAGGAGCGAGAGAGCCACTCACCTAATAAAACAGTGGCACCTGGGCGATGCAGAGCCCACCTGCCCTCTTCCCCCAGCCCTGGGATCACAGGTTCTCCAGCACACGGGAATGTTTTACGAGGGATTCACTAACACGTTGGAGAAGAGGCAAGGGGGTCATGGCAGTGGTGACGGGGCCACACGCGCCGATCCCTGCGCTCCAAACGGACCCGGCGCCTGCTCTGATTAAAACTTGCAAGCCCATCGTGTTTTAACGTGAGCTGAGCTGCCAAGGCTCTCCGAAATTCACCCGTTTCCAAGTTAAAAGTAGCAGAGCGGTCCAAAATTATGAGCAAAACAGAATTAAAAAAAAAAAAAATTTCGTTTGGCCTCCAGAAAAATAATTTATTGAAAATAAGCATTGCAAATCTATTTTATTTCCCCCCGGAGCCTTGCAAAGAGAACCAATATTCCGCTGATATATTTTGTTTAGGACCACAGCTATACATTAATGTGGGTGATTTAAGGTGCAGTGGTGCCTAAATGCCCTCAGCCAGCACAAAGCCCCCTCAAGGGGCAAAGCGGTCAATGTTGTCACCCTGGCAGAGCTGGGACAGTGAGGGGACACTGAGACGCTGAACCCTCCACAGCTTGGAAAGAATTGGGGTTTGGACTCCTTCATTTTTTGATGTCTCCAACCAACCTTGAGCATCTCCAGCTGCTTGTTTTTAAATAGACCACTTTTTCCAATCCATGCCCATCCTAAATCATCACTTCAGTGTCTCATAGCTCCTCTGCCTTTCTAATCAACCTTTCATTTTTTCCATGTTTTTTCAATTCAAATTAGTGTTTTCAACCCTAAGATTTTTGCCTACCGTAGGCATCAGCCACAAGCCCAGTGTTACTGTGCTATAAATGGTACGGGGAACTGTCCCAAATCATGTCAGCCGGGGACATAAACAACTTAATTTTTAATCCTTTCCAGTGATATCACTGTTTCAGGAGGGAACAAGAATAAGATATTATTTCAGTCATTTGATCTTCTTATTTTGGATATACACTGGATTACTTAGGCGGGGGGGTTTAATCCAATTAGGATTGCCTCTTTCAGCCTAGGTAAAATCCAATGGAGAGATCCTTCTCAGTGAAGAACATAGCTCACCCTAAGTAAAGGGAGAAACTGGCTCATCAGTATTCCTCATATACAATTTAAACAGTGCTACTCTTATATTTTCCTGTTCACAATCCTGCTTTTCAGAAAAACTGGTTTTGTTTTTCTCCTTTTTTTTTTTTCCCAGAGAAAAAAAATGTAAATTTACTGCTGTCAACTTTCTGTTATTCCGAAGAGCTAAGAAGTAAACCACCTGGTATTTTTCTTCAGACTCTATATATACATATGCAAATCCAACAGCTTCACTATCTGCCAAACTATTTACCAAGTTTGTCAGGGAAACTGCCTCCGAAACAATCTTCTTTTAAAATAATATCCTATGATTCTAAATTCTTCCTTTGAACGCTATTTTTGTCTCTCCGAGCACATTCAGCCTCGCAGTCTGACTGCTTGTTAAGGAAAAAAACAACCAGAAAAACACTGAAATCTCACTGTTGGCCTATGTTCTAGTGCCAGTGTTCAAACATCAGGATCCCAACAGTATCCCAGCGCCTGAAAAACATCTCCTTTTCTTTGAAATCTGCCCGGGTTGCGGATGAGAAATTGCCAGTAGAAATTACAACATTTGCCATGACTGAGATGGGGTGGGTTTTCGCGTTTGGATTGAATGAAACCATGGAAAATGTTGTTAGTAACAACTCCGACGTTGTAAAAAATCACCAAGTGACAGATTTCGAGATTAAAAGGAAATATTAAAAATCCCCTTCAATATTTAAAGCTTACTTAACTAGTAGCACTTCACTTGACACTGACTCGTGTCATTTTCTTTCATTCCTCTTTTGATCCATGCAAAGCAGTTACATGATTGCAAATATCTTATCATGTCACCTTCTCATATGGATATGAGATGAAAGAATATTATCTCAAGCTCAGTGATAAATCCTGTACCAAAACTACGGGTGGAATCTGCACAATCTGATGCAAAACGGGAGCAGGGAGGCGGCACTGGGCATTTTTTTCCCCTGATATTCTCTGTAGAAGATAGTTGAGAAAAAGGGTCTTATTTTAATGGGTTATTCAAGGCTCCTAATTAACCTTTGAGATTTTACACCGGTTTAGCTGAGCTTTTTGTCAAGGCACAGGGATCTTTCAAATCGCTTTTATTTGCATAATTATGAAGTGGCAAACCATCGATATGCCTTCACTTCTGATTTTAAACATGCAAAGGGCATCAAAAGACCTATTAACATGAAATAAAATTGGTCCTCATCTGTTTTATTTTAAGGGGACTCTTCCCTCCCCCTCTTCTCCCCCCCTTCCCCCTTTCTTTCTTATTTAGGGAACTGGGTTCCTTTCCCATACTTGGTATGTAGTACATCTTTTTTTCTCAGAGTTAATTCTCCAAGTCTGGTCTGTCAGCCAGTATAAACAACACTTGATGAATGAGACTCAAGGTGTTTAGTCACCTGAAGCAGCTGTTTGAAGTAACTCTACACACAGCCTGAGGCCCGTGTTTTCACAGCTGTGGGAACTCTTCAAAAGCTTTTCCTCTTGGCCTGCTTCTTTGCTGTGGCTTTAGACTCTTAGTGCAAAATCTGGACAATTTCAAAAGGGCACAATGAAACTAGAGACAGCAATTTTTGATGATTTCGAGCCAAAAAAAGGGCCTAGAATAAATAAATGAAGTACATTTGAAAGTGCTTTACCTAGGTGGGCTATATATCTAAGAATTGCTCCCTCTGCATGTGCCCATGCTCTCACTTAAAAGGGGACACGGGGGGTTCAAGCCCTGCTCTCTGTTTACAAGTATTTTCACTTTCTTCTCTGATACAGTTAAAACTAAATATTTATTGGCCTGGAAATACAGGTACCTGAAATAAACTCCACAAGTTTTTCTAAGTTGGAAAGCTTTCCAAACTCATAAATAGACCTGCAATGATTAGTGATCTGTGCTCCCCGCTGGGAAGCTTTGGAGAATTGGCCTCGTGGAGGTTGTATGATTGCTTCTCCTGGCTCCAAGTCTGTGCCTTAGTGATATGCCTCACTGTATCCATGTAGGTAGCCAAAGTAGTGATGAGCCTGAATAAAAAATAATAAGAAGAATAATAAAAAAAAAAAAAAAATTGAGCAAGGCGCTGAGCTGGCAGGGAAATTACAGTTTTGCAAATGCGGGACCCAATCATGCAGCTGGGCTGAAATATTATATGCAGAATGAGGTCATGGATCAGAAAATGGATTTTATTTGGAGGTGGGAGTGGACTGCAAGCCTAAAGCATGATGATGATGAATTTGCTGGAAAATCCTGAGCGATAAATGGCCAGGTTTTACCTCCCCTATGATGAGCAGCACCGTCGTCCTCGGAGAAACTGCTGCCAGTACGTGAGGCTCCTCATGGACCCAGACAGACATTGCTCAACACTCTGAGTAACAATGGTGCCATCAGAGCAGCCCAAGAAGGTGAGCATCCCATGGGAAAGGGAGATGGAAAATGAATTCAGCAAAGCATTGAAGTGAGCACCAGAAAGGGAAGTGAATCGCCAGATTTAATTGGTGAGGCTGTGTCAGGTGGATGCTTAATTCTCTGAATAATGCTTTCCATTTCTAAGTTCATCCAAACAAGGAAACACAGATATATCAGACTTCGCCTTTCCAGCGTGTCCAACAAAAGGCATCAGGAAGTTTTCCAGAGAAAAAGGATAGGACAAGCTACTCCTGAGACAGTAGAGCAAACATGCCCCAGCCGTAGCTGTTTTAACACCACATGCCTCCCACACATTACTCCATAAATCCTTCTTTTCTTCCCTCTCATTTTCTCCAGTTTACAAAAATTCTCATGTTAACAGAAAACGTTTAGTTTAAATTGATCCTCAGCCATCCTTGGCATGTATTACACATGCTCACTCTTTTATGTTTTATAGCTTATGTCATCCTGTATTTATCATTTAGTTCAGGCCTTATATTTTTGGCTTGCTGTTACCCCTTATCAGATGATAAACTGTTCCCCAGGGAGTGAGAGAATTTTTATGAATTATGATGATACTATAGAAAAATAAATGATTTATTGGCACTACAGTCAGGCTATACATGGAACTGTGTTCTTTGAAAGTTTATAGAATTATAGAATCCTAGAATAGCTTGGGTTGGAAGGGATCTTAAGGATCTTCCAGTTCCAACTCCCCCAGCATGGGCTGGGAGGGTCCACAGGAGAAAGGTGTGCGTGCTGGCACTGGTTATCCCAGGGAAGGAAATTCCCTGAGGACAGAGTGACCTTTTGGTGACAAAGACACTGGTGCTGCCTGGTCAGAGGCTTAGGAGGAGACTGGGCTGTCTCTGCACAAATCTGCTTGTGCCTTCATGGCTTGCACTTTCC
Source organism: Sclerurus mexicanus (assembly GCA_013396755.1). Lineage (NCBI taxonomy): Eukaryota > Metazoa > Chordata > Aves > Passeriformes > Furnariidae > Sclerurus > Sclerurus mexicanus. The sequence goes on from VWZF01002940.1 coordinate 41,621, forward strand.
TGTGTCAGAAGGTGGAGAAGTTTCCAGATGCTTTGAGAACAGCAGGCCATAAATATTTCCAGAGTAGGTAATGAGGATTTGAACACAAATAAGTCTTCTTAAATGTCTTCTATGCCATTGCCCATACCTGCATGCCCACAGGTCTCTGTGTTTTGTAATGATACTGAAGGTTAACTGATCTAAACTACATCCTGGTCATTGCCTTCACCCTCCTAACCTTCTCCCACCCAATTCTCCCTCCTGACCTACTCCTGAGAGGCTTCCAGCAGCCAGCACCAAAGCACATCTCATACTACCAGAGACACAGCTGGGCTGGCCTCTTCTCTGCAAAAACATGACATAAATACTGACTCTGGTCACCATATACGTCAAACTTTGCTAATGAACCACTACAACATTCAAAATAAATAGCCAAACCTGCTGCTGAACAGCATTTTGCAACCCTTTCCACTGCACTCTCATGACAATTACGCATGTAGAGGCTTGTTGTCTTCCACCTCAGCAGCCAATTAAATAAGAAGAAAAGTTTTAGGTAACTAAAGATGTTTGCTTAACTTAAACTAGAAAAGTAGTTTAAGTTGCCAAAGCCTGGAGCTACAAAATCAGCCCACAAGTAGTCAGGGGATTGTTCTTGGACAGGTATTCCAAGACAAAAAATAGGTTAATTTTAACTTTTTAAGTAAATCCCGTTAAAGTAAGCAAGAGCTCCCAGGCAGCATCAATCTGCTAGAACCAGATCTACCTTTTGGTCTGCTCTTCATAGGGTAATTTCTCAACCTTTGCATAATAAACAGCCAACTCCCAAAACAGACACAGGTTTTTGTCATTGCCATGGTGCTCTCAAGGGGTAATTCCTGGGCAAGCACCACAGCCAAGGAGGATGCCAACTGCATAACATGACATGGACTTCACTTGTCCGTCATCTCGGAGCCCCTTTGGGACAGCCAGCCCAAAGAGTGACTCACCTTTTGGGATGGAATAAGCTTAAAAGTATGTAGGATTTTAAGGCTTAATTTTTAAGGGAGAAGCTAAAGATTTCATAACAAAATCCTAAGCCCCATATGAACTGTAAGGTAAACATTGCCTGGCATACAGGGTAACATTTTATGAGTTCCTCCTCACCATAAGTGGCAGCATTTATGACACAATTTAAGTAAAACATTCAACAGGTCACCTGTGCAATGTGAGGACTATTGGATCCATTTGCTGTGACAGAGCAATGCCCCTCCAGCCTCATCAGGTGGACCATTTCTTGGGTGATTTTATAGGGTTTTTAGATGAAAAGAATGAAATCTGTGAGGATTGACTTTAAAACAATAAAATACTTTGTTATGCAATATTATACCCCCATTAATCAATGTTCAAAATTGTTGGATGTAAAGGGAATGGGAACTATATATAGAAATGCCATTTTATCCTTAAAGAAGTTAAATACATTAAGCTTTATGTGATGAGATGTTAAAAGTAAAAATTGTTAAGAGAACATTACTCCACATATGCATGTAAATAGTTTTATGGGGATATTCTGTTGGAGATGATGGGTTCCTTATGAGCAACAGCTCCTGAGCAAAAGGTTCCCTATCCTGTAAATACATAAATGTGAGACACAGCTGGGAAATCTGCCCCCAGGCAAGGCTTCAGGTGAGTAAAATGAGCAGCCAGAGTTCGGGGAGGAAAATCCAGGAAGACCTATCAGTGCCTTTGCTCTAACGGCCCAGTAAGAGAAATGAGGGGGGTAAAAATAGAGAAAGACAGGGAAGGAAGAAAGAAAAATAAAGAAAAGGAAAAAAAACAAAACAAAAGGACACAATTTACTGCATAACTTCTAAAGATGTGTGTAGTATTTGAGGCTGAACATGTATGTGTACACATATATATATCTATATAACATAGTGGTTATTAGAGACACTACAGAGCAAGTTTTTTTGTCTCTCTGCGTCTAAAACATTTTCCCAGGTTAAGTACAATTCCCATGGTCATCATAACCATTCATCTGGCTCTCAGGCTGGATAGTGGTACTGTACGTTGTGTTTGGCTGTGAACACCAGAGCACCCAGCGATTTCCTTTTCCATGACATTGCTGAGAAACAAATACTGGATCTGATTCACATCCAGCCACAAATATGAATCAAAACCCAATACAAAATTGGACACACGCTGGAAATTTGATAACTTGTGAATATGAATTTACTCCTGTAGTTGCTGAGCTGCTGGTGGAAATCTGGAGCATGCTTGGAATTACAATTTTTGCTGTCCAAAAACGTGCATAGTTTGTTCCCTGTAATCGTGTTTCTGATGAAGTCAAAGACAGAAATCCCACTGAAAGAGCTGGGGAGGAAGGACTTTGTTTTAACGACGCACGCTTTATGGAACCTTTCCTACTGGCTGTCCTTCCAGTGTAAAATATGAGTCAGTCTAATCCCTTTCTTCTTCTGTACATTAATAGAGACTTGAAAAAAGAAGTTATGATTTTTATAAATTGGAATGAAGTGGCCTCTGTTTTCTAACACTTGCCAAAGCATATGGGGTCAAACCAAAACAGTCACCCACACCGGCCAGTTACATGTCTTATTTAAACAATAAATTAGTGTCAAAGTTTCCAGTAATTAATTTCTCTACCAATTTACATATTTCATTCCTTTCATTTTATTTTTTTTTTCTTTCATGTTTTGAAACTGTAACACAGCTAACATCTATTTAAAGCAACCTCCCCTGCCCGGTGATTGATGTTAGATACAACAATTACAATGCCAGTACTAGGGATAATTCCTTGCAGATGTTGTCAAATTACAGGTTAAATGAGGAAAAAAGTTCCTTTCTTCCGGCCACCCACTCTAGTTCTCTTGAAATAGGTGCATATACTGTATATCCTGTGCTGTAGGTGCAGTAATTCCCCTCTCAGTCACTCATCTGGTTTAAATGACTTCCATTTGCCATTTCAAAGGATGACAGAACACTGTGTTCGGATTGTTTTGCAGGTACCAAAAACGCAGTAACTCTGCTTTGTGTTTTAGCTGGCAAAGAGAAGGGAGCTTGACCTGGCAATGCTGTGCTGGTTTTCCCTTTAATATAAATAACATTTGCCATTGTGAAGAAAAAAGAAGAGAAGGGGAGGGGGGGGGAAAGTGAGGTTAGATTGTTTTAACCCTTCGTAAGCCTTTCTACTCTTTGAGATAAAACAGGATCCTTGTCTTCATGTTATAATCATAACAGTGTGTATTTCGTGTTGACAGCAAGAAGATTGAGAATGGGCCCTGTCTGGCTGTGTAGTTTGGGGAGAGGTGATGAAACTTCTCCATTACCCAGCCCTTGTAGCAGGAGCTGCACAGTGACATTCCCGGAGCGCAGGGGAGGGAAGGTAACGCACCAGAAACAGAATATGGAAAAAATCAAGGACAAATTGAAAAACTGGCTCTGCCTGCCCTTTTTGTGCAGCCGGGATCGTGCTGTGCTCGGGAGGGGAGCAGACTGTGCCTCTCCTCAGCTCAGCCACAAAACCTGCAGGGCTGGTACAGCCTCAGTGGTGGCACGTGGTGGGACATCAAGGTGGACAAGGCCACCTGGCACCAGTCCCAGACACACGTTGGATTTGAGTGGCCAGGTTTTGGCAGCAAGGGGCTGCAGGAGTGGCTGCTGTGAGAAGTTCCTAGAAGTGGAAGCTGGAGCAGGTTTGCTGGCAGGACTTGTGACCTTGTAGGGGACTCACACTGGAGCAGGATGCTCCTGAAGGACTGACCCCATGGAAGGGACCCACACTGGAGCAGTTCATGCAGAATTGCAGCCCCTGAGAAGGATTTATATTGGAGAAGTTCATGGAGTACCATGTCCCATGGGAGGGCCCCCACACTGGAGCAGGCGAGGAGGAGTCCCACCCCCAAGGAGGAAGGAGAACAGAGACAACATGTGATGAACTGACCACAGCCCCCATTCCCTGTCCCCCTGCACTACTGAGGGAAGGAGGGAGAGAAAACTGGGAATGAATTAAGCCCAGGAAGTGGGAGGTGTGGGGGAAAGGCATTTTTAGACTTATTTTTTATTTCTCATTATCCTGCTCTAATTTGATTGGTGATAAATTAAACCAGTTTCTCCAAGATGAGTCTGCTCTGCCTATATAGCAACTGGTGAGCAAACTCTCCCTGTCCTTATCTTGCCCCATGAGCCTTCTGTCATATTTTCTGTCCCCTGCCCAGCTGAGGAGGGCAGCAGGTTTGGTGGGTACCCTTCATCCAGCCAGGGCCAGCCCACCATACCTGGGGAGTGCCTCAGTTCCCTCACCTGAAATTAATGGGATGAAAGGAGAGTGGGTGAAAAGACCATATGTGCCCCAGGCAGCACCAGACACCCCGTGCAGGACAATGGCACAGATACACCCCAGGGTCTCCAAGCAGACTCTGGAGCTGCTTCTGCATTCCCAGTGCCAGGTTCTTGTAGGCAGTGCCACGCTCAGGCCCTAAGGCTTGGAATGGGATCCCCATTTTAATTCTTTTCCTGCATATGTTAGGCTGCAATCGATTCTCACAGTGCAGGGGGAAGAATTCTGGCCAAAAGAAGGAAAACAAGAACAATTTACAAATAGAAGCTGAAGCAGAGGACAGAAAAGCCAGGCTCTCATACATCACTCTTGGCCAAGGCAGTGGCTTGCTGTGTGGCCTCACCCTCACTGCATCCTCCTTCCACGTCTGATTTACAGCATCATGCACAGTAAACCCACTGAGAACAATTGCCAGGTAGGACAGGAAGACAGACCCACAAATACCTGTAATAAATAGATATTGCTGTGGCAAAAATGATAGGGAAAGGACAGAAACGCATTGCCAGTTATTTGGGTGATGGTGAACATCCACACTGCCAATTTGTAATATCATCTGTTTTGTAACAAACCCCTCAGAGGCATCTGCACAACTGTGTGCAAGGTAACTGTTGCATGCTATTCCCTAAATGATTATATGCTCTAAATATTCACTAATTATCCCCTCTCTTTGCTTTAAATCTCCACCCCAGGACTCTTCCTCCTCCTGGCCGCTCCATCATGCATCCTGAGGCATTGCCCCACAACGAAGATGCCCATTTATTTTTAACCTCCTAAGTTTAATAATTTTCTGGAGTGAGCTGCAGGGTGGTTTGTGAGCAGTGAAGGCACGAGCATGTGACTTGTGTGCTGAGCCTCAGCGTCTTGGCTTTCGAGAGAAAAGCACAGCTTGCTGATGAAATTTGTGGTTTTCCTGTTTGTTGTCTGGAAAAAGAAGAAAGCCTGTGGAGATGGGGTGGCACTGGGCAGAGTTGGGGGGAAAAAAAAAGGTAAAAAATAAGTGACAAGATTTATTTCTAAAGAATTAAGATGCTCAAGGAGTTGAGGAGTTGAAGAGGTTGCAGTGTCCTAAATGGAATAGAATCAGAGATCCTGCTCTTTGAAGCACAGTCTTAAGGTTTAAACAGTATTTGACCTACGTGCAATGGTCATGGATGCTGCAAATGTGGCTCCTAGAAACTAAAGGGTTTTGGTCTGCCCCAAACTGAAGCCAAAGAGCCTTTGCATGTAAGAATGTTTAAAGCTCTCCAGCAGCTTCTGCCCAGCCAAACAGGCAGTTTCTGTAAAAGGATCAAGAACTTCCTGCCAGTCTCCCTCCCTCTGTTTTCTTTTATTATACACTTTTGCCACATTAAGTGAGTTTAAAAGCAAAGGGTTTGCTTTCCTGGTAAAAGAGGGTGGACAGGATTGTGAAACATGAGGGATGTCTAATCTATGACTTTCAGGGGTGTAGGATGTGCAAGGCTTGGTTAAGAATTTGGTCACAGAGTGTATATTCTCTCCTGTGAACAGACTCTCCCAAACCAGTCATTCTTTAGTGCATTCTTTAAAAAAAAAAAAAAAAAGTAATTATTAACACATTACTGATTTTATTCATGGTATAAATTAAACACAACAGTTCAAAAATGCTGCTGTGAGCACATTGCTAACTTAAGAGAATCTGCAAGCAGCAGTGGCATAAATATTTCAAAGATAACTTGAAATTTTGCTCATACACCTTGACAACTTCCAAACCAGTTTGTTGCCACTGCTTTTGCCAAAGAAACACACCAGTCCACACAAAAGCAAGCATGAAAAGACCACAAATGTACCACTTACAGTGAGCAAATAAAGATTTCTCAGCTGATAGAGGAAATAAATTAATATATATGCTGATATTACACCCCAAGCCTGCAAACAGGTGGATTCCTGTACTGAAACCCAGCTCTGGAGATAAGCTCAAGCTCTGTCTGTACATTCAATAATATATTTGCCGCTGTTTGTATAAAGGATGCATTCCATGATATTTTTGTTGGCAGCTGCTCAATACTGATTTTCAATGGCAATAATTTTGAAGCCTTGACTGTGGCAAAATAAACACCAACCTTCCTCCATGGTGTGAGAATTAAGAAGCCAACACTGTCATGTTAACAGCGTAGCTGTGTTTAGATAAAGTCATTTCCTTATATGAATTTATGGCAGAATTTATATTGCTATCTACAAATAGATATCAATAGTTAAAGAGGTTTTATAGCATTTGGACCTTCACTGGATTATGCAGGTTTAAAAGGCTCTGGAAAATGGATGGACTATCTAAGCAGAACAACTTTCCACTTGTAAAAATGCTTCTCGAGGTAGAGAGGACTCAGATTTAATACTTAGTCTTGCTTGTTTAAGCACATGCTCAAATGTGGCCGGGTTTTTCATCTTTTAATCCTGACAGAACAATGCAGTCTCTGCAGAGCCAGTGCTAAATGAAAAAATGACAGACATATCTTATTAGGGAAGATAATTTAAGTAATACTTATTTTTAATGCTTCACTTAAGCAATACTATTTTATGTCTTCAAATACATACAAAACTCTTCCCTTTCTGTTGTTGATTTATATTACAGCTTGCATCGCAAGGATTCTTAAAAAAATAAGATTTTGAGATGATTTAAGTCCCTAACATGTTGTAAGAGCTCTATTATATATCCCCCAAACATGGTGTGATGGATCTTATTTTTATTCTATGCTTCCCTCTTCACAAGCATAATTTCCATTTGCCAGAAAGCACCTAGGATAAAAGCTCTAAAATAAAAATAAACTTCTACATGAAACCCTTTGAAAAGGATAATTTATCTTATAGAATAGTCGGGAACCTGGAGAATAATCTGTGATACAAATAATAGAAAATTTCCTAAATAACTTTTTCTCCTGGTAAGCTTCCAAGCAAGTAATTCACAAAATATGACTTTCTTCATTGGAGAGGTTATAAAAATTTGTTTGTTGGAGGTAGGGAAGGAAATGTAATTAAAGGCTAAATTCAAGCTCACATTTCATTTTAACTAAAAGAATATGTGTGATTTGGATATAAGTCACCTAGGCACTTCCTTTTTTTCTTTCTTTTTTTAAATTTTTTTTAAAGCAGTGCACATTGTCAGCAAATGGGATTATCCAATAGCAGAAGTACATCTGGCTGAGCTGACTATGCCAGGTAGCCTTAAATAGAAACTCTGCAGCACTTAACTGTGTTGCAACGTTGGGTTTTGCTGGTAATACTTATCAAAAGTTCCCCTTTGTAGCATTTCTATAAAAAATAAAAAGGGAAGAGGTGAAATGAAAACATAAAGCTTGTTGGGCTTTTCTGTATTTTATAAAAAAAATTAAAAAATCCCTTTGCAGTTGGAAATGCTTACAAAGGCACATATAAAATACAGCAACTCCAGTTATTTTTAACTGCATATGGTCTACATAAAATGAATCTATAGATCACGGAAGGTATAATGAAGGCAACTTAAAGAGCCTGGAAATTCAAGTACTTTAGCTAATCTTGAATTTATAATGTCTTCAGGTAATACTTCAACATTCAAAGGACAAACAAAACAAATTTTCTCCATAATTGGTCATAAAAGAAAATATTAATTTGTTCCCTTGATAATTATTTTAATTATAAGAGTGAGATGCTCCTCTCAGATACATTGCACACGTGACTTTACATCAGTTCTGACTTTTATTTGCACAGAAGTTGATTTGATGAGACATATTATGGATATTTGCACTGTCTGCTACGTTTTAGATCAAAACCAAGTTCTGGATCCTCAGTTCCTTACAAGTCACTTTTAAACTGAGACAAAGCATTTGGTTCTGGGGCTGAGCACTTAACTTAAAAAACCCTCCTCTCCCCAAAGGCAAATACTTCATGAAAATCAATTAAACCCCAAATTTTGCTGGTCAGCTATTCTGAATATATAAATAAGCAGTTTCATGTGAAGAGAAGGGACCTGAAACTTTGCTTCTAGTCTTTGACAAGTCTTGGGAATGCCCTTTTTTCTGTCCTTTCTCAAGTGAATTTTAGCTTCATTCTGTCTTCATTATTTCAGCAAGGTTATGCATGAAACAAACTACTATATAATATGAATAAAAATGGCAGAATCTCACCCAAGTGAATTACCAGAGGGGAAAAAAAAGGACTTGGAAAAGACAGTGCACTGAGGAAGCATGTTTGAACAGATGTGCCATCACATGGCCATAATTCATTTGCAAGCTAGACCATTTCTCCACAACTTTAAAGTCAATTGTGTATTTTGAACTGTTACATCAACTATATGTTTGAATTTTCAACTTGGAACAAATGCATCAATGTCAGAGAGAACCACCTATTCAGGAAACTCCTTTTGCGAGAACTCACAATCTTTGAACACAGAAGAATTATATTTTTGGCACATGAATTCAATGTTGTGAGGTTAAACCCTTCTAACAGTTGCCTGCATTGATGCACCTTGGGGTTTTTAACCTTAGATACTTTAACCTAAAGCTTGCTGGGAGCTGTGCAAACTAAAACTATAATATTTACCATTTTCCCAGTTATTTCCCCTTCAAATATTCCTTTTTCTCTGATCCCTAAGCCAAGAACTAAAAATATGCTTGTATAGAAATAGTAGCAATGATGACCTTGGCTTGTGCTTTGGCCTGTCACATCCCAGGTGGCATCAAAGAACTTCAGTGAAGGTGAGCTGAAGGGCATCTCTGCTTTCTGTAAGAGTTCAGTAAGTTTTGCCAGAGCCACACAGAGACCCACACAGTGCAGCACACCCACTCTCAAAGTATAGAATATTGATCAAAATCTTGCTGGCTGAAAGTTTAATTAAATGCCTGGTACAGCTTCTTCTTGGTGCTACGACAGGTGCCTGTCTAGCACGTGGTAGTGAAGACGTGAGTGCACAATTCCCACAGAATCCAGGTGTGACCTGGAAATTGAACTCTGCTGGGGACTGCCCTGCACAGCACATTCCATGTGTGGTGGTTCAGTCACTCACAGGGTCATAGAATCATCAGGGTTGGAAAAGGACTCTGAGAATGAGTCCAACTGTTCCTTCAGCACTGCCAAACCACATCCTCAAGTGCCACATCCACACAGCTTTCAGATCTCTCCAGGTTTGGGGACTTCACCACTGCTATGGGCACCTTTTTGGTGAAGAAATTTTTCCCAATATCCAACGTAAACTTGCCCTGTCCCAGCCTGAGGCCGTTCCCTCTCCTCCTGTCCCTGTTCCCTGGGAGCAGAGCCCAACCCCCCCGGCTCCCTTTTCCTGTCAGGGGGTTGTAGAGTGAGAAGGTCCCCCCTGAGCCTCCTTTTCTCCAGGCTGAGCCCCCCTAGCTCCCTCAGCTGCTCCTCACAGGAGCTCCAGCCCCTTCTCCAGCTCCCTTTGCCCTTCTCCAGATGCGCTCCAGCCCCTCGGTGTCTTTCAGTGAGGGGCCCAAACCTGAACCCAGTATTCAGCTTTACAGAGCAGTGAACTAACCCAAATTTAGTGACCACATTCAGAAGAGGTGGCAATCCCATGTCAATTTGGGAATGGCCAACACTGACATTAGAAAACCTGGGCTATTAACATTTTGTGGACTGGAAACATACACATAGCTCGAAGATGTCTCTTCACACAGGAGGGTGGTGTGTTCCCTGCTATACAATCAGCCTCATTGCAGGGCCATGACATGTTAGGTCCATCTGAACTGGACATTTCTCCAGGTTTATGAGCCTGAAAAATCAGGGTTCTGACAGCTAAATGAGAAGAAGAGATGACAATAGAACATGTCCTGCAACATAGGTTGATGCTTTCCTCAAGCTTCTTCATTCACCTCTTATATGTTTTAAATCATAAAACAGGTTTTTTAAACTGTGGGCCCAGTGTTTTTGTATGTGCTGTAATGATCCCACAACCTGAAGTTAGACTGAGAAGCTGAACTTGGTTTTCGTATGGAAATAGGTAATATGGCTAAACTTCCATAAAGTACTTCTGCCTCAATTCAGACTTTTCCATGGGTGACAGTGACAGAAACCTGACAACAGCAGCGTAACACATGAGTCAGAGAAGGGGGAAAATTTGACCATAGAAACTGGTGCAAAGTTATTTTTATGTGAAAGAAAGGCACTGAATACCTCCTGGCTGTGCAGAGGACCAGTAGGAAGGATCTTGACCTCCAAAATCTGGTTCACGGGACTCCCACACAGCTAACCAGGTGCATTTCAGATTTGTCTACCTTAGATGGGGCTCTGAGTCACCCTGGCTTGGTGCTGCATCTGTGCCTGCCCAGGCTCGGGGTGCTTTGAGGCTGTATCTGTTCCTCTCTTCCAGGCAGAGGATCACAAAATCAGAACTATCAGGTAGGATGCAAAGCAGGGGAGGATGGAGCTGAGTCACAGCAGAACTGATAAAACCCACTGGCCTCTGAATCCAGGGGAAATAGGGCCAGATAAGGGGAAGAAAAGCTTAACTCATTACTTCCCCACCTCCCATAACCCACCATCCAGACTTTTAAGTCTACCACAGGAGCCAAAAAAAGCACAAGAACCACACTGAGACCTGGATGGTCCCTGGGCTACCCAGTGGGTCTCTTGGGGTGAGTCTTCAGCTCATCAACCTCTTCATTATACAGGAGCTGCCAAGAGCAGCAATCTGCACAGGGACTGGGGGTGACAACCTCAGAGACCCTGGGAAGTGTTCTCAGACCCCCAGGGTATCACTAACCACCCTGCAAACAACCCAGCTCCATGGGTAAAGTTTCAGGCAATCAAGTTCAGCTTCTGCCCAAGGGTGTTTTCTCCTTCCAGAAGTGAGCAGAGTTATATCCCCATCTTGTGTGACCTCCCCAATTAATTTGTCAATTGTCAGTCTCTAAACAGGTTGTTCTTCCATCCTGAATTATCTGCTGACCTTCCTTACCCCCTTTCCTCCCTCAGGGCGTTGCTCTCTGGGGTTGCTGGGGTTTTTAGCCCCTCTCACTACTATGTGTGCTCAAGGCTTTTTTTCAGTGCATAGGACCCAACATGTTGAAAGATTTTAAACTAAATCTTACTTTAAAAGTCAAAAAATGGGTTGCACAGAAATTCAGATGACTGCACAGATTTGTGACCCAGCTTTGTTAAAAAACAACTAGCCAAAGATTTGAACCAGAACTGGAAAATATATTTTTCCTCTCTGAGTTCTGAAAAACCCTGGTTTGGGTGTTTTGCCATGATTTTTGACTTTTCAGTGCTTCTGCATTCACATGTGCGAGTGAAGTGCTGAGTCACAAGAAAGTTTTCCAGCCCAGTTCTGCACCTCTGTGAAGTTCTTAACTCTAAAATCATCTTCATATAAAACATCTGCATATTTGGGTGATTCCTTGAGCTCACTTTGGCATTCGGTTTTCCGGAGGGCAGCCCAGGACAACAAAGTTCTTCAGGATTTACATGCTCTGACCCCACCTGCCAGAGGGGCAGAGCAGTGCTGAGGTGCAGCTCCTGCTCCATCCCTGATGCCACTCACTGTAGGATCAGAGAAGGGGAGGTTCCTGAGTGGTGGCTCATCCCATTCCACAACCTTAGGCACGGAGGCAGCCAAGTTGTAAGCAAACCAAATCCTTCAACTCTAAATATCCTTGCTTCTCTTGTTTCTTTTTCCCAAAACCTTATCATGTGAGTGCAGTGTAGTTTCTTGGTTTAATAAGAATAATAATGGCTCAGGATGCAGGAAAATGACTCACATGGAGCTAGTCCAGCTCGCCTATTTGGTTCTAGTCAGGTCACGATGAATCAGATGACCCTTATCTTAGTTTAAGACTGAATAAAAACCTCTCCCCTCTACACATCAGCCAATTTTTCTTATATTATGCACCGTAACTCCTTCCCCTCTCGCGTTTCCAAGCTCTCCAAGTCTGCCTATTACCTTCTCTGAAAAACACATCCCTCCTGAGTTCACCTCTGAGTAAATCCTCCTCTATTCTCTGTAATTTCCCCTTTCTCACACCTTTTTTTCCTCTCTTTGTCCTGTCTGAACCTCAGTTTTATGGCTCTTCCAGCTCAAGATGAACACTGCCATTTGCTTTTTCATGTGTTGTTACTCATGACCTACATCCTACCCAAGCCAAAATTGCTCAATGAATTTGTACCTTGGGCCCTTGAGAGATTTCAGCTGTATCTGAAATCAAAGCAGAAAACAGACCTTTTCTTAATTTTTTTATCACATTTGTAATATAAACCACAGCAACACTTTCCAAACCAGGGATGCAAAACTGCTTGTCCTTCCCTGACTAGACAGTTCATAAAGGTTTGGGTTCAAAACTGCAGTTTTTCTCCGCTTCTCTCTGTAATAAAAAGAACAAATCAAATAATAAACCCCACATTTGTGACCTTTCTAGTCCCTTGGTAGTGCCTTTGTGGAGACCCTGGCCTATATTATGATGAAAGTAGTAACTGAAAAAAACAGATGAAAGGAAAAATAAAATTATTATTGTTATGTGAAAGAGAAGTCATCACAGGTCTGGCTCCAGAGCAAGAGCCAACCCAGCTTAGCTTGAAAAAAGATGTTCCCATAACAGGGGAATAGTTTTTGTTTCACATTTCTGCCTTTTTCTGCTCAGAGACTGAGGAAAACAAGGAGACTGCGAAAGAACAATTAACCTGTGTTATACTTGAGCAAACTAAGATTAAGAAACAAAGCGACAAAAAAGCACTGGTGAACTCCAGAAAGGATTACACAAGTTTATGGATGTTCAGCTGAAAAATTCAGTCGTCCCCCAACAGCCGCAAGCTCAGAAAGTCCCTAAAACACAAGTTGCCAAAAGCCAGGAAGGCAGACCAAAGTCCTATTCTTATACAGCTTCCCGAACTGGCCGCTGCTGGAGACAGGGGACTGGGCTAGAGGGAATTTTGGTTTGGCCCGGAACAGCCTTTCTTGCATTAGCAGCTGAAGATCACTCGCTAATCTTTAATAGGAGCAGTATGGCAGCACCGGGGCAAAGCCACACAGAGCCACCCACTCTTCTGCCTTAACCTCTCACCTGCACCATCTCACCCTCGGCCACAATTCTGGAAATCTGCCTGAAACACACGGAGAAAATTACTATTGCAATGTTCCCTGGGGGAAAAAAGGGGTGAAAGGAGTCCCACACCTTAGAATCATTAAGGTTGGGAAAGACATCCGAGATTATGTAACCCAGTTGTGCCTTCCAGTACCCGAAGGAGCTACAGGAAAGATGGAGAGAGACTATTTGCAAGGGCCTGGAGTGACAGGGCAGGGGGGGGAATGGTTTAAAACAGACAGAGAGGAGGTTTAGATGAGATATTAGGAAGAAATTCTTCCCTATGAAGGTAAGGAGGCCCTGGCACAGATTGCCCAGAGAAGCTGTGGCTGCCCCTGGATCCCTGGGAGTGTCCAAGACCAGGCTGGACTGGGCTTGGAGCAACCTGGGATAGTGTGAGGTGTCCCTGCCCATGGCAGGGACAAAATGAGCTTTAAAGTCCCTTCCATTCTATGGTTCCAAATCATTATATGACTTTATGACCATCGAGTCCGAGTTTTGACCTTGTTCTCCACTTTCCTTCCCTTGCATTCTTAGGTTTTCGGGTTTGATGGGGCTGGGCTGGGTAAAGCTTGGTCAGTTCATGATCGTGCCCAGTTGAAATGGGCGAGCCCTTGCTGCTCTTACTGTCACAGGTGTTCTCTGCAACCAGCATCCCCAGTGCTCCCGTCTCTGCTCTCAAAGCACATTTTCCAGAGCCATTCCCGAGCTGCTGATGCACACACTGCACACTCATACAAAGAATGAGCACATAGGTTTCTCCCTATAATTACAATCTATCCCTCTACCTGCGGATAGGGACAGGAATACAACAGCTTCCCCCTTGTCTCTGCAGAGCCTCCAATTTTCTGCTGTTCTAAATTGCGGGTAGCAGATGATGGAGTTGCAACTACACCAGTGTGAAACTGCCATTGCATCACCAGCTTGCAGACGCTGTTACAAAACTGAGGCAAGACGAGGCTCTGGGAGGTTCATAAATGTTTCAACATAACCTGAAGAGAGTTACGAAGAAGCTGGGTCTAAATCTGGAGATTTCTGGATTTGACTACATACAGCTTGAAAGTCAGTCTTGTCAACCCTGAGCACAGAAAACCTTGTCAGCCTTTAGTTGATATGCACTGGAGGTTTTGTATTGAAGATCTTTGCTGTATTTTTAGGTTCATTCAGTTAGAATCAAAAGGCAGCTTAGGGGAGACAAGACTGCATATACAGAGTACAAAAACAGTGCAAAGAAAAAGAAAGAAAAAAAAGAATAAAATGCACTTGTACGAAGCCCCTGTGAACACAAACTGCAAGCCATGGTTTGCTGAGTTTAAACCCAACAGTAGTTACTAGTTATCAGCTGTTCTGATAAATATTCATGTATCATATGTTCATATCTGACTGCAGGAAAAGAAAAAGGATTCAGAGAGCTTTGTCTGCCCTATGAGCTTTTTGTATGCGCTTTAGTAACCTTCTTATACCTTAGTAAATAAGAACATTTCTCTGTTCAGACTTTAACACTTTTATTATCCTTGCAGATTCAGCAAACCTTTGTTCTAAAATCCTTTGTGCCCATTAGGGCTTTTGATTATAGATTACACCACCATTTGATTTTTTTTTTTCCTCATGGGCAGCATATTCTCCTTTCATTGAGCAATATTCAGAAACTTGGAAATCTAACCTGTGTTTTACTCTCAGGACAGGCACATTCTTATGGTAAAAACCTCCCCAATTGCACTTGGGATGCATTCAACTCTTGTATGGTTGATACTTGGCCAGGTTAATTATGCAATCACCCCAAGTAGGAGAGGACAGCAGGATACACAAGCATTTTTCAAAGACTTGTTTTCAGCACAGAGACAGTTTTCTGGAATCAAATAAAGAAAATGGAGAATGTCTGTGATTTACAGCAAACTGGCACTCTGAAAATGCAAGGATTTAAAAGATCAACAAGGCCAAATTTTGCAGTCACTGAGAGAATGATTACAGCGTGTGGCTACATATCCAAGTTTAATCAAGCCACCTCGGGTACCAGCAGCAGAAGAGCTGGGCTTCAATGTCTGGGACCCTGGATGTCTTCTCAGGCAATTGGCCCCAAAGTCAGTGCTGATGTGTCTCCATGGACCTTGGCACATCTGGAAGCTGAATTAAAACCAGCTTGGTTGGGGTTACAGGAGCTGTGATAGCTTGTGGAAAAGAGGGTTGAGTTTCTTACACCCTCCAGCCACACCACAGTGCAGGTGGGGACACCTGGGGTCAATGGGGGGCTTGTCCTTGGCATACTGTGTGTGCAACAGCGAGAACATCCCAGAGCCACAGAATACCCAGAGGTGGAAGGGACACACCAGGATCATTGAGTCCTGCTGTCTTGTGGCTCTGCAATGCAATATACAGCCCCATCCTTTAGTTTGGATGACTGTCATGAGGCTGGATGTGACACGAAAACAGCCTAATGCAAACAGGTGCCAGCTCTCAGTATTCAAAAATCAGGAGCCAGGATCCAGAAAGTTGAAAGATTGGCTTTAAAATCACAGCAGTTCAAGAGGCAAAAACTGTGTTGGGTTTAATTGTTCTGCTCTAAAAGGGTTCATGATATTAAGCTTTTCCTTAGTAAATACGTGGGCTGGAAAAATACATCATTAAAGTCTACATGTTCAGATTAATAACCTTACCTCAGCCATTGGGGCTTTAGGGAAAATAGTAAATATCACAAGACTTGTGGTAAAATTGCAGAAATTGCCAATACTTAAAAAAAACCTCCTCAAATTTGGCTTAAAATGTGAACTATTTAATAGCTAAATTCTACACTGTCAAACTAGCTGGTGATTCTGAATTCCTCTAAACAAACTACAGACACCTCAAAAAGATCTGATTTCTCAGAGGGCATGTGCTCAGTTATAACAGTTTAGGCCAAAAATATTATGAAAAGAATGAAACAAATCTGATTTAACATTAGCTAAAAGGTTTGGCAATTATTTTTTCCCCCGAACTCCAAGATGTCTTCAGAGATTCTCACAAGTGAGAAAAAAAAAAGCAAAACCAAAAAACCCAACCAACAAACCCCCCAGTAGGAATGAGCAGCCTTAAACGTGTGTTTGAACATTTCCCACGGCCCATGTACATGCAGTCTCTCTCTTTCCCCATTCCTTCACCATCTCTGCTGGTCAGAAGATAAAGCCATCCTTGTCATCTTCTACTAATACTAAGAAAGGCAGCAAGAAATGAAAAATCAAGTCCCTGTCATATCCCATCAAGCACGCTGGCTAGATACGGATGTCTCGCCCCCATTTACAATCTGAACCAAAAGATTTGAAGCCAAGAAAGCAGCTGGCACAATAAAAACAGTAAAAGCTCTAGCTGGCACCTCATGCTGACAATGACTAGCCAAATCTCCATGGGGAAAAATGCCAATATAGATTTCTGTGACAAAAACAACAAAATAGATTTTTGTCAATGTACATAGATTTGACAGGAAGTCAGACAAATCTATCAATAATGAGTGACATATATCTGCAATATTCCCAAACAAAATGGTGCATTTGAAGACAAACTGAGAAAATCACTAATTGTGTTACGCGTGACACACGTTCATCTGGACTTTTTGATCACAACACTGTAATTCATTAATGCAGGTTATGCTGCAGTTATCCTGGGGAGAACTGACCAGACACACCAGCATATTTCTAAGTGTTTTCCAAAGCATCCTCCAAAACACTATTATTTCAGAAAGGGACAAATTGCTTCTGAAGATCTTGCAGTTCAAATCAAGCCTTTATGAGATGGAAACCTGGATTTCCAACTCTGGCACAAACTTTTTAACCAGAATCTTTAAAACTTAGAAATTAGACACGATATTAAAAAGTGGATACTGAAAAGGGGTTTTACAGTGCTTTTTCTGATAAGTAGTGTGTTGCCCTATACAACAAATATACTGCTATAACTCTGCTGTCACCAATTAAAACTTGCAAGAAACTACCATTTATTTCCCTGCCAGATGCCTACTGTGTTGCATCCACATGGAGCCCATGAGAACCAAGTGTCCCTGCCTCTGGAAAGACCTCAGCTCTGCAAAACCTCCAACTAAGGAAACAAAACCAAAAAAAAGTATTTAAGAGATTCCATAGTTGATAAACTGAATTTTATAATATTTGTGTGTTACAAGCCAAGCCTCTTGTCACACATAGCACTGTGCACACAGTGGTGAATTAGGTAACCAAGATCTACTGCTACAAGTACTTTTGCCCAGCCTTTGCCCAACCTTGGGACAGGTTCTAGCAGAGTTAAAATGACACAATTGGGTTCAGAAACCTCAGGGAATTGTTTAAAGCGAGCGTCTAGCAAGACAGCTCTGCTAACAGATGGCAAGACCCAGATAGAAACTGCTTTTTAAGTGAAAAGTCAGAAACTCACGAAAAAAAAAAAAAGTCTTACTCATACAAATCCTATAGAGCCTTCAAAAACATCTGAAGTAGTTGTTATACATAAATGAAGTAGATGAGCCAAAGGCGTCTTTCCTTGGGAGGAAGTGTATCAAACACACTGCTCTGATTTACCATGAGGTGTGCACTGCCCTGAATTTCAGCATGAATTATAACAGCATGAAAGCTGTAAGAGCCACTGAGCCTCAGACATTTATTATAACAATTAAAAAGCTCCAAAGATTTAGGAAGTCCTTTTTCATAGTCAATTCACAGACTGATGGAGAAGACCATCTTCCATTCCTGTATCCCAGAAGTTCCCAAGTCAGCAGCTAAACCATGGGGCAGGGAAGTTTGAAGAGGCTCCCTGAAACCTACAGCTCTTCTGTAATATCTTATTAATACAGAACATTCCTTTGATAGTCATGATGTTTGCAGTCTGAGCATATTTGGTAAATTTAACAGGGAACCATAAATAATACAACCAGGAAAGGGACAACCACCAGGCAGCAAATATTTTTGGGAAATTAAGACCCACTGGCTGAACCATTCCAAGCCAAGTCTGTATTTTGATGTGGACCGAGTCAAGGGCCAAGCAAAAGAAGAGGTTTCCTGAGGTCCCAAGGGTCTGGATAGTGAGTGGGGATCCTCAAAATCTACATAGAGTTCCTGCAAAAATAAATATGTTTTAGACCATTCTTTTCTCTAAGCATTTCACCTCTCCATATTTTATTTTTTTTACATTTTAAGTGGTTTTATCAAAAATATATAATTCCGTAGTTTTGAACCCACTCAGTTCTGTAAGGTAATTTCCTCTTCAAAATGAAAAACGGAAAAGAAGTAGGTAATGCTTTAATTTGTTATTAGGAGTAATTACTGTCTGGCCTCAAGGGGTTACTTGTACATTGGTTTTAACAAGAAACCCATTTAACATATATTTATCTTTGTAAATTGTCCTGAATGATCAGCAAATACCTAATCATCTGCAAAAAGCTGTTTAAAACATCCTTACCCTGATAAAGGAAATTATAACCTATGAGACCAAAGAAGCTGAAGTGGTGGTTTAAACCATGATAGACATTTGCAAGAAGGCAGGAAATAGGTATTTTCACGTGTTTTCTTTGAGTCTTTTTTTGGTCAGGAGCACAGCAGGACAGAACTATTATGTTCTTCCCATGGCAAGACCTGGAATCTGAAGACTCCAAAAGTCCTTGAGGAGAGGCAAGTCCATGTGTGGGACCACCCAGAGAAAGCACAAATCATTAATCTGGATGTTAAGAGGAATTCAAGGCAGGTTTAGACTTTATACGAAGTTCAAGAATGCTGCAGATGAACAAAGCACCATAAACGCAGAGAAAATCCCAATACCTGAAGAGTGAGCGGATCCACTCAGACTTTTTTGTTTTACAAACAATTACAAATTTTATTTCTTATTTATTGAAGGCCCTGTGATGTGTTTAGAGATAAAAACAAACTAAAACTGGACCTCACAGCTTTGCTTTGATACATGAAAGCAGACATGTGTGTCACATCATTCCTTTGCCCTACTTTGTCTGCTCACGTGAGCAGACAGGGCATGGAAAAACACAGTAATTTTCCTCTCTAGGGATTGTATAGCTCAAGGGATTGGTAATAGGACACAAACCTTTCAGCCCTAAATCAATTACTCAGAATTGACTCAGGTTGTTAGTAACTGAGTTGATTTGGCTGCACAAAATACAGAAAACATTATTTACTCTCACAATGAATGTTGGGTGTCTCTCCGTACAGACCAGAAGTTAGAGAGGTGGAAAGACACCTTTCCACCTTTTCCTGCTTTGGGAGTCTAATGAAACCAAGATCAAGAAATAAAACATGGAAGCAATCATTATCCTTTGTATATATAGCTAAGAATTCTCACACTCTGGACAAAACACTCTCAAAAGTTGCTTTACAACATCTCTGAAGTTCAACTTCACTCAAGGTCTGCGACTACAAAACCCCTTAGATGAGCAGGTTTAGGGGGTCGTGTTAAGAAAATTTCAGCAAATCTGCTTCCAAGGGGTTCTGTTAATTAGGATTTGGTGTTTCTTTGGCTATAACAAAAAAAAAAAAGTAAATATAATTTTACACAAACATAATTTTACCTTTCATGAGGTTTAAGAGATTCCTTAGCTCCATAGTCATTCATATAAGCATTATAATGAGCCAATAAATATCCAAGGGCAGGTAGTATTCAAACTTCATCTAACAATAATCACCAGCTCCACAGTGCTGAGCTGACCACGGAGGCAGAGCAGGAGTATAAAAGGGCTGAATACTTGAAGGGAAGTGCCCCCATGAGACTTACCAACAAATACCAGGCATTTCTTTATACATGATTTTGTTTTTTCTCTTTCCAGACCCAGAGAGTGACCAGGAAGCATTAAGGCATGTGAAAATGTGTAAAACAAACTGAAAAAGTTTCCAAAACTTTCATAAGCCTCAGAAAAGTTTATATTTGGCTTGAGGAATGCAGAGAAAAAAAAATAAGAAAAGAAGAAAAGAGAAAAAATGTTTCTGGTTCTTATTTTATCTAAAGTGGTTCAACCATCCCTAGTTAATCCTCAGGATTTTGCTCTGTGTGGACACTTGGTAGCCAAGGGGTTTCATCTCAAGAGTGGATGTTCACAAAACAAAAATAACCAAACTAAAAATAACAAACCAAAGCACCAAGGGGGAGGGGGGGAAGCAAACACCAAAAAAAACCCTTAAAAACAAAAATCCTCCCAATGACAATAATTTTTATGTATTTAGGTCACACAGAACTGCAAAGTGAGACATTTTTCTACCCATATGGATTTATTCCGTGCTCAAGACCCCAGATTTTCCTTCAAGATGGGATTGTTTAGGAGTTTGGTCTGCATGGAGCGCTGTGCACAGAAGCAGAGGTGTCTGGAGCCAGATTCCTGGGGATGGGAATGGGTGGAAAAGGATGATGACAGAGCATTGCTGGTGTTCTACCTCAGCATGGGAGAGCAGACACCTGAAATCCAGAGCAGCCCCTGAGCCCAGAGCCTGCTGTATCACAGAATTATTAAATTCTGCCTACCAGAATGCAGACAGAGCCCATTAAATATCTGTATCACTCACAAAACTGCACGAGGGACCATAAACAATATATTTTTTTTCTTTTTTTAGTTGGACAGATAAAAATATAGAAAGTCCAGACACTCTTTCCAATGTTTTTAAACAAAGCCATAAGTGTGCAGGCACATGCAGACAATGACAGCAGATCTTTGGAGATAAAATATATTTAATACTTTTAAAATCTGTGTCTTGCTTCCCTGTTTTCAAGGGCGGGTCTGTAGAGCCAGGAAAAAAGTCAGCCCTAAATTTGTTCAGCAGCAAAAGCAGAGAAAATTGGTGTGACAGGTTTCATGAGCAAGTTGGTGGCTGGGACCCAAAATCGAGTGATGAAACTTTATTATGGGGTGGCATCACAACTAAATGGGTGCAGGTGAGACCGCCAGGTAGGGAAGGAGGGGATCTGCTTGGGTAAAAGAAGTTGGGCAGCGGTGACAGTAAGAGAATTTATTAACAAGTATTGCAAGAACTGCCCAAGGTTTTAAAATCAAACTTTTTTCCAATTCAAACTTTTCCAGAGCCTTTCACAGTTCTGCTTTTATAAAAATAAAACATAAAGACACTACACTGGGGCAGGGGCTCACAAAATCCATTGAGAGAGTAACAGAGCTGGTGAGTTTTCAGCACACCCAGGTTCACTCTTGGATATCTCAAAAAATCAAAAAGGGACTTCCAGAAAGGTGGAGGCATTAGAAACAGCAGGAATCATGGTTTGGGAGAGGTGATAGATGGGCAGTATCTTATAATTTCCACAGTCAATCATCCACTCCAGCTCTGAGACAGAGGCTGAGGAAGTTCTGAGAAGTCCAGAGTTCAAGAAATATTTGGACAACTCTTTCAGGCACACATTGGGATTCTTGGGGTTGCAGGGCCAGGAGTTGGACTTTGATGGTCCTTGTGGGTCCCTTCCAGCTCAGGATATTCTCTGACTCTGTGATTCTAAGTGTGGCATCCCTGCAGAGGAACAACCACTGACTTATTATCTGCTGCCCACATTTTGAGGTCCATTTCATAGCTCTGCCCTGTCCTCTGGCACCGTGGCCATGCAATGCCAGTGCCATCCACCCTCCATGTGCATTCACGTGTGGCAATTATTTTAAAGGATTTATGGTGAGGGTTGCTTTCACACCACAGGACTTGCCTGAGCTGCAGGAATGACATTACAAGCTTTTATTTATTTCTTTATTTGCCAGACCCTTAATGTTCTCCCTCTGTAGCTTTTTGGCACATGAATTTACGGCACTGTCTAAAACTCTAATGCTTTTCTTTGAATATACTTGTGGACGTTTCTGATCTCCCTCTAATTGGCCATGCTTTAGGCTCACATAAAATATTAACATCTTAGCCAATGAAAGTCAGCGCCCACAGCTCAGATGGTTCTAAAATTAATATAACCTTGTTTCTTGCTCACAGAAGCCACAAAAGATCAATTCCAGAATAATTTTTTTCCAGTGTCTGATAGCTCATTTTATCTGGGCAAAATATGCCTGTTTCATGACTTTCTGGACATGCTGTGATGCACATCTATGGCTTGGAGAGTTGAAATAAGGACAGTGAAGCTTTTGATATGAAGATTATTCAGGGAGAGTTTGATTATTCCTCCAGTTGACTTATTCTTAGATACACACACCTAATGATTTTTCCATCTCAGAAATCAAGAAGTCTATTATTATTTTAAAAGTTAAATAATGTTGTTATAAGTCTTGTTTATTAGCTTGGTTTCCCTCAGCAAGGGTATTTATACTCCAGTCCTGTCTGAGTCTGTTCAGCCTCAAGAAGAAATGAGTGAGAGGGGCCATCACACATGTCTGGCAATGTCCACGGGGAGGGGGCAGAGGATGGACCAGGCTCTGCTCGGGGTGCCCAGCAATGGCACAATAGGCAACAGACAGAAACTTGTGCACAGAAAATTCCACCTGAACTTGAGGAAGAACTTCTTTGTGTGCAATGACCACACAGTGAGACAGACTGCCCAGAGAACGTGTGGAGTCTCCCACACTGGGGATATTCCAGAACTGTCTGGACACAATCCTGTGCCATGTGCTCTGGGATGACCCTGCTGGAGCAGGGAGGTGGGACCAGGTGACTCACTGTGGTCCCTTTCAACCTGAACCAGTTCTGTGATTCCCATCACCCCACAGGAGAATCACATACAAGGGAAGGTTAAGGGACTCCCATTTATAAAGCACCTACACCTTCCTAAACACTGTCTGACAAGCAAAGGAATAACATTGAGCAGGATCACCATGTGATGGCAGTCTCAGCAGGAGCTCAGCCAGATCACTTGGCTCTGTTTGGGATGGATTCAACATAAGAACAAGAGCTGAGATGCCTGGGCTGAATAGTCCATTGCACTGAGGGACATCAGAGGTCAGGGCTGCATAAAGTTGCGCAACTCCATTCTGTCTCAATTATACTAAATTTCGCCTTTATTGTTTTCATACTTTTGCAAAGAGGTAAAATCAATGCGTCTTTTCTAAAGAGAAATATTGAGATATTATTAAATAGGTTTGATATCAAGACCGAGTTGGATGGGACTTGGAGCACCCTGGTCTAGTGGGAGGCTCTGTAATGAGAGTCCTGAAAGCTCCTTCCAACCCAAATGATTGTGGCACTCTGTGATTTGCTTTCACTGAAATAAGCCTTGGTTTTTATTTTCTGCAGTAGTGGGAGCAAACAGCAACTTGTAGATTATGGTGGGTTTCTCCATAAAATGCTCTGATTCAGAGCAGAATCTAACCAATTTCAACAGTCAAAGAGTTAAAGGGAGTTTTGCCACATGAAACCCACAATCAATTCCTAGAGCACCCACCCTGAAGGCAGAGCTAGAAGAGGTTGGGAAGTGTCCTTCCCTGGATTTCAGCAAAGTCCTCAAGCAGGGATGCACAATGTACTTAAAACTATCTCCAGAATCACCATGTTGACCTTCTTTACCAACCCAATAACAGAAATTAATTAATCTTTATATTTGCTTGGAATACATTTCCCTGGTTCTCCTCTGCTTTGATAGTTCTGTCTTTCAAAACAGAGAAAGTTCCTTTTTTGTTTTGAGATTTTTTGGGGGGTGGGGTAGTGGTAATTACTTTGTGGGCAACAGGACTTTTCCTAAAAAGAAAGAGAAAGCAGTAGTTGGGTAAAAAAAAAAAAAAATATTTTTTTATCTGGAAGAGGAATGAGTTTAGTAATATTTTTATTGTTATTTTTAATTTCCTCCATCTGAAACTTGAAAAAAAAAATCACCCTGGGAATAACATTCAAAACATGAAAACATTCATCATGTAAACTTCTGTTAACTCCTGACACCTCTCTTGTCCTCCCATACCACAAAAAAAACCCTCTGAAAATAAACAAGAAATTAAGGTCTGACCCCTCCAGAGACCTCACAAACTCTTCTGGAGGTTTTGCCATTGCTATTCATTGTGCACAGAAAGTTCTCAGATGCCTTTCTGATGGCTCCAGCCTGTAACCCCGAGACAGATAAGCTCAGAGATGGGGAACTGAGTCCAAGTCAGGAATTTATGGGAAAGCATGTGGAGCAGATGGTGGAGGAATGAGAGAGGAAGGGAGACACAGCTGAGAGAGTGAGTGTTGAGACTGTGTCAGATGGGAGAAGGAGGAAAATTATGCTGATCTAGAAATGCACAGTGGAACTTTTCCTTATTGAATTAATAAATAACCAGGCAAAGACATCCTTCCCTTTCAGGTATTCCAAGGCTTCCATCTTCACCATGAAGGTGCAATTAGCAAAGAAATCCTCAACCCCTAACAGGAGAAAAGCAAATTACTGGTCTTTTACTTACTCGTCTTCCCATCCAATGCCTCTAAACCCACATTTTGATCCAGTTCTCCCTAAATGGGACCTTTAATTCAGTTCTCCACCCACTACTTACCATGGATAGTGAACTCCCACCAGGATAGTTTAAGGTCAGTTTTCAAAGACATTTTCATTACTTGTTTTTACTGGGCGNTATCCTATAAAATAGCATAAAAATATATTTGTAATTATAGTAATTTTTAATGATGATTAGTTAACCATTAGTTTCCATCACTTCACAGTATATCTGTTGCAAAAAGATTTATTCTCTTTGCCCTTGTAATGGATGAAAAAACATTTATCCTTGGTTTGCAAGTTTGGTTATTAGGCACACATACAATTTTTAGCACAGGCAGCACAATCTGAACTGAGAATGAACATATATAACCTTTGAAAAGAGAAGAAAAAGAAATAAAAATAAATAAAATGTTCTTATTGCATTTTTTTTTAAATATGCCTGCTTGTCCATTTTCTATTTGCAGCTAATCTGTAAGCCTGATTTCACTGAAAGAAATTCCCCTTTTAAAACTGAGACTGCATAGGACGCCACACTGCAGAGCTGAAGAGGAGAAGCAAAGAGAAGCCCTTACACCTCACCACCAAACACATGACTTCTGTCCCAGGCAGGAACAACCTCAGGGCTGCTCAATTTTCCCCCATGGACAGAAATCCTTGAGAAATTCTCTTTTTAAAACTGAGTATACACACAAGGCCACACTCCACAGCGAAAGAGGAGAAGCAAAGAGAAACTCTCTCACCACCAAATACACAACCCCTGGCTCAGGCAAGAACAACCTCAGGGATGCTCAATTTCCTGTCCCATGGACAGAAATCCTCGTGACATTCCCTTTTTAAAACTGAGTCTACACACGAAGCCACACTTCGCAGAAGCAAAGAGGACCCTTTACAACTCAGCCTTAAATATAGGACCCCTGACCCACACAAAAGAAGGGGGCTGGTCAATTTTTCCCCATGGGCAGAAATCCTTGTGTTCCCCACCAACTGGGATGCCCAAAAAGCACCATCAGGTAACTCTGATGCCAAGTTCCATCCCTCTCCCCTTTCTCACGGTTTCCACCCCCCAGCCTGGTGCCAAGCGGTGGGCAAGGAAGAGCCAAAATCTTGCTGCCAGCAGCAAAACGCTGTGGAGAGCCGGGCACAGATTTCCCTGAGCTATTACAGAGTGTAAAACCCTCCTCAGCACACCCTGGCAAGGGTTGGGGGTATCACAGCTGTCAATAACACCGCAGTCTCCACTATTAAGCTCAAAGTAAGTTCAAAGTGAATAGAAATGTCCTTGTTTCCACCCACCGGAGTGTGGTGGTGAGAGTTGGCCGGGCTCCGGCAGGGAGGGCTTGTCAGGCAGCACCGAAAAGCAGAATAACACAAATAGGACAATTGTGAGGAGGGGAAAAAAAAAAGAAGGGATGCTGGAAACAGGTTTGAGAAACCGGGAGCAGGAGCTTGAGAGCATCAGAATCCACGAGGCTGCAAAATGTTCACAACCTGAAAGGACGTTTTCTCTTTCACACCACCCATGAATTCAGGCAGTGTGTCCTCACAAGGGCTTTTTGGCCAGATTTTTGAGGGTAAGGGTGGTGTTACCTTACAGAAGGGATTTTAGACACCTAAATGTTTGCTTTGATCGTGCTGATTACCTCAAGTTTCCTTAAAACTGCTTTGGTTGGACAATACTCTCAGGCACATGGTGTGGCTCTTGGGGATGGTCCTGTGCAGGGCTAAGGGCTGGACTTAATGATCCTTGTGGGTCCCTTCCAAATCAGTGTGTTCTGAGATCCTGTGATTCCAGTCACATACACAACTAAAAACAAACAGGCTTTCTGCTGTTACTTCCCTACACCTCTGGACAGATTAAAAACATGAAATGACCCTGAAATTAATAAAAACCCCCTTCCACCCGTGACACTGCAGTTGCTAAATCCCTTCAGTCTTCATAACCATCCAGATCAGAGGCATTCCAAACAAAAGTGATGAGTTCAAGTAGCACAGCCTGATCCCAGTGTAAGGATTAGTGCTGACCACATATTTATACCCCACGCAGGAGGAGATTACTGGATGGAAGTTGTCACACACAAAAGGCCAGACACCATGTCATCCAGTTATTTCCCATGATACAACTTGATCTTCTGGGAATATTAGGGAATACACCAGTGACTGCTGGAATTGCAATTGCCATTTACCCTCCAGTCTCAATAAAATAATACAGAGTGTTTTAAAGGGATAAAACAGTGAGTGGTGCACTTCAAAAATCTGATATGAACAGCAGCCTGGTTTTAAATGGTGCTTTCAAGCTTTTGAGGTCTGAGCTCAACAACATTGAGCAGAAATTTCTATTTTCTAAAAGCATCATTCCTCTTGCTCTCTGCCCTGCCATGACAGTGCTTCAAATTCAGAGCCCAGGCAAAAGGCAGAAACTGAAAATTTTGAAAATGAGAAAGTTCAGGATGGAAAAACCCCCAATCAAACAACCACACTCACCCCCCCCCACCCCCAGTCAAAATGCTTTACAAATATGAATGAAAATTTCCAAATGCATAAAAAATTCATTTATGTTTTGGACACAGTTTTCTCATGCCTCTTTTTGGGGAGGCGAAATCCAGTTTGCCCGTTCTTTATACAATTTTGCAGTTTTTAGCCTAAACAGAGATGCCTCATCTGGGACAGTGCCAGCCCACTCGTGCCTGGTCTGAGAGGAGGAATGAGAAATGGTGGTGGGCTGGTGAAGGTTAAGAGGAATGTTCCTTTTGACTATGAGACAAAGTCGAGATTTAAAGTGTTTTTTCTCCAAGAAAAGCATCTCTGACATGTGTAAGAAAATTAATACCCTTGGAAGAGTGAGTGCTACTCTTCAGAGAAGGACTAGTAGAAGACAAGGATGGAAAAGAGAGCCTATTCTAAAAATGAAGGAAAGGTATTTGCCTTTTTACCCCCAAAAATGAGAATGTTGGGGGCTAGGATACAGTGCCAAAAGAAGGGAACCATCCCCTAAAGGATAATGTCAACACAAGGACAAATGGGATAAGCAGAAAGTGACATGGAGAAATTCAGATGCAAAATAAATACAAGGCCAGGTATGAGAGTAGTAAAGGCTGGAAGGACTACAAGGAGTGGTTTTAGATCAGTTAGTCTTAAAACAGATTTTGAGAAACCCAGAAGATGGATAAGAACAGGTGGTTGAACTGATGGCTTGAGAAGCTTTCTTCATATACATTTGTAAATTTGTGAAATCTTCTAATTTTTTACATATAGTGATAGGACAAAGGGTAATGGTTTTAAACTGACTGAGGGCAAGGTGAGATTAGGAAAACGTTCCTGACTGTGGTGAGGCCCTGGCACAGGTTGGGCAGAGAAGCTGTGGCTGTCCCATCCCTGGGAGTGTCCAAGGTCAGGTTGGATGGGGCTTGGAGCACCCTGGGCTAGTGGAAGGTGTCCCTGCCCATGGCAGGGGGTGGAACAAGATGGGCTTTAAGGTTCCTTCCAACCCAAAGCATCCCAGGATTCTTTATTTCCAAAAAAAGTTCAATACTATCTCAAATAAAATACTGGATTTGTTGCTCCCCCCCCTTCCTTTCCTTTTTGCTTCCATTAACTGCTGAATTTCTCATTAATTCATGTTTTAGTTTAAAATCCGAGTTGCTGAGGAAGGGTCATCAGCTTATCTATTTACATGTTGCAGTACCCATCTATAGGGACCTCTATAAATAATTTAAAAATAGCAATAGCAATAATGGCTTTTTAAGAGCATAAATGAAGACACAATCAGAGTCTTAAAGACCATGCACTTTGTGTAAGAACAGTGCACCCAGTCTTTGGGATTGGACTGTTTCAGGTCTGAAGGAATGTTGTTAATAAAAAATGAGAAAATGAACATGACTGGTTTCAAAGGGGACAGGGAGGTTAAGGCAAACCATTTTAGACTGTATAGGAAGTGGGATAGATGGTTGGGGAAAAAAAGAGAGAAAAAAGAAACCCAGAAAATGAAAAAAAAAACCCTCTTTCCCATTTTTCCCTGGTATTTACAGAAATGAATAAAACTAGATGACTTATATATCAGACCATCTGATCTGCCTCTCCAAAGATAAGGTGAGCAAATATTTCTGTTCGCATGGCAGATTCAAAAACCTGCTGATGAACTACCTCGCTGCTTTTGTTATCATTATTTTAACACAATTACTTCTGTAGTTATATATTTGTTTACCCATTCTGCCAATTCTTCATAGACTGGTTGCTTAAAACAGAAACGAAAACAGTGCTATGAGTGGTGTGTTTTCTAAAGACATAATTGATTGTAAAGGATCAACAAGCTCAGTTAAAAATCAGAGCGAAATTTTTGCAGCCATTTCCTTCGAATGCAGCATGTGTCACATACCTTACACTTTACAAACTGAGAGATTTTAATAATTTATTTCCCAGAGGAATTTTATGACCCCAGGGATAACAAATTTAGCTGTCTAATTATTAACGCGCTTAAGTATAGGAATAGATTATTTTTCTAATATTCCAGTCGTTATCCTCATCAACACATCAGGGGCTAATATTTAACACACTTGGTGTGGCAAACCTCTGCTTAAAAGCACTGACTGAGGTTGCAGAAGCACTTCATAGGAGTCATAACACAGTACAGTAACAGCAATAATCAGACTCTTATTTTAATTGTATCCATCTGAGTTATAGGCCAACACAGCACAGTCCATATTAGCAGTGCTGAGCTGCTTTGAGCTATTAATGTCATATTCCACCATAGGGTATTCTGTCTGAATGTACCAGATTGTTAAAACTCATTGTTACATGTTTATCTGCAAGTAAATAACAAAGGGACTGAGACTTTTTTTAAAAAACAACTTTGGCCATTACTGAGAGAGTCTGGTTGATGTTTAACAGATACTGTTATAATCCTTCCTGTGTCAAAAATTATAGCTAATGTTAAATAAGAAAGCACACAGTTTTACAAGCTCCCAAGTACCCTGCCTTTAAAAGTCCCCCCATGTCTCAGCAAGATGAGTAATTGTCCATCAGCCTATGGTTCATTAGGGATCAGAAATCAATTGAGTGGGAGGGTTCAGCATAGCAGGTTATACAAACCTTGGCTGTGCTGGATTCCTGATGAATAGAGTAGTTGGGAAAGGGAAACTTTAATCTGATGGCTCCAAGGTAGTTAGGCTACTGACAACCATGCAGTACAAGGCTAATTGGGCTGGCAAGGAACAGAGGTACAGGACAGGGTCCAAGCCGAGAATCAAATGCTCCTTTGGAGCTCTGGAGCCAGCAGAAAGCTTGTCTGGGAGGATGACCTACTGTATAAATGAAAGGCTCACAAAAATTAACCAAGTAGAGAAATGCTCCTTAGATGAGAAATATGTTTTATGGCCGTGGTTAAAAGTGTGCTGCTGTAAATAGAGGCTGTGCATGTCGCAGGCCAGTTTCAGCTTGGATTTTATTACCTATTAAAATTAAAATTATTTTGGCTGGATCCTTTCTCTCCATGGATGAGGCTTCCTCTCCTATTCTCCCTCCATAGCTTCAACTGCTTTGGAAATGCAATGATTTATCTAACTGATATGATTTCTTCCCTTTTCCAGGAATCACAGCTCTTTCCCAATACTTCCTTATAAGCAGGACTTTATTGTAGTCACCCAAACATGGGGTATGTGAGAAAAGTTCAGCATCCGTTTTACCACTCTGTTCTGTACAAAAAGAATCATGAAACAGGCAAATATTATAAAAAGACAACAATTAAGAAAGATATTTGGGGAGAGCAGCGATCTCCAGCAACAGATGAGCTCTCTTCCTGGTGCCGAAAATACTTGATTTACACTCTTTCAGAGGAATGAATAGGGGGAACTAAAGTGTCTACATCTGCTCAAGACTGCATGGCTTTAATCACTGCTGGCCTTAGTGGTCTGCATATGCTTGCAGAAATTCTTACAATGAGATGGATAAATACATGAAAGCGCTTGCCCGCACGACGGCACAAAGCAGAGGTTCTGAATAATGATGGATGAACCTTGGAGGAGATCAGAGCTTCCATTTAGCTGAGTGCTCCCACATTAGGGTAAGAGCCCTAACTACAGCAGCCACTTAAGCCTGCACAAGTGGACTGCAAACTGATGCTGGGACAGCAGCTCCGCTGCTCCTGTCTGAGTTTGGGTGAGAATAACGAGGTGCCAACTCCTCTCTTGGTGTCACAAGTCCAGTTACATCAGGATTCAAGAACCACCTCCAAGCAAACAAACAAAAAAAAAACTCCTCAGGGAGACTGAAAGAACCTCGGGTCAGTTGTTAATGTTTAGATCTACCTGGCATTTACAACTTTGGATATTTCCAGTGCAATTCCCACTGTCTGCATGAGACCTTTGGGGAATGCAGTTTCCATTCACCTTGGAGCAATGAGCCTGTTTGTCTTCATGCTCTCACCATGCAACACTGATTTCCTGTCACCACAACCATGGAACAAGGGGAAGGGGCAAGGATGAAGGTGGTCAGGCCCTGGCACAGGTTGAGCAGAGAAGCTGTGGTTGATCCTGGATCCCTGGAAGTGTTCAAAGCCAGGCTGGACCGGGCTTGGAGCCACCTGGGCTGGTGGAAGGTGTCTCTGCCCATGGCAGGGTGTTGGAATGAAATGATCTTATAGGTCCTTTCCAACCCAAACCATTCTGCAATTCTATGATAAAACTCATGGAAATCTACCAGAACTTTTTCCAATGAAGACAAAAATGTTCTAAGGTTGCTTTGATGGAGGTCCCAGGTGAGCTCAAAAGCAATGATTTGCAACTCTTCAAAAGGAAATTTAATGAGCATAATTGACCATTTTGAGGTTGGAAATGTCCTGCTTTCGTATGGGACATGGCCAGGAACTTGATGATGATTACTCCACTCCTTTGAACTAATACTCCAAGCATGCAATATCTTTACTTTGAACATATTTCACTTTCTATGAAAAATATGACTTGATTTACTCATATGAAAAATATTACTAACTCCTGATTTGCAGGACCAAGTGTATAGTTTGTATCCAAGAATACTGGAATACTTATAAAGCCTCCCTATGATTTCAGCAAGCTCTGGATCTGGCTTTATTTGGGCTGTATCTTTATTACCCAAGCATATACAAGAGTAGGTAGACTTTTTAAGACCTTGTGTAGACAGCTGTGATGACAAAAAATGAGTCACAAACACTGTCCTTTAAGTAGTTACTCAGCTTTTCCTTTTCTAATTCTTAAGTAAAAAAAATAAATTAAAAAGAACTAGAAGTGGTACCATTAATTTAGGGTTTTTCCTCTACGGAGAAGAATTTTCTGGTTTGTGTAAGTTTTCTTTGAAGTGACTCTTGGTAAAGACATGAATACGAGGGGCTGGAATGCTCACTTCAGCACAGCCCAAATCTAGAGCTAGACAAAGACATTCCTCGTATTTAACTTTCATTTTTTTAATTTTTTTTAAAGTTGTTGTTTTGAAACTTCCATTTTTATGTGAAGCTTCATGACATCCTGAGTCAAAGCAATAAATGCAGCACATTTTCTGGGTCATAACACTCCCATCCCCTTCAAGAAATCATGCCAAATAGCTGTGTCTGTATTCACTCAAAATAATACTTCCTCTAAAAATGCATGACATCTTATATGATTTACATCATGTTATGCTGCGGATTAGGTTAATGACTTCTTGTGCTTCTGTGAACCATTCAAAGTACCATGGCCCAGATTATTATTTTATATAAAATATAAATAGAGTATATTGCTGCAGCAGTGGGTGATTTAACACATGTATTTCCACATGGGTCTAGAATGAGGGGTGGGGACCAATGTGTAATGAGCTCCTTTTTCCTGTGTAAAAACAAATGTATTATTCTGCTTTGCAGAGCTAACTGGTCTATTTATAGATGAGAATTAAGTGTTTTTCTAGCTTTGTTCTGGGGCTTTTATTTGGAATGTGTGTGTGCCTTAAGTACTGAAGTGCTTCATTGCAAACACAATGGCAATTGTAAAAGTAACAGTTAAGAGAATTTTTTGGTCATCTATTGCAGCCCTCCTTGGATGAAATCCAGGACAGGGATAATGTTTGCTTAACTAAAAGACAGTGAGCAACCAGATCACAGGAGTGCCAAAGGCACTGTCGAGATAACTTCATTTGAACAAATAGCTGCTATTTTATTTCCTGTATGAAGCCATTTAAAACATATGCAAATACTTTCTCTACATGATCAGATACATTTAGTTAATAGCAGACTTAAAACTAGGAAAGAGTTTTGGAGTCACTAAATCACTAATGGGTGACATCTCAATGTTCTGGAGATAAAACTGTGACAGGAATTACTAGAAAAGAAATACGGAGCAAGCACTGACATTACGGAGAGTAGGTTTAGATGAGACCTTAGAAAGAAATTCCTGGCTGAGAGGGTGGGGAGACCCTGGCACAGGTTGGGCAGAGAAGCTGTGGCTGCTCCTGGATCCCTGGGAGTGTCCAAGGCCCGGTTGGATGGGGCTTGGATCAACCTGGGCTAGTGGAAGTTGTTCCTGCCTGTGGCAGAGGGTGAAATAACATGAGCTTTAAGGTCCCTCCCAACCCAAACCATTCCAGGATTCTGTGATAACGGATGACTTTTTTTTTTTTCCTAAAACTACCATGTGCCCATATCTTGTGTTATGAAAACCCCCATCCAATAGTGTCTAATAAATCAAGAGGCTGGTAACACTCAGACAGGCAGGCACTGAGCTGCAACCCAACCAAATCAAGTTATTTAGACACACAGTGCACAGCAGAGCTGTGGAACTCAGTAGGAAGATGTGGAAGCCGAAACACAAGTTTTAAATGGGATTAATTACCACAGGATCTATCCAATAAACAGAAACAGTTGAGTAAACAATGTCACCTCTGCCTCAAGAGGTCCTTAATGCACTGCCAGGATCAGGGAGGGTGTGCCACAGAGAACCTCTCTCTTTCTAGCGTGTTCTTATACTTTTCCATAACAATCTGCTGTTGTCCACAGGTTATTGATCAGCTTTGGGCTGATCTTTACAGAGTCACATCTTACAGAGAAGTGAAACAATATACTCATTTGTACCTGTAGTGCAATCATAAAAAATTACATATTTGCTTGGATTTGGTATATTATTGCACTTGAAAAATACTTCTATAGGAATACTGAGGGGGAAAAACCCATTTCTGAGCCAAAATCCCACAACTGAACATCTAATGCATCATGCTTCTATGAAGCTTCTGTGAAACAGGACATGCACTACAACTAATTATTATCCACGTATTAGGTGAAGGGTGCTACTTAATCTTTGGAAAATAATAAAGGCTATTTTAATGCTTTTCTGAACCCTTTTGTTGCCATCCATTGTAACCCACCACAGGAATAATCCACCGAGAGCCAATAGGGATGATCCAGACCCTGATCACTCAAACAGCGATTGGGTGATTTCTCCAAGATACTCTTCAGAAAAACAAAGCTTATTGGGATCAATCCAGAGGTAACTCGGTGAAATTTAATGGCCTGTGATATACAGGAGGTCAGACTGGATGATCTAATCATTCCCTTTGGCTTTAAACTTTATGAATCATGCTTGAGGTGGAACTGGTAATGGGAGTCATCTAATGGGAGTGGACATTGAAGCAACATCCCTGGTGCTTAGGGGAGCAGAGAAAGCTCACAACACTTGGCCCGAGGAAGGAGAAATCAATTAAGAAAGCCTCTCATAAGAGAGAGAAACTGCCAAAAAGGATTAAAGGGAGAGGTGTAGGCCTTGGTGACTTGGCATGGAAAAGCCGAGGCCTGAGTTAGCCTAAGTGAGGAGAGACATGAACATGGCCAAAGTCGTGCCTGACCTCAAGTCCCTGGGACCAGAGCAATTTTTCCTGTTCTGAGCATTCCCTTACCCTCGTCACCCCTGAATGAACCCACTGGCTGTGGTGACTACAACCCCTTTGCTGTGTGCTTTGGGGATTTGTCATGTGGAAATTGGGGCTCCCGGTTCTCCCGGGTTGCTGTGACTTTGCAAAGGGTTATGGCACATGGGGCTCTTGCTCTTCCAGTCCTCTGGTCTCCTCCATACCACTCACACAGCCCATATTCCCATAGAAGGTAAGTTCAAAACACCATTTGGGTTTGTTATTTTCCTAGCCCAACACAGAGAGACCCTTAATTGATCTGGAGGTCTTCCAGCCACGTAATGAAAAAGAAACACTGACATTAAAAAAAAAAAAAAATACGTGTTACAGCATTTGCTTTTTGATACAACCACCCATGACACAGCGAAAACTGCTGGTTGGACTTGAAGGGGGAAGAAAATGTGCAGCTATTAGATATAAAAACTTGTAGTTCGTGGGCAGCTTTAACACACGAACAACAGTGCAGTTTGCTGCTCTGCTTTTTTCTTTTTTTTTTTTTTAAGTTTTGCTTCTAAGAGCTGCACGTTATTTACAGAAATAGCCTGATTTCCATGTGGCTCCTCCACAGCGGCCGGACAGCACACGCAGGCACTGCTACACTCCAACTTATCTGCTGTAACTATCTGTTTTGAATAGCAAAATGAATATCACTGTGATCAAATATACAAGCCCCTCTGCATGAAAATCAACCCTCTGCAGAAGATATATTTTGAAGATTTAAGTGGGGTCTAAGTACTGCTTAGTCCTTGTGCATGCACACGAGTGAATACCACCCACTGGGAAAAATATGCCATGGAAAAATTCATAAATAACTTGGAATAACAAAGACTTTCGAAAATGTCATGATCTTCTTCACATATTTCATACACAGAAAATGCAGTATAAATTCAAGGAAAACATTAATAATTACAAGTTATTTGCTCAGGCCTAACAAGCAGCAGCAGCCTAAAATGTACTGGCAGATGTCTGAGCAAAATAAAGATAAACACGGTTGTGTTCAAACCACTTTTTAGAACTCTACAGCGAGATTTACAGGCTTTTTGGATCTTGTGACTTTACACAGTTTGTTTACGAGTTTAAAAATTTTAAAAGAGGAAAAAAAAAATTGTTTGCTCTGTGAACATGAGCCTTATATTTTCTTTTCAGTTTGTGTGCTTATCCAGATCAAAATATAACGTTCGAGACATTTTCCTTCTGTTGAACATACCACTGTCAGAGCAACTTTGCACACAGTTTATAGTTATTGTATGGAAAGTGTGCTTTGTACCAGAGATAAAAAGTTACGCTGCTTTTATTGATAGAGTGGCTGTGAAACAATTTGCTTTTGTCTAAATATATATATATATATTAAATATCCTCAAGGCTCCGACCTACACAACCAACTGTAGGTTGCCTGTGATGTAGATTGAACTATGGAGCTACAGTTCATGAATTAGTGGGGTGTGACTAAATATAATGTTTTTATTTAACAGATCATTATACTATTCCTTTTTCTTTTATGTACTAACCAGAATAGTCCATAGCCAGCTCAGTTTCTGATATTCAAACATTTCTGTCATTGCAGAACAAAGATATCGTATATTAAAATAAAAAACATACTGCAATCACCAGAGCCACATTTACTAATTCCACATTATTGTCTAAGGAATACTGCAAAGGGATGCTCTTCCCTCTCTCCATTTCAACAGAAGATTTATAAAGCTGGCTTTTTAATTATTATTTATTTTGAATTTTCTGATTTCACACCCTTTTTTTTTTCTTTCCCTTTGAACTTGGATTATTTTCCCAATAATTCTTGGAAAGTCAGCTTTTTGGGTGTACCTCACATCCCATCTTTTATTTGTAAAGTAATCCTCTGAAGGGAAATAAGAATTTTTATTTGTCTTAGATTAGGTTAACATCTTATGATATTTTTTCTTGAAAGTGCAGTTTTTAAGGAAAGGTTTGTCATAATCAAATGGGAAACACTGTCCAGAAAGTAGCAGGGTGTGACACCACATACCAATGACACATCAGAGTAATGATGAATATTATAACCTATAAAGTATCACATTTTGTTTGTTGCAAACAGAAACTTGCCAAAGACAGCGTGTTCTAGCGAGAGCTGTGAAAAAAACCCAGACCCACTAATCTTTGTTTCCAAAGATCTGCATGAAGCCGTGGCAATTCTGATGAATATTTGCAAATCAAAACCAGATTAAAATTTCAAAAATCTAATTTTTTTTCTTGGTATAATGAGAAATTAAATGTTGTCCAAACAGATCAGAAACTCAACGAGGTCTGAGAAATACTTCCCCCCCCAGCATGTGATTTTTAGATTGAAAATAATTTTGTTAAATGTTTTACCTTCTTTTTTATTTTAATCCCTTCTGAAGAAAGAAATGCCTCCCGTTTCCATTCAGAATAAAAATAATAGCGAGACAAATTGTATTCCAAATGTTTAACTTTTCATGAAACAGGTGAAAAGTTATTACGTGTTGGTGAGATTTTTTTAAATGGGATCTTTATTCCTCGCTTAAGGGGGGCAAAGAGAGAGAAAGAGAGAAGAGATGAATGGCAGTGACATCTGAAAATACACAACTCCTTTATATTAAGAGAGTTTCGTCGTATAAACCTTCTGTCTTGTTGCTCTGAGACTCTTTAATAATGTTTGATACCACTAAAGTTTATTGTTTTTATTCATGAAAGAAAAGAAAAATAAGAATTTTAAATAATAGGCCGATCATAAACCTGAGCTCGATGAGTGATGAAGGAGTATTTTCCTCTGGGGAATTACAGTAGTTGGAAGGGTTTGTTTGGATGTAACTCCGAGTTAAAAAAAGGAAAAAAAAAAAAAAAAGGATTAATGTTTCAGCAGGTTGAAGGGGAAAATTATTTTCTACATTAGTCTTGCTATGAGCCATCCTGAGCATTAGGTACTACTGTAATAAGTCAAACCACTACAAGTGAAATAATGCTTTTACACGTAGTTTCAGGCTATTTTATAGCAAAATATAGTGGTCTTTTTAATTAGAAGATGTATAAGAAAACACAAAGTTCACAATTCTGGAGCTGAGAGCTGATTTACGTTTTGCTTTCACGGAACAGATTGGCTTTTTTTCCTTTTCGGCTGCAATCGGAGAAATTATTTTCAATTATTTTTATTAAACAGGTTATAAGGTTTGAAAGGGAAACAAATTAGATGTGCAAAAGGAGAACAAACTATTTTATCTAATTTTTTTGTCTATAACTTTTAAAAGGCCTCCAAATTAGGATACTGCATCATTAAGCTTTTGACTTTTGTCCAGTTAAAACTATTGACTCATACTTTCATTTCTTCCCCCTCAAATTACTCTGGTGCCACAGCTGATCTAACTATATTTTCCATTTCTTATAAATAGCCACAAGAAAAGTATTAATTATCCTTGTACGATTTAATGCACCGACTGCCTTAACCTTTCAGGTTTCCTTAAACGCCAGCATAACAAGGCATATCCGTGGCAGCAAATGTGATTTATGACAGGAATCTTTAATTTCTGTTTTTAAATATGTTACCCACCGATCTGCATACATTTAAATTCGCCCGCAACACTTTTCTCTGTCTTCGGGCTGTTGTTTAATATTCAAGGATGATTTTTGTCCACATACATTTTGGTCTATGTCACCTCAGATTAAATTATTACTGTTTGCAGCCTTTTTGGAGCAGGCCTCGGGCCCTTATTTACAAGAATCAATGAAACAGTAATGAAAATCCATTTTTCATACTATCAGCTCTGGCCTGCTTTTATTTAGTTAGCTGTGTCTAAGCAAGCAATTCATTTTGTGCAAATGTCACGTTGATAAAACGGGACGAGCTACCAAAGGGTTAATCATGAAATAAAGCCTCGACTTTTGCCACCACCGCCAGGCCCCCCCCAGCAAAGCACATCTGTAATGGCAAAATTAAAAAAATATTTTCTTAATGTATGCAAAGTAATGTATATTGACACATAAGCAAGCCTTTTCATGATGAATATTGAAATATATATGCAAAGCACAGGAAACGTGTAACATGTTATAGATCTTTCAGTGTACATTTAGAGGAAATGAGCCATTTATATTCCACAATTTAGTGAATACCTACTGTTTATTGGTACAGAGCACATTGGAGTATATTTGTCTTAGTAATTTATTTAGGTAAATATATTTATTCTTCTAGGGGTTCTTGTGCTTTTTCTGGTTCTATAGTACTAGACATAAATATTTAACAATGCATTGTCTCAAATGTTATTCATGTAATTTATCAGGGGAAACACTGGAGCTGTAATAACTTTTAAAGCCTGCACCTTCACTTAAACCTGGGATTGATTTAAAATGTGGGAAACTGGGATGTTTCCCCCCATCCAGTAAGAGCGGGGCTCCTTTCCCTGAAGGATCACGGAGTGACTCACACGGCTCAGACTCCAGCTTGGAGAGAGGGCAATGGCAGATGGGTCACTCCTCCCTCCTGGATTGTCCTCTCTAATCTCCCCATAAGAAAAATATGAGCGGATGAGATTTTTTTTTTCAAAACAATTACTCTTGTTCCGTATCACCTCATTTCCCTCTGCAGCCTCCCTTGTTTTGCTGCTGCTCAGGTCCCTCTCGCGCTCCCTCTGGCTGGGAAGTCAGACTTTGGTTTCTTCCCTCCATCATCAAAGATCTCCTCAACCTCCGTCTGTGGCTTTAGGAATCTCAGGTGGGAGGGATGGTTACAGCAAAGGGTATTTTTTCCTCCATCAACTAATTCCTGAAGGCTTTATCCCGTCACATTCCAGGCATTTCAGGACAAATTCTCCCTTGCTTATTCACTGATGCCTGAACATCGATGTTCTGAGTGGGCCTGCTCGTGTCTATTAGCATCCTCTGCCTCAGCGTGTGATCCTGAGCTCCTCACTGAACGCATTCACACCACCGAGAGAGCATTTTGTTACTGAATAGAGATAAGGATATGAACTGATTGTCTCTTCTCCTGGCTCTGCTTTCTCCACGTCTACAAGTCCCACTCTGGCAGCTCAAGGGGGTTTGGAGTTATTTCTTTCTCCCCTCCTATTCAGGCTGATATTGACATTTGCTACAGACATTGTGGTCTGTAAATTCAGGAATGGTTCCTTTTGGGCAAGTACTTGAAGCTCTTGAACCTCTTTTTTATGATCATTGCTGGTGCAATGAACACAGAGTTTGGGTTTAGTTTATTTGTTCACAGAATTACAGAATGCTTTGGGTTGGAAGGGACCTTTTAAAGCTCATCCAGTCCAAATCCCCACTATGGGCAGGGACACCTTCTGCTGGACCAGGTTGCTCCAAGCCTCATTCAAACCTGGCTTTTCTCATGCCTCTGTCTCTCCCACCAGTTGTAAACCAGTTGCTCATCCCACCCACAGGACCTCACATCCCCACCAAAGAAATGATTTCCAGCTGAAGGATGGGAGAAGGTACACACTGTCCTGCTTGAAACTGAACAAATGTTGGACACACAATGTTAGGAGGAGCAAGTGGGAGAGAAAATAGTGTGAGGGATTGGCAAGGGAAAAAAAAAGTCTTTCAAGAAATAGTTATTCACAGCATAATGTTGGAAATGCAACACTTATCACTAGGCAGGCAACTGGCCTATCATTCCAAAATTAGAGATTAAAATAAGAAATGCCCAGCAACTCAAGATTCATGTAGAGGGAAAAAAAAAAGAGAGGAAAAACAGAGAGCAGCTTTCTGAAGAAAACTCTTCAGGAACCGAGTCAGTTAAATTTTGGGCAGAGACCTGATGTCCCCAGAGATTTAAAATGGCAAGGAAGTGGTAGGGAAGCTCTATATGGGAAAGCTTGTGGAAAACTGAACCTTTTTCCCCAAATCACTGTGCAACTCTAGGCAGAGAAAGTGAATATAACTTAGGTTAAGTGTGGAGGTTGGATCTTAGCACTGGAACAGAAAACGGGGCACTCTTGGTTACTGCAAAAATGGGCTTGGGCCAAGGAAAAAGGCACAAGATCACTGGGGTG
The DNA here is from genome assembly GCA_013396755.1 of Sclerurus mexicanus. Lineage (NCBI taxonomy): Eukaryota > Metazoa > Chordata > Aves > Passeriformes > Furnariidae > Sclerurus > Sclerurus mexicanus. Next base: position 82,180 of record VWZF01002940.1, read on the forward strand.
GGGGCTACAGAAATAAAAATTGCGTCTCATTTGGACTAGAACTACTCTGCAGGGACACATACATCGGATGAAAAAGTAATTGTTTTTTATTATTACAATTAGTGGAGAGATCCACAGTGGTTTCTGCCCTTCAGGAAGAGGAAAGATGAGAAGAAAAGCAGAAATGCCCTTTTTTGCAGGACAGATGTTCATCTATGCATGGTGAACATTATCAGACTGTCTCACTAAGGTAAGGTGGGCATTCAGAACAGACCCCAAAGCTCCAAATTAGAGAGCAAACCTTGCAGCCTGCAAGTTGAGAAACACTTGCTACATCTACATGACTGTGGGTATCCCAGCATCAGGTTGTCAAACCTCCTCCCTGACAAACCCAGAGCTGCTCCAAAACATCTCTGACCTACCAAACAAAAGCTCCAAAGAACATGTACTGACCCTGAGTACTATAACCATGATGAATATTGGTTGCTTGGTTCTGTAATGATATATAATCTTTATTTTCACATGTTAAAACTCACTTATACATCCCCATCTCTCCCTCTCTCTCGTTTCTGGGGGTGTACGATGAAAGAGGAAAATGACTGCAGTCTTTTCACAATAAAGTATAAGAAAACTGGGTGAAAGTCCAGAAATTTCCATTATAGCACAAGCTATAAACTTGAACTTCATCAAAAAGATATATGAGGGCACTAATAGCATAAAAAAATGCTGTTACAAGATCAATATCATATTACAGAGGTAGTTTTGCTTGGTTTTACCAGGTCAACATTAGTTTTGGCTATATATGTGCTTAGTACATTGCTGAAAATGTATATATTCCCATCTTAGCTAGAATTTTCATTTCCTGTTGCTTTCTTTCTGGTTAAACATCCACTGTATTTTTTTGTTACGCTTTGATTGGCACTGGCAAGTTAATTTTCATTCTTGAAATTTCAGAATTTCAGGTGCAAATTTAACATCCCAATCGTGAAGAACACTTATTATTTCTTTATTTTTCCTCTTTTGCACTTTTTTTAGACGACGATAAAAGAATTCTCTGCTATGATACTCAAAGCTTTCAGTTAATAATAACCATCACTTCTTGGGATTATTACAAGGAATAAATGACAGCATTACAGCAAACGTGTTCGGCATTTATCACACTACATGACAGAACACTACCCTCAGAGCACAAATGTGGCTGATTACATTTCTGCTATTGTGGTTATTCCCTGAGAAAAAGAGTCTTCTTGGCTCTACCAGAGCATATTAAGGCACTATCTGGCCAAAATTATCGACTGCCTGATGGGTCATACAGTCCTGGAAGGGCCTGGCTGCAGTTTGCAGAGCAGCTGACCTATTTACTCGGATCCAACTAAGTCTATCTCGAAAGGAACCCTTAGGGTTTACAGTGTCAACAGTCCTGTGCTGTTTGTTTTTCTGCTCAACCCACTACTTATTTCACAGAAGCAAAATAAGATCAAAAGGGGACCTAGTTAATTCGCATCAAATTTTGTCACACAGCATAAAAAAGGAGGGGAATTTTAGCAATATTGTCAGAGCCGCATAAAGCCAGTGGGAATCGCGATTGCCGCACAGCCAGTGAGTGCCCACGATGCCATTTGAGCCATTACATTTCCTTTCTTCAAACCCCAATCCCAGAACTCTAGCACAGCTGATGCAAAAAGCAGAAAAAACATCAGCACTGATGGATGCTCTAAAGAATCAGAGATTAACAGACACTTAACCAGTTGACAGTCACCTTGAGCAGAATAAAGCTCTTCTACTTAGATACTTCTAATAACAATAGAAACAGAGAAAAAGAGAAAGAAAAGATTTCTCATCCTGAAATCTTGAGCTCTGAAAAAAAAATAGCTCTACCTCAAACTGGACACAGTTTCTTGTACATATACTATGAGAACAGATTCAGGTTGGTTGAATATTCCATTTCACTTAGGCGATTTCAGAACAGAATATGCCATATCACTTCAAACTTTTTAAACCTATTTCTTTTTAAAAATGCAGTTTAACAGAAAATAACACACCAGTAAGTGCCTCCAAACTGACCATTTCCAGTCTTTAACAAATAAATTTCCACTGTTTGAGTCCAAGAGAAACTTGGAATAAACCGACACTGTAGTTTGGGTTTCTTTACTATTATCTATTTTATTTTTACAAGGATATGTTCAAGCTAGAGTGTGATCACTGCCTCTTTCCCTTACATCCTTAAGAACGAGGTTAGAATTAAAATTTATTCACTTCTAACTCATGTTTATATTTTACCCTCCTCATGCTTTGTAAATGGTGGTGAGATGTTCATGTACATTAATATTTGCAGCAGAAATATTTCAATATACACATCCAGTGAGTGCTGGGAACAACAACCTTTCAAAGCAGGGGAACAAAACTCTTGCTATGAGCACAAGTGACCCCTCCCTGCTGTGAGCTGGGAACCAAAAGAGGTCAAGCAACACATTACGGTCAAACAAAATATTCCCAAAAACTGATTTACAAATAACAAACACATAAACTGTTGAAAGCAAAAAAAAGGAATTAAAACCAACACGACACAAATAAGAATTGAAAAAAACTATGTGCCAATCACGTTGTTTAGGAAGTGTCACAGAAAAAAACAGAGCTAATACTGAAATTCTTAGAAGCATGTATTTATTAAGAGAAGGAAAGATATGGATTGTTCAAGTGTCACGTGGATCTGCAAAGAAGTGGATTCTCACTGCATTTGCGAAGAAATCACCACCAACACCAGTCCAGTGCACAGGAAAAGTACGGGAGTTTTGATATGCTTCTTTATCATTTGCTGTTGCAAATATGACAAAGAGGATTTCTAGTAAGCCTTCAGCCCAATAACCACATCTCAAGGTAACCCACAATGGTCTGCTGCCCTTGTACAGTCACTTTCAGCCCCCAAATTTATGCCTTGTGCAGGTATTTCCCCTCGTCCTTTCTTCCTGGCTTGGTGCAGCACTCTTGGTCCACCTTAAGGTTTACTAAACTTTATCAACTTTCCAGGTTCCCTCAGGAAGTTACCATCTTCACCTCTTTCACCACCTTTGGACTGTTAGAAGTCCCCTGTGCTTGTGCATCACCTCCCACAGGAGGGCCATGGGGTACCAGTGTTCACCTCACTGAATTCCCTGCACTGGCAGCTGATTCCCAAGTAAATCCAGCCCCAAACAACCAAACACGATGTCACATAAAGTCTGTGCATAGTTCTCTAGATTTCATGAAATAGCCCCTTTTTTCATTGTTTTTTTCTCTAAGGGATGTTTTATCTCTGAGAAAAAAAGGGAAGATCAAGTAAGAGTCTCAGAAACCAAGGGATTTGAATGCAGTCCCATTGACAACAGACAAAGTGGAAGTCCAGACCTTTCAGGCATTTAAATGTCCTTTGATGCTTCCTAATTCTACTGATCTGGTGTTGCTCTATAAACTTGCTCAGAAGTTCAAAGTTTCTGCAAGTCTTCCTTCTTAAAAGGCCCTTCTGAGCAATGAAAGGAAACAATATCACGTCCTTTATGTCACCAGCAACAAAGTGTGGACGTCAAATACGAACCAACACCAAAAAACCATTCATGAAAAAACCAAATAAACAAAAGTCCATCACCACTACGAAAAACTGTCATTTGGAAGTTGAAATAAAACACAGTTTTGTTGGGTAAATTATTCTGTGAATATTCCTCACGTATTAAGGCAGATTTTTAGAAATTAAATGCTGCACTTTTTTGGAATTAGAGCAAAGCAGAATATGTTAAAATTGTACCTGAGTGAGAGCATGTGAGAACATGTATTGTCTTTCAGAGGATGCTTTTTCCACTATTGACCCCCACCAGGCAACAGCCTTCCTGTTTATTTTGTATCATATGGATTTTTATTGTCCTAAATATCACATAACATCATTTGCTTTCTCCAGTCACAGAATCCTGAAGACACCTACAGATTTCAGCAGCAAACCTGTGGCCAGTACTGAGCAACATTTGTGCTTTGTGATGAGCTGAGTTGCAGCTCAAGCTCTGGGCAGTTATTTCTTTGCTTATCTCCATACAGACTTTTGAGTTTGTACAATTAAAAAAGGTGAATCAGAACCAATCTTTTTCTTACCAGAAGTCCTTGTGAAAAAGCAAAGAGCAGAAGCACCCAGGCTGGCACTTTGGATGTCACACCTGCATTATTGTCCTGCCAAGACCACCAAGGGACATGGAGAGGCTCATATTGCAGTGAAAACCTTGTAATATGAGTACAGTTTATTTATTTTGCATACTCCCTTGCCATGTGGAGGCAATAGGTGTTAGATACAAAGATTTCTTGGTGAGGATTGAAGGCTTGGATGCAAAACATCTTCAGAGCTCCCAGCCAAGTCAGTGCCCCACAAAACCAGCTTGCCAGAAGTGTCTGGGAATGTACTTCAGCACAGTTCCTTTCTAACCCTATCCCAAACCCTGCCTGCAAGGTGAGCCTTAAAAAGAGAATTAACAGAGCCTGCACAAGCTCTTTTCCTGATCTGCACAGATGCCCAGCTTTACCTCCCCGTTTTGAAGAGTTTGAAGGCTCCTCAGCCTAATGAGCATTAAACTCTCAGGGGTATTTCTGTCTGTGAGCTTACAGGGTTCACTCCTCCTTTAATCCTCGTGCCTCATTAGTTCCTCCTGCAAAGCAGAGGCCAAAGGATTGAGTTCTGTGCACACAAGTGTGAGCAACAAGAGCACAGTTGCAAAAGAGAGGATGAGGTGCTGTCGCTGAGACACCAACAGCCCCAGGCACAGAGAACTGGTTATGCACCAGTTAAACCATTTGTGACCTATTTCGGAACACACACCTAATGAGTGATAGCAGAGGTGTGAAATGGGGTGGATTCCTGGGGTCCATCACTGCAGCTCCCATTAGTCTCAATTTAACATCAACAGTTGTCCTCTCCCAGCAGGAACACGCAAAGCACCTTTAAACACTCGTTATCCTCAAAATCTGTTTTTAGCTTGTTTTGTTAATTTCAAATGTATCTAATATATTTATCCTAATATCAGATCCTCGGGCAAGAGCTTGTTGGATGAAATGGATACACAGAGCTTGTGTTTAAAAAAAAGTGACTTCACCCTTTCTTTTATGGGCCCACTCGATTCAAAGGAATAGCCCCTGGAAATAGCAACTGCTGTGATATGCTTATGGCTCCATTTACAGACTTTCTTATAGGTTCATAAATGGAGACTAGGAGGAGGAGGGAAAGGAATAAAATTTAATAACTGAATAAAAATGTAAATAAAGATTTGCCTAAAATTACTTGTCCAAGAAATAATTCTCCCTCCCCCTTAAGCTAATACTTTGATAAGCTCTGAACAGTGATCCTGATTTGGAGCGTGACCTTTGAAAATGCTCTCCAGCTTGATTAAAGATGTATTAAATTTGTTTAAATAAACCTCGTTGTAATGGCACATCATTTGTAAGAAGCTATTAGGGGGCTGGAAACTGTGCTGCTGTATTTGCATGAAAATGTGCCCTGCTCGAATTGAGGATCTCTCCTGAATTAACTGCAAAGGAAAAGCGACACTTTCATAATTTTTTTTGACAAAAGAGGAAAAAGAAAAATAAACCCACAACTTACAAAACTTTAGGCTAAGGTCTATGAGAAAGGAGGTAACTGCATATTAAAGCAGGGCTAGGTGCATAACACACACTTCGCCAAACCACTCTTCCCTAGTTTTTGTCTTAAATTTTGGGTGTGCATTTGTTTTTTTGCCTGCTTTTACTTTTTCCCTAAAAAATATCATTGGAAAGAAAAAAAAATAAGAAAAATGTTTTCCAGTATGTTTTTTCAGCTGATTGAGAGAAAGCCAATCCTATGTTAGCAGCAGAAAGGAATAGTAATACAAAAACTTAAGAGACTGGCTGACATTGATAATAAGTTTCTCCTTTCTGTGGGGTTTCAGGCAGTCAGATTTTGCAGCCATTGAGAAAAGGGAAAATGCAACCCTGGATATCATGGAATTTATGTGATTAGGCAGAAAGGTGGATAAATAGATGGATAGATCCCATTCCTGCTTGAAGCATATAGATTGCCAAATGTACTTTAATTTCTTCCAATAGCTCCCAACTGAGTGAGTAACTGCTACGCTAATGAAAAAGTCTCTCTCCCCTAAATCAAATTTTAAATTAAAACCTTTCCCATTTCCCAGCTAAAGCCAGGACTCTAGGATATGTATGTGTACTCGGGGGCTTGGAGTGTTTCTTTGTGCTCCCTGTTCCTCACCACCTATTTCACATGTCAAGCCTCCACAGCCATCCTGGCACTCGTGTCCTTCATCAGACTTTCAATAACAGGGACAACATGGATCATCTGCACGGTGCTGGGAGTGCCCCGAGTGCTCAGGATCCTCTGTGCCCCTTCAGTCCCCACCCCAAAACCCAAACCTACCCTGCAGAGCACCGGGACTTCTGAAATGGTACATTACAGACTCTAATTTTCCTCCCTGTTTAATCTTAAACTCTCCTCCAAACCCACAAAGGAACAAATGTGCAGAGTCACGAGAGCCTCAGTAAATCAGTCAGCGGCACAGTGTGATGCAAGAGGCTGCTGGTATGGGCAGTTTGCAGAGCAGGGAATGCCTGCGCTTCAAATGTAGAACAACGTTCAAAGAAGGAGATTTTGAGTATTTATCTTTTTGTTTGTGGGCCATTCCTGCCATTCTTTTCCCCAGCTGTAAGCAAAATCTATAAACAATGTAAATTTCAGCTTTGCAAAATCAGTATACTATAAGATGTATATAATCATCTACCAGTGGGTCATTCATTGTTACCAAATACCAAGAACATGCACTCTCAGGTGACATCAGCTTTGTGCCAGGTGAGCTGGGACATACTAATGCAGATTCTGTAGAGCAGGAACTCATGCAATTGGCACAGACCTTTTAGCATTTGAATCAAAGCTTTACCAAATGTATATTGAACCAGAACTGAAGAAAGGTGAAATATTAGGAACAAAACCTGCCAACCCAGAGCGTAGAACAATCAAAGAGTTTTGTTACTCTGAAAGGGAAAGGCAATAACTAAGAAAAGGCTAAAAATTTCCGTTTACTGAATGGCACTAAAAGGATGTATCCAGGAATATCCCATTTAGTAGCTAGTTTTGGTGCTGAAAATCTTATGTGGTAGCTACATTTTCCAGGCCAATTCTAGGCTGTGGATTATTTTTCCTTCTAACGATTTTCCTAAAACAAAGTAAGAAGTATCACCTATGTTATGCTTTGGTTTACTTCTGCCACGTTCCTGTGTATTTGCTTTCTGCACTAAGCTGTCATGACCTTATAAATCTGTCTGCACATGGGACTTGTGTTAATCACCCATCTCTGAACTCTTCAAACTCCTGTTAAACACAACTCTGTTGCTCGTGGGTGGATTCTCAAGCAGATGGAAGGACTTTTGCAAGTAGCAAAGGCCAACTCAACTTACTTTGCATAGGAAATCCATGCACAACATTTTTTCCACTTTTCCATCCTGGCATCCTTATACCATGTATTGGTTAATGACTTGCTAAGAATTAGCAAGAATAAGTTGCTTTCCTTTTACTGAAAACACTCCACAGTATAGCCAGGAATATGAGGCAGGAGACAAATCTTGCTTTCCGCATTATTTATAATCTGGTTTCTAACTGAACACCAGAACAAAACACACAGGTGTTTCAGGAGACAAGATGCAAATCCTGCCCCTGCCCAAGGGGTACCCAGAGGTGCAGGGCACAGGCAGATTCCCACTTCTCCCATGAGCCCTTTGCTCATCAAGGCACAGTGACCAAATCCATTGTGAATTTCCTTCTAGACCTGGATAATCACAACTGCCCATTAGAAAGGGAATGGAGATGGAAAACATCCTCAGGAAGGAGGAAAATTTAGAGATCCACACACCAGAACCTTCAGGCATCACAGTTGTTAATCTACTTCCCTGCCTAAGATGAGTCATGTTTTATTTTGGGGACTGGCCATCCCATCTCAATGGGAGCACAGAGATCTATAAAAGAACTGGTCTGCTTGGTAGCAGTGAGCTGCAGCCACGGAGGAACCCACTTTCCTTAAAATCTGTGCCTTCTTCCCACGTTAAACAACCTCTGACATGTTCTCTCCTCCCTTTTTGGTTTTAATTTACCATTCTAAATTGAGATCCTAGAGCAGGTGGAAGCAGCCCAGCTCCTGGCTAATTGGTTCATCATGCACGTTAGGATAATGTTCATTCTGGATTTCGATTAGGTCAGTGTGGAGACTGCCTTGGTCAGAGTCTGTAATGATCTGCTTATTAACTCTGGTGCAGGGTCCTTGACTGTACTCATGTTATTAGAGATTGCAGCTGCCTTCAGTTCTGTGAACCATGGACTTTTATTGGACTGTCTAATGTCCTGTGCTGGACTAAGTGCTTCGTTTCTGTCCTGGCTGGCGCCAGGATTTTGTTTGTTCCTTTAACATACCTCCAGCCACGCTGAAATGGTGCATGTTATTCCGCTGGCTTTTATTCCACTTCCAGCAGTATCCATTAAATGCTGCGTGCCTTTAGGTTCAGTGGTCACTGAACAGATAATCTGTTTATAGTTTTTCTTCTATGCAATCTTCTAGCTTTCATTTATTTTTAATTTAGGCTCAAAAAACTTTTATAAAGACTTGCCCAAAATTTAGAAAACAACAGATCGCTAGTGGCTTACAGAAGCACAGTTGTGACAAGGAGCAAACCTCCTTATTTGTTTTGCAGCAACAGGTATCCTGCACTCGGGATATTTTGGCAAATCCAGGTTCATTTTGAACAGCAGGCTTTCCACATCTGAGCACACTATTAGCACTTGCAGGATTTCCTCAGTTAAAGCAGTCCCAGAAAAAGACATTTTCTTGCTTAACTGATGCAGAGATTCTTCTTAATGCTCTTATTACAATCAGATTTGATTACTACAATGCATCTTTCTGCTCATCTTCCTCTTGTTAGTGTTAGTTCCTTTCAGTGGTTCAGCAAAACTTCTGCCACTGCCTAAAACTGCTGACAGTAAAATCCTGTTTTCTAGTACATGCATTATTCTTTGCACTGCTTCCCTGTTTGCTGATATGAAACCCTTGGTTTCAAAGGCTTGATCTTTAAGAATGAAACTCTGCTGGGTACACAGGCAGGATCTTCTGAGGTGGGTGGGAATGTCCCAGAGATGTTGGGTAACTTCAGGGGCATGAGAAAGTGATGAAGGGCTGTTCTATCACTGGGAAGGCAAATCTTGATGAGAGGTGAAACATTTCTGTATGTGTGGAAGGAGTGAAGTATAACTCCAATAAGTGGAAGAAATTATAATTTTCCTAAGAAAAATGGTTTTGTTAAATAATTCCCCAAAGGAAACAGTTCTCAGGTGGGCAGTTGCCCTAAGGCTGCTGTGACAGGATTTTGAATCAAGATCTCTTGGTCTTCTGACATATCCCTGATTTTCTTAGTGTTTCTATCCCCATCAGTTCCCCTCTTGTTTCATTCTGGGGTGTATTTTCAACAAAGATATCAAAGGCAATTTGATCAGACAATTGAAATCAGCACTGGCCTAACTCAACTCCAACTGGTGGCTGTGGTTGAATTCACAACAAATTTATGTGGAATGAAATCAGACACACATGCATGAACATACATGAAAATACCTCCCTCTAAGTGTTCCAAGTAAAGCTTTCACTTTCACAGAGAACCAGGTCACCAATCAAACTTGCCTCATGAAAGTTTAGCAAGCAGCATCCTGGAAATCAAACTGCTCAAGCCAGAGGGTCTGACCTGTTAAACCCAGACAAGCCTTTGCTCAGCTCCCAATTTAAATGCAAATTTGTATTTTTAATCTTAATTTACTTGTACAGTCCTTATGTCCATAGCATTCTGTGAGTTTCACTACAAATTTTGAGTTCCACCAGACTCACTGACTTTTTCAGATGAGCATCCAATCACTCCAATAGCATTTTTGAGCGTATTGAGCTTTCATCTTTTTGTAATGGGAAGGGGGTTTATTTTGAGGTTTGTTTGTGTTTGAGGTTTTGAGGGTTTTTTGGGTGTTTTCTTGAGAAGCAATAGATCAGTGACTGTCTCTCTTAGTGATGTTCCCATAAAGTGTGGCAGGCATCCTTCACTGACCTTAAACACTGGAGGTTAAGTGGTCAAATTGATGCTACCAGACCTAAGGCAATCAAAACTGGACACATTTTATTGGCATCTTTGGATAAATTACCATCTCCATCTTACTTTTTAGCCAGAGTTTGTTGTTAAAACAAATGTTGGCTTCCCTTTCCCCAGCAATCCTAATGTCCCCAGACTCAAATTTGTGTCACTTTAGGCTCATCCCATTTCTCCTTAGAGAGACCTCTCAGTCTTCTTGTACTTATCAAAAGGAAATATATACTTTCTGAAGTTTTATGCCCAGTTGTTTAGGAGCTGTGGATTGCCTGAAATCATATTTCCTCATGTAATCCAAACACAGTGATCCCTCATTTGGGAAACCTGACACTCAGAGTTAAGGAACAAACTATAAAAGCATCCCAAGTGCACTTGCCCTACTGAACTTTTCCCTGTCCAGCTTATATGGCATTAAATTAAATAATGCTCCACTGCACACCATTAAAAAATTATCAGGAAGACCTTCTTGTAATAAATATCTCCTAAAATGAAGGCTAAAATCTAGTTCCTGACAAACACTAAACGCTTCAGTGGATGCCCCCGGCATTGGTATTCACTGCCTGGTTTATTTGCATCCAGCCAATATCTCAAGGATTCCTAAACCCCTATCTCAGTGGTATCAAAGGATCCATAATCTGCAAAATAAACTTTGTGTGCAATAAAACTATATGAATCATGTCATCTGCAACAAATGTACCAGGGATCTGTATTCCAGAGCTACTAAAAATTTACCTACTTCACACCTCACTTCTTTTTTGGTCATTTATTTTTACTTGCATTTGTCTGAGGTTTCATGACTTAATTTTCTCCACAAGTTTCTGCTCCATCACACCACGTATGGGAGGGGGCAAACACTGCCTCAAAGTTTTTCCTTGAAGTATTTTTATATAATTGGGAAGGAGTCACAGGAGAAAATTAAGCAAAACCACAAGAGTTGATTTATTCAGAAGCACAAGAAAGATTCATTCAAACTTGAATCAGAGGCTTCAACTCCAAGACAGTGATTTCCATAAAGCTCCACATATAAAACAATCTAAATAATTAAATTTTCCTAAATGTGCATGTTTTTAAGAGTTAAAGGGAAGAGTGCAATGAGTCGTAGATTGCTAATTACCTGTAAACTGTTATCAAAAGGTACCAGCAAAGTGTTCCTACGAAAGGAAAAAGGGTGGGTAACAACATGAATCGTAAAATACCGATGATAATTCCTTAACCAATTTTCCTAACACCTGTAAAATTCTCCAAGAGCTTATCGTGTTCTCATGCTTCAAAATAAAAGTTTAAATGTAAGCTTTACTGATAGTTATCACAAATTTCCATGGGATAATCACAGAATAAAGCACTGTGCAAATGGACTGTAATTGTAAATTGTCAGTAATAACGTAATGCCAACACTGGTTAATTATGGGCTGTATTTGATCCACATGTAACACTCTAGTTGCTTCAATTTGAGTCCTTCATAGCCCAGACTGATTTTAGATGGGAGAGATTTCTATTCCAGCACCAGTAAAGCATAAGAAAGGATGTTGGTCTTTGTTCCTTGAAAGCTTACAACAAACCAAATCAAGTATTTCAACTTTACACAAAATTGGAAACTGGGGACTAGGTCTTGGGGAGGGGCATAAGGGTTGCTTTGTATATTAAAGATGCACTCCCCATGGCTGATGCAATGATTGCTTCAGAGATAAGGACTCTCACAGCTTTTTGTGTGTCTATTTGACCTCAGGAAGCCAGAAGAGAGCTCTGAGCTGTGCCACAGGAAGCAGCAGGGCTTCCCCTGCCCAAACCCACCCAACTGAATGCAACAGGGCACAGAACCTAGAATCCTTTAGGTTGGAAAAGACCTTTGAGACATGCAACGGGACTGAGTATAAATGAAAAATCTTACTGTGCTGCCAAGCATTTCCTAGGGTAAACTCAGTGCAACAAGTAAAACTACATTTCTAAGCAGCAGCAGGCACTGAACTCCAAACAAACAAAAATACACCCCAAGCAGTCAGTAGGAATTAAAAGTTCAGATCAACTCTAAAATTTAAGAAGTGAAATTCTGGTTTATTTGAAGGCAATGGGAAGAATAATCAGATCTACAACTTCCTTAGTACAATTCCTTTGCCCACTCACCTCTTTTTTTCAGCCTTACTTATCATTACTATTAACATGTGCCTGCCTTCTTTCCTTGCATGCCAAAGTCTCATTATTCAGTCTCATTTTCTCAGATTTGTCGCAAGAGCTTTACCATCTTCACCAGGAGTTTGCAGGAGGAAGAAGTCCTAAGAAGTCCTGACATGCCACTCCTCCAGCCCAGATGAAGGTTATTCCCTTCCCCACTGTACATGATGGTCACTGTGTCCGAGGCCTTCAAAACTCTCATGTTAGCTAATTATATTCAACTTTCAGAACCTGACTCTAGTTCCTGAATCAGAGTTGACACTGGATAATAATGGGATCAGGAGAAGCCCAGAGAGCAGCCCTTAAGCCTTTAAATATCATAGAATGGTTTGGCTTGGAAGGGACCTTAAAGCTCATCCCATTCCACCCCCTGCCATGGACAGGGACACCTTCCACTATCCCAGGTTTCTCCAAGCCCCGTCCAGCCTGGTCTTGGACACTACCAGGGATCCAGGGGCAGCTTCTCTTCCCAACCTGTGCCAGGGCCTGCCCACTGTCACAGGGAAAAATTTCTTCCTTATATCTAATCTAAACCTACTGCCTTTCAGTCTAAAGCCATTCCCCCTTATCCTGTCCCTCCATCCCTCGTATACCAGATTTAGCTGGTATGAGACAGGCTGCCATTGGGTGTGAGGGTAGAAGCACCATCGAGTTCATCCCTCTACATGACACCAAGGTGAGGGCAATGGAGGTTCCCAGACAGAAACACAAGGCAATTAGCAACCTGACAAAAGACATTTTCAGCACTTTGATGCAAAATGTAATGACACCTGTGCAACAAGAGCTGTCACATGATGTTTTACATCATGTCACGATGATGTCATAAAACATACTGCAGCCTTTCAAATGATGTGCCACATCCTCCTGCACCACCAGGTCACAGACGATTTCAACAGCCACTGCTCATTTTGAATTAGTGTAACTGTTCGCAGAGACACCCGAAAACAAAACCAAGAGTGGAGCAAGAACATTAGTCATGGCCATATTATGGCTATCAGAAAAAATTACTGGAAGTGATCTGTGACACCTGAGTGGTGACCTCAGAAGAAGTTACAGGTTAGCAGTTGAGTTGTGGCAGGTTCCCAAGATCCACCTGGCAGGCATATTACCCTTTTAGAGAGTCAGAACTTCAAAGGCACAGCACAGCAAATAAGACACAGGTGTCCTCCAACAACCACTGGAAGGCAAGTGATGCTGAGCACACCTCCATGCCAGACAGCTGGAGCAATACCAAGCATGTTGCTGTCATTCCCAGAAGTGCTCTCCTTGGAAAAGAAGACCTCCAGGAATGTATATTAAAGGAATGGAAATGCTAATTTGCTGGCACAATTTCTCTCAAGAAATCGCCTGCCAGTGGGGAAGAAAAAAAACCAGTAACAAAATCATAGAAATATGCGTGTCCCTTTTTATCTAACCCTCAAATATCATTTGTTTTTTGTTTTAATATTTTATTTTGTGGACCAAAAGTGACATTTCAGGTTGCTTCAAGTCATCACTTATGCAAGCCACCCTGTCCACAAGAAGCTGTTTCACGTGGTCATTACCATCCTTGGTCTGTATTTGAGAAGTTGTTACAACAAACTGCAACTGGTCTGCAAAAACATGCATAAAATATTTTTTTCTCGTTTCTTCCCCATGCTGAAATAGCCAAGACTAATAATAATCCAGTTTCATGTGCAAAATGTATATCCTCAGGCTGATCATATGATTCAGCAGTTGCAAAACAGATTAAAAAAAAAAAAGTATTTTAGTTGCCTGGGTTATGAAAAATCAAGAAGTTACTTAACCTCTGCAGCCAGAATTAAATGTCTTAGGTGCACAATGTATCTGGGGAGAACACAACAGCTCCTTAACTTGCCTGAACCCTGCTGCCAAAAATTTGGGCAGTTTGTCACTGGGAAGTTGAGTGTCCCTGAGTGAAGGGGATTTTCTCACAGTCCTCATGCAAAGAGGTCCCATGGTCTGGGGGCAGAACAACACACGTGAGGTCTGATCTTCCACCCTTGTTTATTGACTTGGAGCCCACAGCAGATGTTCATGCACTTTCATCAGGGAGACTGGAAAATACTACTTTGCTTTGGAAAGACAATTAAATGAGAAAAAGCCTAAATGCAGTTACATCTCTGAGTTACAGGTGATCCCCAGAAAGAGAGTGGCCATGTGCTGAGTTGGCAAGCCAAGGGCAACCCTCAGAGCACCCATCACAGCCAGCACCCAGGTAAAGCCTCAGGAAACCAAAAATAAACCCAAAACCTCCTCCAGGAGACTGTACTTCAAAATTTCCCCTGTATATTTTTCCACCACAGTTTTACTAACACTAAATAAAACCAACATCAGTGTCACTCACACCATGCTCAGTCTGCATCATTCATTGTCTGCTTGCTGCTATGAAGCAAAGACTGGGATTTTGGATGGAACCCTCACTCTTTGCTTTGTTATTTTGGGATTTTTTCCCATCACTTGTGAGTGCAGAAGGCAACTTCTCCAGTCTGCTTTGCCTGGTAAATTCCCTGATGGATTTCTAAACCTCAGAAATATAGGAATCTTTTCATTTCAGGTGCTGTAAACTCCAGCTCCTGCAAAGCTAAATAAACTCAGCTGACAAAACTATTAGTGGCTCTTTTGAGGTGAAAAATGGATTTCACAATTAAGAATCAATTAGATGCAAACCCACACTTCAATAAAGCAAAAATCCTTTATTTTCTAATAATTATTCATTGAGCACCTCCTGCATTGACCACACAATGCTGTCCACTATGCTTAATCACTTATTCAAAGAAAACTTCTGTCCCTGACAAGGAGCCCGGGTGGGATCTAATGGCATGAATTGTGGGTCTGCAAAGTTTGCTGTCTGATTGTTGAACTCATGATGGTCCGGGAATAGTTAAGTCAAGGTTACAGATCCAAGGATGCTACAATTATAAAAAATTATGCAATCACAGGATAGGTTGGGTTGGAAGGGGTATTAAAGATCATCCTTATGTCCATTTGCCACAAGGACATCTTCCACTAGAACAGGTTGCTCCATGCCCAATCCAACCTGGCCTTGGACACTTCCAGGGATGAGACAGCCACAGCTTCTCTGGGCAACCTGTACCAGGGTCTTGCCACCCTCACAGTCAAGAATCACCTGATATTAAGGTGTTGGTAGACACATCTTTTCAACTGCATTTAACTAATCAAAACCATTTTATTTTAGGCATCACAGAGGGGGAAAAATGAGGAAAAAGCTTCTGCTTTTAGCTCTGGCATCAGCCACAGTCAGTGCGGTTGTCCAGGGCAGTTCAGATTTCAGCATTCCCCTTTACAGTGGTGCCTGTTTGGGTTCTTGAAAAAAAAAGGAAACAGAAAGGGAAATAAAGAGCTTTCCCATGCTATTTTAGAGGCAGAGAAAGGAGAACTGCCCTGAAATGGTATCTGAGGGGCAAATACTGATCCTGCGCTCCACTGCAGGGCTGCTCTGCTGGGCAGAGACACACAGTGGTTTGGGTTAGAAGAGACCTTAAAGCTCATGTCATTCCATAGGCAGGGACACCTTCCACCAGCCCAGGTTGCTCCAAGCCCCGTCCAGCCTGGCCTTGGACACTCCCAGGGAAACCAAAAGCAGTTCCTCATGTCCTGCCTGTTCAACTCCAACACACAAACAGGCATCACCACAGGCCACGTAGGTGATACTTACAGAAGCAGAGGTTTATATAATGCTCCAGAATATCTGCTAGATATAGATATAAATATAAATAAGCACCACTGATACAACTGCACTGTGGGACCATTTTGTGATGAGTAGGGTTATAATGCATCTGCAAAATCAATTTTTCTATCTTGATTTAAAAGTCGAGCCCAAAGCAATTTTTGTTGCTTTGAAATTTTTATTTTTCTTTATTAACTCTTCCCAGCAGTTGAAAAAACCCCTTGAAATATACTTATTTAAACCTGCCTTTTGTGTTTGTCTGTGCAAAAGAAAAGTTAGCACTGAATGTTGCCCTTGCCTTTGAACTGCACTTCTGGGGAGAAAATTCGGTCCCTTCCATTTGAGAAATGAAATTTGTTAAGTGCCTGGGCCACAAAGCAGCAATAAGACTGTTGGCAATTTGAAAGACCAAATTAAAAAGGAAAAAAAAAAATAAAAAGCAAACAGCTGAGACACCGAGTCTAAAAATTATCTGTGACACACACGTAGTAAAATGTTTCTGCAAATTCTCCAAAGGATTTTTAATTATTACAGATTGTATTAATTAGGTAATTATGCAATAGATTGTTTTGGAACCATTCCCATCTATTATGTATGCAATATTATGTATACATGTTTTTTTAAAAGCTGTCCTGCTTTGTAAACCTCAGCCCCAGCTCTGGAGTCAGAGGGGATACAGGGGTGTAATAAAGCACATTTTTTGCCCTGTTAGACACCTTGGATGCAGAATAACAAGTGTCCTAAAGGAACTGCAGCACAGAATTTTTTAAGAAAGCTACAAAAATGTTATCTTTAAGCAATAATGAGCTGCGTACAGAGGATCTGGGGATTAATGACCATCTGGGAGTGGGTGATGGCTCAAAGCTCAGCTCAGGGCCATTAACTGCAACTCATCATTAAAAGGGTGCTTGTACCTCTATAACGTAACACAGAGAAGAGCTCTTGGGCACTTCAATGTTCACCTGGTTATTTCAAGCAACAATATATACTTATTACCGTAATTTAGGCTAAAATCCCCGGGCTGGGACCAGGAAAAAGTTTATGGAGGATAAAAGGACAATTTGGTAACACCTCTTTTTTTTTCTGCACTCCTGCTACCTTCTATTTTGTGATCTCCAATTTGAACCAAGAGTCGTGGTATCATAGGATGGTTTGGGTTGGAAGAAACCTCAAAGGTCACCCAGTTCCACCCCCTACCCTTGGCAGGGACACCTTCCACCAGCCCAGGTTGCCCCAAGCCCTGTCCTTAACATACTTGATATCTTTTCATATCTTGTAGAGCAAATGGCCCTTATTTTGATTCTGTAATCATAAAATTACTTTTGCCTTTTCTGGACTAATGAAGAGCTGCAGAAACTCATTTAGGAACAATGACTACTTGGGTTGCTCTTAAGATCATTATAAGTTTTGTTTACTTGTTGCCCAGGGAAGCTGTGGCTGCCCCATCCCTGGAAGCGTCCAAAGGCCAGGAAGGGAATAAAAAAAAAAAAAAACCACCAAAACAAAAAAACACCAAAAAATAAAAAAGAAAATCTCTCTTAAAAGAACCAACACACAACTGGAAAAAAAATATGTAACAAGACAAAAACTCTAGGGGGAGAAAAAAAGCCTAATTTTCACCCAGAAAGATCTGGTGAATACTCCTCTACTGCTTTCCATGTCCCCTTTGCCACAAAGCAGGTCTGGTGGGACAGCAACCTGCAGCACCCGTGGGCTACCCAAGGTAGCAGTCCCATGTTTCTAAACCAACTATAAAAGCAGTTTTTAATTGACTTTAATCAACAATGATTAAGAGCAAGAGGATACTCCGTCCACGCCTTCGGGCTGCTTGCCTGGGAGGGATGTGGAGGGAGCAGAGTCCTGCTGGTGGGAAGGGGGTGGCCAAGAGGGCTGTGGAGGGCCCCGGAACCCTGCAGGGAGACTCAGATAAATATGGAAACCTAATAGGAACTGAAAGCACTAATTGAGCCCGGAGAAGAGAGCTAGAGGGTTTCCTATGGCATTTGGGAGGGAATAAAAGAACTAAGAAGATGACAGAAAAAGAAGCGACTTTGGGAACATTTTGTATACTTTTATTAAAAAAAATAAATTAAAATAATGTGTGGATGGGGAGGGACCACAAGTTCTACTAGTCCTGTAAAATCCCATTTCTCACCATAACACACTTTTCTACCCCAGCTATCAGGTGATAAAATCTCTTCACCACCTTAGTGCTTCTTCCCAAGAACACTTATTGATCTCTCATCAGTTCTCTTTAACCCCATTAACACTGTTTTAACTCACGTTCATCCCCTCCACCATCCAAACTAGATATCCCCTTCAACTCAGGAGCCCTGTAAACCCTGTGTACAATATCAGTTCACGCTTCCAATACTGAAACTTGCTTGCCAAGTTTTCAAATGCATTAAATCCTTAAATACATAAAATAGAAAACCCTCACCTTAGATTTCTAGCCAGCACTTGCTATTTTCACTCATTTTCTGATACATTGTTTATGAAAGTGGAATTCTGGTCTTCCCCCTCCTTCCTTTTGGCATGTTTGAATATTTTAAATTGTTCCTCCAGTAGCCCACTAAATGATTTGGTTCTACTTCACCCACATTGCTTCATTTCTTGTATCACTGCTTGTCCTTTGATTACAATTGCAAATGGAAAATGTTTGAAAGCTGGTTTTGTTCTGAGAGCAGCTAAAAGCAAAGTGAGTTAGTGGATTAGCCTATTTGGCAAGTGAGACCCCAGATCAGAGGGTACTGTAATAAATTTAACATTCACATACTAAAGCTCCAAGTCCACACAGCACAATCAACACCTGTTACAGTGTCTGATTTAAAGATAATTGCAACCTTTGCCCAAAATTGTTAACACCTTAATAAACGGAGCTATTCCAGTTCATCAAAACGTTTTCTCAGTTCAGCTCTCATGAAACAAACTGGCTGTTACCCCACTGCAGGATTAGGGGGCAGGTTTGAAATCAAAAGAGGCACAGAAGTTACTTTATCACTGTGTCATGCTTTGAAACTGCTTTTGAACATGTTTTCCCAGTGCTCACAGCAGCACTAACAAGGTGTTGGAGGCTTCCCCTCCCTCTTCAACCCCCCTTTTTCTTTCAACAACTTCAGAATTCGGATTAAATGACAGCCCCAGACCAGGCTTCTTTTTCTGCTGTTGGTAACACAGATTCCCTAGAGGGTTTGGACAGTCTCCAGCATGCACTTGTGGGTAACCTGAGCCTGGGGACACCTGGTGACACTTCACTGGTACCAGCACCAGACCGTGCAGACCGATGGTCCCTCTGGAGCACTGGGCAGCTGGCCTCAGGTGGGTGCACAGTGAACTGCCCCCACAGCAGAACCATGAAGTCCTGCCTACCAAAAAATGCTGATCCCAAATTCCTATTAGAAAGAGAAGCTGATCTTCCTCCCAACCATATGGGCTGGAGCGAAACAAACACAGAATCAGCTGCGTTGAAAAAGACCTCTGAGATCAACATCATCCAACCTTTGACCTAGCACCATCTTGTCTACTAGACCATGGCACTCAGTGCCACATCCAGTATCTTCTTACACACCTCTAGGAATGGTGACTCCACCAGCTCCCTGGGCAGCCCATTCCAGTGCCCAAAACATGAGCGATACATGGGCACTTGGAAGAGCTTGTGACGTGGCACCGCTTTATGTGTGATACCATTATTATCCTTACCACACAGATCTGGAACACTTTAAGAGATCACAAAATATTCTGAGTTGGGAGGGACCCACAAGGATCATCAAGTTCAACTCTAAGCCTGTAGCCCATCAGGGGTTGAACTCATGACCTTGGTGCTTTTAGCAGCACGCTCCAGCCAACTAAGCCAATCTCAGGGGGAATGCAACACTCTTGGTACCTATCCCTTGCATCCTAAGCTCAAAGCAGAGAGATGATGGGTTTGATCTCAGCACCAGCAGCACTGCCTTATGAAGAAGGGCTGGGTAGCTGATGATGACCATAGCCCCAGGAGGGGGCTTCAGGGCAACAGAGGACACTCAGCTCTGCTCAAGAGCTACTCCCATTCTTTTCCTCTTGTGGAACAGCTGTTTCCAGGTCTGGAAATCTCAAAGGAAGGCCACTGTACACAGAATGAAGATTATAGGCAACCAGCAGGTCAAAGACACCTTATCCATCCATGAGGCCCTGGTGCCCCTGAACTCAGAGAGCTCAAGGATGGTGCCTGTCATCCCAGGACTTCACCCAGCACCAGACCCACTGTCTTGTTGCAGGAGCAGCACATCTGTCATCTCTTACCCCTGCATAAAGCAGTGGCTCCTGCCAAGTTCCTACCACCCTTTGAAATGCATCCATTTCTCTGTTTTTTTTCTACAGTGTTTAAAAACATGGCATGTCACCAAAAACCTACCAACGTGCTGCTTCTGCCGCATGTTTTGTCAGTGGATCAAAACATTTTAGAATTGAAGACACAAAGTGCAACTTCTCTGATCCAGCATGGGAGGAAACACATGCAGAAGAGAAGGATGTGCTCATGACTTGGTTGGAACAATCTGATCTTTAAGTTTCCTTACAACCCAAAACATCTTAGGATTCTACAGTCACCAAGTGCAATATCATGCCCTACATCACAAGACATGCTGTTTCAGACATGACATGCAACCTCCTCTTTGCTATCCTCCAAAAACCAAGTTAGAGAAATAGAGTGTTTTGTCCAGGACCTGTTTTTGCAGACTGTGAACCAGGAGAGGAATGTGGGTTTAGACACTGTGAGAGAACCACACCACACTTAAGACAAAATTGCAGACCAATAGAAGTATCTTCACTCTCTTGCTCTAGAGTTCTGATGCTTAGAACCTATTTCCATGTCATCCTTAAACATTAATACCTACATAGAAAGATGGGTTAAAATGGAGAAAAAAATACCAGATTTACAGCCATTGCATGAACATTCTATCGCTAAAGTCCACCTGTATGTACACATCAAAGCAAAAGGTCTGTCGCTACTTAATTTCATGATTACAGAATTGAAATAAGGGCTGTTGCATAAAAGATCCAAAACACCCAGAGCTTTTGCTCTACAAGATATGAAAACATACAAAAAGTTGTCATGGTCAGGTTGGACAAGGCTCTGAGCGACGTGGTCTAGAGAAAAGTGACTAGGTTGGGCAAGATGAACTTCAAAAGTCCCTTCCAACCCAAACTATTCTTTTCAGCAACAATCTGCAGTGAGGTGGATAATTAATTACCAGGCTTAGCTCTAGTAAAACAAATGTATTGCATAAATACCTGGGGGTGCTGATAATCCTCAAGAACTGCTGCAAACAGCCATAAACAAGAGTAGAGGGGGACTCTTTCCTAAGAGTTTCAAGAGATATCAGAGGTAGGAGCAATTTTAGCGTGCAAATGTATGAATGTTAAGGTCCAGCAGCAGTGGAAAAAAGCGTTTCTCCTTTTACCTGAAAGCAGGTGCATTTTAGCAGAAAACATTCATTTAAACAGTCAAAGTTCATATAATATTCATATTTCTCTCTCATACCTTAATAATTTTTGTAATAAACTGGGGCTGTACATGCACCATTAATAAACCTTTAGAATCATAAAAAGGAAGAAGAAAGTTAAGCTAGTATAGCTAATTAAAATTAGTTTGTTGCAAGTTTAATCAATTAGCCCAGAGTTTTCAAGGCAATATTGCTGCTATTCACGCTCAGTGGAGGCACTTTCAGGCAGCCCTTTATTGCAACATCTCTGTTCAGATGACCTTTACTTCATAAAGCACTGAACTAAACATTTTATACACAGGGCAAAATCTGTTTATTGAAGGATGCCAGGAGACTGTCTTTAGGAATGTGATTTGGCCTCACTTGGGTAATTTACCAAAGACAGAAGAAAGTTGCAAACCTATTTGTAGCCTTCATTTGAAAGCCATGCCATTTCTTTGTAATTCTCCCTCATCTCAAGATTTCAGCTGTGGTCCTGCAAATAAACCTCCTCCCAGACAGATGCTACAGTGATTGTCCTGGTAAACCAAAAAGAAAAAGAAAAGAAAACCCACCACAAAACACAGGACAAACAAACAAACATCTTTGCACACACAACAGATGCTTTCTCAATTACTTAATTTGACTTTTGGGTAATACAGACATGATTTCAGGGAATAATATTTTCCAGACAGAACTTATTTATTAAGCAGTTTGTGGTCAGGCATCAATTAACCAAAGTAGGCAGCACATCTTTGGGAGGCATTAGTTTCCCAATTTCCAGAGGGGCGGAGATAAGGGCATTAACAGCACCATGAGCTCCCTAATTCTGAGGTTGGTCCCCTCTGTGAGGACCCACCCCAGCGCTTGTGAAAGCCCAACTGTTGAAATAACACCTGACATTTCCCCCTGAACTCCTGCAGCATTTGCTGATTCATTGCCCACACAGAGGAAAAAGCACATTTACAGCTTACAACAGTGCCCTGCCTGCCTGAGTGATGGGAAACAGATTTCTGGGCTCGCTGTGGAAATCCCAGCTTTTTTTTTTTTTTTTCCTTTTGCTTACTTGCAGTCCAGTTATGAATTTGGCTTTTCTGCAGTGAATGGGATAAGCAAATCCAAATTGTAGTTAAAATCAGGAAGAAGTATGTAAACACAAAGATAGTGCGGGTTCTTCCTACTGTATTGCTATTCTTTCCCTTGAACGGCCTGGAGTTGCGTCAGGGCAGGGTCAGGTTGGATCTCAGGGAAAGGTTTTCCTCCAAAGGGTGGTGGGCACTGACCAGGCTCCCCAGAGCAGTGGGGCACAGCCTCAAGGCTGCCAAAGCTCCAGGAGTGTTTGGGTGATGCTCTCAGGGATGGGGGGGATTTCTGGGGGTCTCTGCATGGCCAGAAGTTGAACTTCATGATCCTCATGGGTTCTTTCCAACTCAGGATATTCTATGACTTTGCTCTACACTGCATTTTCCAGTGAGCTTTCCATGGGCACTTCATCTCACTACACAGCACAACCACCAAATCCTGAACCCTGACAAAGTTATTCCCTACAATACTGAGGAACAGGTCATGAGACAGGAAAACAGCTCCTGCCATGCCACAGTATGACGCTGACCTCATAAGCCAACAAAGGTCAAGCTGTGCTCAAGCAAAGGGTTTTTGAGGAAAAGCCTTTTGGCCAGGCAGGACACAGCTGGGAAGGGCTCCCCACGAACACCCTGGAAGAGTGTTGATGGGTAGAGCTGTAAAGTGAAGATACTAGAGGACATTACGATGCCTAAAAGCCTCCAGGTGCATTTTTTCATAATCCCATGGAACATGGATTTTCCCCAGAGTCAGCACCAAAGTTACCCTTCTCCTGGCAGTTGGTTTTCTAAGTTAAGGTGAAGAGGAAAGCATAGATCAATTGATAACAATAACTGTGTAAAACTCCAGTTCTTGCCCCTGCATTACAAATAGGACTCAGGTTGGGCAGAGAAGCTGTGGCTGCCC
Source organism: Sclerurus mexicanus (assembly GCA_013396755.1). NCBI lineage: Eukaryota > Metazoa > Chordata > Aves > Passeriformes > Furnariidae > Sclerurus > Sclerurus mexicanus. The sequence continues at coordinate 105,637 of VWZF01002940.1, forward strand.
CTGGATCCCTGGAAGTGTCCAAGGCCAGGTTGGATGGCCTTTGGAGCAACCTGGGGTAGTGGAAGGTGTCCCTGCCCATGACAGGGGCTCAGAATGAGATGATCTTTAAAGTCCCTTCCAACCCAAACCCTTCTGTGATCATGTGATTTTCTTTCAGAAAACCAGGGTATAGTTATAATTCCATTATTTTTTCCATATTGAACTATCACTGGGTGTTAACACAGATTTTAATCATTAAAGTATCCTATAAACAGTGCTGTAGTTCCTTTTCTCTTTGACAGCGAGGCGCTCAGCTCACATTTTGTGGTTAATCAGAGCAGCTTAAATTACATACAATGTGCACTTTTTGCAAATTCTGGATCTTCTCTTAAAAATACTCTTGCATAGGCAAGACATTCAGCAATTCAGATCTAATTCTGGTTTCCTAATGATCAAGAACAGCATAGTCATATTTGCCTATTCCTGCAAATAATACATTCCCATAGTCTATCAACTAATATACACACTTCATGAGTGGAAAGTTATGTAAAATCCTATTAAAAGACTACTTGTATTAAAAAAAATTAATTCTGTACCTCAGCATAAAGTTCTCTGTATGAACACAAATCCCAGAAAAAAACCCAGAACTTTATTTGATGCAGTTAATAATTTCTTGACCATTCCTTTAGGTTTAAAGGCTTGAAAATAACCAACCTTATATTAACATTTGCCTACAGTGATAAAGATATTTATTTTGCAAGTCATAAAAATGAAAGTACGAGCAATATCCTGAAAAAAATATTAAAAGGCAGTTGTGATCATTCCTAGAAAGTAAACCAGACTTTCATAAATTCTCAGCTAGATGTTGCCAAACCAAATTGTATCAGTTTCTCTCATCCAAACTTGCTATTTGCCTCCCTTTCCTCTGTTTTTTTGCTGAGATTGAAATTAGCAGTGCTTATTCAGACTTGCATTCCAAAAGACGAGGGCTGGGAAGAGGAAAAACTCCCTATATTTATCAAATCCAATAGCGTCAGATAGGAGAAATTCCCAGAATTCACTGAGATAAAAATCATTCAGTTGTGTTTCGTGTAAAGTCTTGTCTGGCCTTTGAAGTGTCAGATTAGTGGCACAGGACAAAAGTGTGTCAGCAGCTTTTCCATAAGCTGTGAGAGGGCTTATTTTTGGGTAACTACGAAACTGGCTTTTTTTTAAGTGGCCCAAGTTATATACACACACACTTCTATATAAAGTGTCATGAGTTATTTTGGTGATTTTGGACCAGCATCACATAAATAAAACTTAAATGCATGAAAGTCAATATTTTCCTTTTCTACTTCTCAGCCTTTTCCATCAATTGCACTAAATAATAAGAATTTGATGGTTGTTATTACAACCCTACAACTTCAATTACCTTCATTCCAAAGACATTTTCAAGCCAAAATGAATTAAATCAAAAGAAAAATGTCCTAACAAGGTGTTGAAGTTGGTCCCTGTCCTGCAGCAGGTCCTCACACTCCTGGACCCATGAAAGTTCATTCTCCCTGTTGTCAAGGGTCCAGTTTTTTTTCCTTATCCAGTGAGAACCAAATATGCTCAGGCTTAAGACACACAAGTGGAAATTCAGCTGAAGGCACTGGATGAATTCTGCACATAAATGTCCCCCATGGCCAAAAAGCGAGTCAATCCTGTTTATGCAGTGCCAAAAGCAGTTCAGAACACCAAATGCAGGTATCTGGCTTAGGTGGGCATGGACCTGATGATATTAGAGGTCCTTTCCAACCTTAGTGATTCCATGAAATGTTTTCTCAACTCCATGCATTGTATCTCACTGCTAGATCTCACTGCTATGGAAGGGTCTTGCACATCAAAGTCATAGGAGATATCCTGGTTTGGATCACAATCCAGTTACTAGTTTTTCAATAAAAAAAAATAATCACAACTCTAGCACAAATTTAGAAAACAAAACCCCAAACCTCTATAAACTTAGATAATGCAAGTTTTCAGTTAGAAAACAAGAAAAATGCATTTAAATTGTTTCTATATTATCTTAAATCAACACTCCAACTATGCAAGGGTTACCAAATTCTTTCCCACAACTTCTTGACAGCTGGAAGCTCCTTGCATTAATTTCCATAACTCTTCAATAAGATCCCAAGACCAACATTTTCTAATCTGGTAACGTGGATTCAGACTCTTAAGTACATACATAAACACCGAAATAAACATAAGAAAAGTTTAAATGTAAGATAAGGTCTGTCTGGAACGTGTGGGGATTTCCATAGCCAGATCCTGTCTATTCTTCCAGGTTTCTCCTAACTAATCCCACTATCCCTCTTCCAGAGGAAAAAGTCCCCAGGTCTACGAGGAGAATAAAAACTCCAACATCTCTATTTCATAGAAATTATCAGCCCACAGATTTAGCAGTTCTTTATCAAGGGTTCATTCAAGGTCGTCTCCATGTTCCTGCTCTTTCCCTGTCTGCCCTCTGCTCCCAACTTTTTCTTTGAGATAATATATTTTCACTTATCTTCATACTTTCCAGCTCATTATGTTTTCATTCCTGTTCTCTGTCTCAAGGAGTCTGAGACATCTGAACCCCTTGGGAAATACATCCTTCATGTTTGAAGCTCTCCAGGTGTTCATTTTATCTGAGACAACAGAAGCTCAGAAGTCATAGGAGAACTAGATTTCTGTCCATTCTTTGACATATTTACCCGTAATAGTCAGGGTGGTAACTTTCACCCATAGAATTCAAAGGAGTTAAGTAACTGAAAACTGCAAACCAAGTTCTTCCAGCTCTTCTCTCCTCCTTCAACACCAATTTTAGTGTGACACAGTGAACAATGCCTAATTTTCAAGGGTGTTAAACAGAAACTGCATTGACATTTAAGGATATTTCAGTTACCACTTTGACATCTAAATAAGTAGCGAGATTCGCAGCCGTGCTCAGAGCAATAGGAGCAGCAGAAGGCTGAGAACATTTGGAAAGCCATCCCCGAAACTCATAAAAATTAGCAAGACTAATTATAAGTAACTTCACTAAGCTCAATGCTTAGACATTTCAAATGACATCAGGGCTCAGCAAGAGCCTGGAATTTTTCAAGAGCACCCAAAAAATTAACTGCTCATCTAAAATTCATCCACTTTTTCTGGCTCCTAAGGCATTTTTTTCACTCAAGCAGTTACAAATTTGGGGTTTGTGGTGGTTACAGGCATTTCCACCGCAGTGCTCCAGATCATTGTCTCTTCATTGATTAAAAAGGTTTTACATGGAATTTACTGTTCTGCTTCTGGCTCAGACCAAAGGGCGCATGAAGGATATTGTGAAGAGGACATCCCAAATATGCAGCAGCACTACTTACAAAGAATCAATGACACTTTGATGCTGTGGATATTTCCACAGTTTTGGTAACTAAACCACATCCAGAGAATCTGCATGGTCTTATAATTGCCCCAGTTATAGCAGGGTCTTATCTTTATTTCTATGCTCGCAGTCACCCATTTAACTTTCATCAGGTACGTGCTGACAAGCTGATGCCCTGCAATTTTCCTTGCTTATTTCTGACCCTTCTTTATTTTCACGTTTAAGTCTTGTCACTTCAGCCCAATTTATAAAGAAATCTGCCTGAAAATAAGTGCTCAGATTTATCACTCGGGTTTATTGACTGTGTATCTGAAAAACCTACAACATTCTGTGACCAGAAAGTAGATGAATGAACCAGCTGAAGGGAGAAAAAAAAGAAAAGGATGAATAAATGGCAACACACAATTCCCCACAGCAGTCTGACCTGAGCATCCCGAGGGAGAATCATTTTGTTAGGAATGACTACAGCATGTTTGGGAAACGGTGCACTGTCAATATAATCTTTACAATTACAGTCATATGATCGGTACATCTGGAAAATAACAGTCAAGTGATTAGTCTGAACTTTGCCTGGATCAGGCAATTTTTACACGGCTCTGTCAAATGTCAGCCCTCCTTCTCCCTCACCAATTTCAGAAATGTTGCACCATGATTTCAAGCAGTGAATCATCCTTCCCTGTGCCAACCATCTGGTTCGTCTGCCCCCTCAGTGTCTGAAATTAGATGACGGAGGGCAGGGCAGGCTTTCTAGAGTGGCCATTAACGTTACTGGAGGAGGGGCTCTGGCGACAGATTTTCCATCTGAAATCATGGACTGTTAAAAACTGGCAAGGACTGGAGAGGAGCGAGCAGAAAAATAATATGAGGAAGAATTAATAAAAGAACAGGGGAAAAAACAGAAAAGAGAAAAGGAAACAGAGCAGAGACAAGTAGAGGAAATGATATGAAGGAAAGGAAAGCAATTTTGGAAAAAGAAGAAAAATCCCTCAAATTCCTCCACACTTCTGCCGCTGGATTGTTGTTCATTTGTTCTATTAGTGATGAAAAAAAGTCTTGCAGTGCCCACTAAAATTTCCACAGTCCTGGAAGAGGCAGCAGGAAGAGCAGAGGAGAAAAGTGCTGAGCATCATAAAAGAAATAAGACAACTCCCAAGAGTTACACTCTGACTCAGGTATCTGCAAAGAGCAGGGATTAAGAATACAGGACCCTGGGAATGCAAACAACAAGGAAGTGCTTGAAGGACTCCTGCAGACACTTCATTTCACTGCTCATGTCCTGCAAACTCCATTTGCTTCCAACACATTGCTGAGAACCCTCACAGGACAGCTCTAGACTTGCTTTGGACAGTCCCCATCCCCAGAAACATTTGGATGGGGAAAGTAAATCATGACTCTGTTGGAGTAAGACTACCCTTTTAAAAAAAAAATAAATCCCAAATCTAAGAAAAGGTAAAAATCATTGGTTTGGGGAATAATGATACAAAATAGAAACAAGGCACTAAACAAACATACAAAATCCATCTTTCCTTCCTGTTTTGTTTTTTTTTTAACTCCATCAAGTGCTGCCCTACATCATCCCAGGAGTATTGTAATAGTTAACACAATGCAGAGGCATTGACTACATCGGGTATCTCTGGTCCATCTTTCATCAGCACAGGCAGACAATGTCCCTCCGCATAAAGAAAGGCTTAGGAATTGCATATGAACGAAGAGTTACATCAACAAATTGGTCCTCTGCTTCAGAATGGAATATATTGCCTGAGAAATGTGCTGTGCTTTCTTGTAGGTATCAAAAATACAATAGAAATCTAAGTTTATAAAAGTAAAAGCATTTCTCTGAATAATAACTAGTTTTCTGAAGCAGACTTGTTGGGAAATCCTACTTAGTACTGCCCAGAAATAACTAATTAGCTTCCATAAAAATAAACTATAGCATTTTATCTGTTGTTAGAATATTTGACATTAATATAATAATTATTATTTCAATGGTATATAAGGAAGCGGTTCCTTGAATTGTATTGCCTGGCTACTACAGGGGTGAAGTTTTGTTGAATTTGGCCAAAAATAAGTAAATCACTGACTTGGTCAGAAGTTTCGGTTTAGTATCACACACAGGCCAATGTTTAATGTTGCTGCTACTGAACAACACAAATTAATACTTCTGTCTGAGAGCATCCTCAAAACATTTGTTGATATCTGTATTTTGACGGATAAAAATATAACATCTTATTTGCAAAATATCCATAACTTTCTGGGGTGGTTATCATTAAAAACAATTTTTAAATGTTTATTTCCATGATAGGAGTTTTTAAATACTACTTGTACACTGTATTTAAAAAGCTTTAAAAGAAAAAAAAAAGCTTTCAAAGACAAAAATTAAGAATGCCCCAAACACTAATTTATAAGTGTAAATAAGTGGAGCGATGCATTAATTTATTATTTTGGGGGAAGCAGGATAAAAGCTATAAGAATATATTATTAAACGGACTTCAACTTTTTATTTGCATTCTATTTAGAGTATAAAGGTGGATTATTTATGCCTGAGAGAAAATTCTGGTGAACAATTCTGAAACAAATCCCCCCAAAATCCCCAAACTATTTTATTTTACATAAGACAGGACTCAGAGGTTTGCAAACAGTAACGGACCAAATTTCTAAGTGATCCTCAAGTTGTGCTCTGATTTTGCATCCGCGATTTTGCACCTGCACTCAAGCACAAAATTGTGGGCGCACTCAGTTGTCAGAGCATCTCGCTGGTTGATTGTACCAGCAAATGAAGGAGAACTGGGCATGCCTGGCTCTTTTCTGCTGCACCCATCATGGCATTCCAAGGCAAAATTAAATTGCTTTTAAAATAAAATGGGGTTTGTTTCTGAACAAAGTTCCAGTTTATTTCCTACGTTTACATCTTATTGGCTGCGAGGGTTGAAGAGCCTCCTGTGCGAGCTGAACCTGCACTGAGATTATTTTGAAAAACAAACTTACTCTGGGTTTGCAGTCAGAGGATGTGTTTTCCCTGTTTAAACTCCAAGCTGATTTTCTCATTTTTCACTTTTCTCTTGGGATCACACTCTCCTTTCCCTCCTGAAAGTTCTCTGTGAAGGTGAGTAAATACAAATATATATTTGGTGAGTTTTTTACTTTCCTTCTGAGAGCCAAGGCAGGAAACGTGTTTAATTTGGATTTTTAGAACAAATGGACACCATCACTATGGCTCACCCCTGGGTACTTGTATATTCAGTGCTAGGTGTGATTTCCCAATCACAACCCCAAAGATGCACCTTCACAAACAGAATGAAGTTTGCCATCCCTTTACTGTGACATCAGTCTGCAGATCCATCTCTCTGTCACCATTTTTACTTTATGACAGCTTTCAGGGCAAACTATTACTGCTCACAGCAGTAGATCTGGCAGAGAAAAATATTATTTTCATAATTAATGCATGGTGACTTTCTTGCTCCTATAAGGGAGCAGAAGTGTCTCTTATTTTTATGCCACTGTTGTTATCCTGTGGCAGATATTCTTAGCCGTGAGGAGCAGCAACAGGCTGCCATTAATAGGAGAGGGGACCTGTTTGAGGCCTCTTTGCTATCCCCATCTGTTTGCCTGTGCTGTTCTTCAAGTGTCCCTTCCTTTTCTTCCCATCCTAAAGGAAGAAGTACTTGAAGTTCTTACAGCTTCCTGAGCTGACATTTTGGTGACAACAGTCCCCTCGTGCATTCATAGTTTCCCCTAATTTTGTTGGTCATTACAGTAGTTTGTAAATCATAAGAATGGCTTGGGTTGGAAGGGACCTTTAAAGGTCATCTCCTTCCACCCCCTGCCACAGGCAGGAACACCTTCCACTAGTCCAGGTTGCTCCAAGCCCCATCCAACCTGGCCTTGGACACTTCCAGGGATGGATTCTTCACAAATGAGGCTTGATTGCTTGCTCAGTGCCTCTTACACTGGTGCTGCTACAGCTCATTAAGGCCAGCCCTTAACTGGGGTACACAGAAAAACAAAATTAAAAAATTCTTACTTCATTTCTATGGAGCAGGAAAGAGAAATAAAACAAAAGGGAAAGCTAAAAGACTGTTTGGATCACTAGAACCATCAAGAGATTACGGTACTATGGGAAGTGACACTGTCTTAGCAGAGAGTCATCAACGCTACCTAAATTTCATTGCGGTGGCCTCTAGACCTTCACGTACAACCAGGCAGAGTTCACCCCACCCTCTTCTGGCTTGAACTGAATATTATGTATCATTTGATTCATATTAATAGGAAAATAAATCTCCCTTTCCACCCAAAAATATGAAATAGCTTATAAAAGTTATTGCAGATTCTTATTATTTTGTAAGACTGATGAGTTTGCCCTATTTCCAGTATTAGCCAGAAGCCTTAGCAAGATGAGAAAATTGTAAACATTTCCCACAGAATTAAAATTAGCCCAACAAAACAGTAAATAACCTCAAAATCTTGTTTTGTTCTTCTAAAGATTGAAAATAAAGAAATTTCTTTCCTTTCTAGCCCTCCTTTCAATCTCTGGTGGGTGAGACTCTCCATGTTTGTAGTTAGGCAGCTGGCTAAACATCACAATAAAAGCAAATGTTGTAAGTACAAAGCACAGAAAAGCCCAAGTCTTCCTTTAATGCTTTACTAGCACTTCACTAATAGGCCCATGGGGTGCAGTCAGTCAATAATAACCCAATAAAATCAATAACGATAAACAAGAGTCAGTGTTCTAATAAAAATAGAATTTTTAAAATGCAAACCAGCTGTTCCAGTGTTATGTACAAACATGGGCCTGGTGCGAAGGTTCACTCCAGTTCCAAATATCCATGTTCAGTTGCCAGTCCCACATGCAGTTCCCTTGGAGGAAGATGAAGTGATGGACTACACACAAGCACCATTTATTGCCAAGGTGAACACATACATTTATTACCTACTTTCATCTCTGATTTTATTGATACTCTTCAAGTTGGCTTCTCTTTTCACATATTTACTTCACAGGCTTTATTTGACGCAAAAACTGGGAATATTTTTCTCCAGTATTTTCCAAGCAGAATAGAAAACTATATAAAGACTTGGGTCAACTATGAAACACCTTTGCTGGGTTAAATTCGGACCATTTCTATAAAACCACCCAGGCAATAAATTCACTATTTCTGTCCCCAAAGGAGTGGCCACAAACCATGGAAAGTTATCATGGAGGGTGTATGTAAGAGATGAGGAGGAGCAGAACTGAGGAGTCAGAGGAAATATCTTAGCTGTCACATAGCTAAGAACTGCTTTTATTAGGTGACTTTGGTCTGATAACGTCACTTTTGCTTCTCAACTCCATAAACATCTAAAAATGGAAGTCTTTGAAATTGCAGGAAAGAAATAGCAACGTGTATCTCAAAAATAAGTCCTAAGTTACTCTGCACTCCCTAGAGGAAGAGAACTAATAATTTCCAATCTTGACCGTCAACTATGGCCATGCTACTGGAAGGTTTAAAACTGAAGGCTCAGTTAATTTCTTACAAAATTAAAAAATAAACCTCACAATTTATACAGCTCTTAAGACGATTGAAATGTTAGGAAGATTAATTAGAACTTGCTGAGTTTAAAGCCAAGTTTAAGTTTTAGTCCTTTAAGGTGTAGAGTTTGATTTCCTTTTAAAAGGGACAAAATTGAAGCACAGGTTTGTGCTTCATCCCAATCCCATACGTGACGAAAAGCTTTTGAGTAGTTTGATTTTCCCACTAAAGGGACCTCCGTTTCCAAAAAGAAGTACAAGGTTTGGAGACCAGAGGTGCTCAGCCTAAAACAGATCACACAGATGAGAAAGAAACTACTCCTAGACAAGCAACCTGAAGATGTGTGACCTCAGAGAACAGAAACACAACTTGAGCAAAGACCAACTGCCCTCATAGACACAGAGAAACATTCCAATATGTTCGTACCTCTGAGAGAAGAGAGGGAAGAACAGGAATAGGCTCTTAGCAAAGGGATAGCGAGCTAAATGGGTTGCATCCATCCATCTTTTCCTCCAAATGCTTGCAAGACCATTTCTGCACCCAACTTCTTTTCCTGAGCAGTTTAGCCAGTGCCCAGTTAAAGTCTGAACAGAAACTGCTACTCAGAGGTCCTAGCAAGGAGCTGCAAAGTCTGGTACCAGATTGCCACTCATTCTCTTATCAAAACTAAAGCTGAAAGCAGATAAAGATGAGTTTAGCTCAAGTACAGTCACACAGATGAGAAAGGATATCACAAAGGCTACAGCTCCTGAGAAACATCTCTGGCCAAAGATAATTTTTAACAATTACACCATAGTTGGATAGCCTGATGGAAATAAACTGAGAGAAAACTCCCCATAAAATAAATTTGGCTCTCATTTACACTCCAGATTCACCCCTCTCATGGCATGAAGGATGTTCCCTATCTTTTTTCTATCTACCCGTAGACGTATTTTCTTAACTGGGTGATGAAATTTATCTTCTAATATACAGCTCCTTCTGAACGCTCTCTGACAAACCCCATCAAAAAGTGCTATGTTATGCTCCAATCACATGTAGAGTAATGGTTTACTCATTTTCTGCATGAAAAGATGGGCACAGTACTTTGCAGAAACCATCAAACCTCTCATTTCATGTGCTCTTTCTGCAGTGCTCCTTTTGCCAACATCATTAATTGCACATGACTCTGTCGCATATACTAAGAAACACAGGCCTGGCCAAAAGCAGTTCCTGGCACCATTGCCATTCTGATATATGCATTTCAGCTTAACAATATTATCAACACATGGTTTGGAATCTTACTCAAAAAAAAAAAAGCAATTTCTCCATCTCTGTTACTAGTGAAGAAAAGTTCTCTAAGTCGAGGTATTATTTAAGAGAGAGCAGAGAACACCTTATTAGCAACAACTGAGTGGCCACAGCTTATCCTTTTGGCTGGGGTAGAGTGGTACAAGCTTTCTAATATCCTTCAAGACGACCATTATTTTACCACAGAGACACAAGACTGTGCTTTGTGTAGGTTTTTATGAGAGAGAGGTGTGGGCGCCCAATCAGAGGGAGAGGCACAGTTACGTGCTCGTGAAATGAATTACACCGACGGCTGCTATAAATCTTTAACGTAGCTCAGGAGATCAATTAAGATGTTCAAGCAGCTACAAAAAGGATGATTGAGGCAAATGGTAACATCAGGATGACCATATGGTAAGGGAACGTTAGAGCTGCGTGGACATAAAACGTGAGCCATCGGAGTGCCACCGCTGACAAAACAGCGAGTGGGAGAGGGACAAGGTAGGGAGAGAAATACCAGAAGGAGAAAAGAACAGGATGGGAACTGTCCAGCCTTGAGAAGAGCAGACTGAGGGGAGACCTCATTGCAGTTCCAATTTCCTAGGGAGGGGCAGGCACAGATCTCTGCTCTGCTGGGACCAGGGACAGCACCCAGGGAAGGGCTGGAGCTGTGTCAGGGCAGGGTCAGGTTGGATCTCAGCAAAAGGCTCTTCCCCCAGAGGGTGGTGGGCACGGCCCCAAGGCTGCCAGAGCTTCAGGAGGGTTTGGGTGATGCTCTCAGGCACAGGATGTGACTCTTGGGGATGGCCCTGTGCAGGGCCAGAAGCTCGACTGGATGGTCCCCTTGTGGGTCCCTTCCAACTCAGCACATTCTGTGATTCTGTGATGGGGACCTACAGGGAAGCAGAAGAGCGAGTCTACCTCAGGAACTGTACTGAGAGGAGAAGGGGGAATGAGTTGAAAAATTGAAAAAGGGGAAATTAAGGTTAAATATATGGAAGAAATTTTTCACTTTAAGGTTGGTGAGAAGCTAGCACAGGTTGCCCAGGGAGGTTGTGGACACCCCAACTCTGGCTGCGTTCAAAGCCAGCTTGGATAAGGCTTTGAGCAACCAGGTCTAGTGAGAGGTGTCCCTGCTCATGGCAGGGGAAGCTGGGACTACATGACCTTTATGGTCCATCCCAATCCCTTAACACTCTGTGATTCTATAATATACATGCAGGATTCAATAATATGAGACTCCAAGAAGGGCAAGGTGCTTTTCTCCTACAAGTCCCAGGTGCAAGGTGTTGGTGTAGAGCTGATGATCTCAACTCCAACTGGTGTGGGTGAGGAATGTGTGGTCCAGCCCTGAACACCACATGGCAAACACAGCTGAATGTTTAAAATAATTCTATTTACTATGAGAGGATCAGCTGTAAACAGCAGTGATTTTCTCTCTTTCCTGGCATGCAGGCATGGCACAAATTAATTGACTGGCCCTCTTCAAGATCTCCGGCAGTTTGTCTGGAGATTGTTCACTGGGCTGTGTTACCAGGAGCCATCATCTCTGCAGGACACAATGGCCCACGGACAACTTGCTTCGCATGCAGTGGTGTGATTATAAGGTGCTAACAGCACCATTAAGTCATATCACTGCTGCACGGGGGTTAAAAGGCTTTCATTTCCTAACGTTGTTCAAACTGCTGAAGTGCAATGGACAGTTTAGCCTAACCTTGCACAGCAGCCCTAAATCCATACTGGCTAATGAAGGCAGCAGCACACGATGGAAAACATCCTCAACACCTGATTAGGAAGAGGAAACAGTGCAGAACCACCTTTAGCAGAGCCCTACTCCTCCTCTGAGCAAGGGAATTTAAATTTAAATTTAAAACATTAGACAGCTATCTTAAGAATATAGAAAATAACTTCATCTTTAGTTCCACTAAATTCTAATCTGAGAATTAAGTTTACTTCTTCTTATGATTAATTTCCCTCCCACACTTATTCTAAGTATTGGCCCCCAAAAAATAGTAATTAAAATATTTCTATCACAACATTCAGTAAGGGTGGGATTGTTTCACCCTCTTTGGCATCACAAAAAAATCACAGAAAGCAAATTATTGACATTAGACGATATTTAACAACTATTGTCCTCAGGTATCAAAAACTCAATAGGATTCAATGTTTTTTGGTGTACATTTTACCCACTTTTGGATTTAGTTCTTTCCTCTTACTAAGCAAACAGTGCGCATTAAAGTCCAGAAAATTAGTAATTTTCCATGTTAAAAAGCAAGACTATTTTGATACAAAATTTAACAAATTTACAAGATAAGATTACTCTCCACCACTAGACAATACTTTTTTTAAAAAGTAGGGGGAAATTTAATAAAGGTTTTGGCTTTCAATTCTGTCTTGCACTGTGACTAGAGACAAAACTGGTGAAAGATGAAGTTGTCAAGGTGAAGGAGAGTATTTAGACATTTTGAAAATTAACTTCTAGGTATAGAAAAGTCACTAGAAAGATTTTTATCGATTAAGACTTATTCTTTTTTATATTCTGTACGTGTTCTGTTCTACCAAGAGAGATTAATGGAAGAGTTTTACACAGTTTTCAGTCAGATGAGATTTATGTGAGGACCTGCTCAAAGTTCAACAAAAGACCCAGCTAACTCTCATTTGATGTACCAGGAGACTGAGGAGGACAGGTCAGATTCTGTGTCACACCTTAAGAGGTGGACACAGAGCAGATTTACATCAGATATAAGGAAGAAATCCTTCCCTGGGAGGGTGGGCAGGCCCTGGCACAGGTTGGGCAGAGGAGCTGTGGCTGCCCCTGGATGCCTGGAAGTGTCCAAGGCCAGGTTGGATGGGGCTTGGAGCAACCTGGGCTAACGGATGGTGTCTCTGTCTATGCCATGGGGTGGAGAAAAGATGAGCTTTAAGGTCCCTTCCAACCCAAACGACTCTGTGATAACTGTATATGATTCAATCACAGGCCAGATGCATCTCAAGCCTCAGAGCCTAAAAACCAAACCTGTCCATTCTCTCATGAAGAAATACCCTGTTAAAGTTCAGGACCACCCCCTTTGGGCCTCTTATCACAAAGCAACCAGAGAGTATTGGCTACTCTTATGACTTGGGCACAGAGCCCTGATGGCAGCTGTCCTGCTCCTCCCTTCAACAGAGAAAAAGCTGAATTTCTGCCTCTAGTGGAGGGAGAAGCAAATAAGTGGGGGAAATAGCATCCCCTGAGTGATTGCCAAGAATTCCCACAAAAATAAACACAGTCTGGTGGTTATGTTCTTAACAGCTGTGTTAATGGGGTTAAAGAAACCTTAAAGAAACTCTGTCTTTTTTTAAATGAGTTCTGTTCTTAAAAACCTGATACAGTACAAGTTTTGCTTTCAAACCCAGCATGGTTTGCCATGTGCCACTCCAGCAGCCATGGCAATTGCTGAGGGAATGTGTACAGGCTTCTGGCCCAGGAGAGCCACGGACTGCAGGCAGGACAATGATAGTGGAAAGTCTCAGCATCTTCTTACTGAGACCTTGCGGCAAGTAAAGTGCCCTGTTTTGGTACAGCAGCTATATGTAGTACCTCATCATACTCTTTCCTTACACACCTTAACTTCTATGATATAAAGTCAGATTTTTCATAAGCATAACTGACATTCCCTCTATTAAAAACTCCAAACAAACAAAAAACTAAAATAATGTAGAACAACAAAAATATTTTTGCTCTTAAGGTTTGTTTCTCTTATGCAAAGAACTCACAGGATGAAATTTCCGATAAAGGATTAACACCTCTCATCCTGTCCTGTCTCAAGGTAGGCAACAATCCCACTCCAACTTCAATATAACTATTTTTCTGGAAATAAAGCAAGGGAGGGGAATGTTATGGAAGGCACCAAGGCAAATGAAAATTCTGGATTGCAATCTGTATGTGCTTCAGTCATTACAACATTAGCTCTTACTTTCTCAACTTATTTGTTGGTACTTCAGTAGCACTGAGGTTCCAGTGGCATAAACTCTGTATCCATTGTGATATCATGTTTGTTATTGAATCCACTGCATTTCTGAAGAGGAGCAGAAACAGCATTTACTGAGTAAAATTGTGTGCTTGGCAGTCATAAGTTAGTGCAGAGCCTTAAAGCAACCTACCCTTCACTGCCTTCAGGACGTGCTTTGGACCTGCTGGGATCCAACCTGTGCCAGAGCCTCCCCACACTCACAGCTAAGAATTCCCTTCTAATCTCTCATCAGAGCCTACCCTCTCTCTCAGTCTGAATCCATTCCCTCTTGTCCTCTCACTCCATGCACTTGTAAATAGTGTCTCTCCAGCTTTCTTACAGGTTCCTTTCAGGTACTGGAAGGCAGCAATTGGGTCACCCTGAACCCCTCTCTCTTTTCCAGGGTGAAGAAATCCAGTTCTCTGAGCTTTCCCAAGGGTAGTTGTGGGGTCTCCAATACACAGCTGCCTCAGCACTCCTGATTCTATCAGGCACAAAGCAAAAAGGTGACAGATATTGCAGAGTAATCATCACCAACTGCTGGGTGACACCAGGGCAAGACTTTTCCTTTGTAAAGCAGAAGAAAGAAGATAATAGAAGAAGAGACTTGTGGATGCATTAGTGGCCATGTAATAATTAGAATAATCTCCTTCCCAGCTGGGTCATAATAGGAAAGCTAAAGGTGAGGTTTAGAACTCTTCAGATATCCCTTGACTTCTGCTTCATGCACATGAGTTGCCCTCGGGGATATGTTGTTGCAGCTGTGCCTGATCCCACCTCTAAACATGCTTTCCCTTGCTGCCCTGAAACCACCTGAAAGCAACTTCTTTTAATTAGGGGTGACTGCCACTGCAGAGTGTGGCCTTGGGAAATAAGTCACTTTCATATTCCCACCTGGCACACTACATTGCCATCATCCCAAGTGTGGAGCCCCATCCAACACAGTCCTGCTGGCAGGGGAAGGGCTGGAGATGCAGCAGGAGACCCCCAAACTGACCATGTCCCAGGCCCTGCAGCAACCAGAGGGCACCCAGAAGGGATCAGGTCCCTCTATGCTTGCTCTGCTCTACACCCTGCAAGTGTTTCAGCTGAAAGCACAGGCTAGAGGTGGGCAATAGCTCAGCCATACCATACTTTGCTCAGGGCAAAAAGAACACACAGACTTTGCAAGCATGAACTTGTCTGTAAATAAATGCACACAAACTGAGAATTATATTCTACAAAGCAAGAAACCCATTGGCTTTAGAGTTTCTAAACAATCTCTCCACTTTCAGTAACTTCTCCTATTGAGTGTTTTCTTACAGTGTGACCATGAAATTCAACGCAAAACTATTTTTTTCTGTCCTAAATCTGGTTGAAAATTGTGAACCAACACAACTATTAAATCTTTTTGGTAGATGAAATTTGGAATCAGCTGTGAAGCAAGTAAGGACAGACCTGCCAAGGAGTCTCCCCTGGCCCTCAGGACTGGATCCCAATGATCCCCCACTGCCCTCCCATCACCCGGGTACAGATACAACCTGATGCAAGAGAAATTTGGGGTGGGAAACGAGCAGGACACCTACACAAGGGCAGCAAATGCTGTGCCAAACGCATGAAGATTTGAAGACAGGTTTGCTATAACACCTTCACTACCCACGTGCAAAATCAAGTTGATGTGAAGAGTCAAAGGAAAAGGGAGACCCCAACGCTGGGCAGGAGACAGTTTAGTCAAGACAGAAGGCAGTCTTGAGTGTTCAAAGAGCTGTACTTTGGCCCCTTCTTCTCATACCAGATGGATTTTCTGGCTGAGACTTATCTGTAATTTTCCTCATAGCTACTTCACAAAGGGAACAGAGCAAAGAAACCATTTGGGTCTGGTTTCTCTAGAACAGGAGAAACTCAGTGCTGGTTTAGACCTCCTCAGGCACAGGAGGCACCTTACTCCATACCTCCCAGTTCATGCATTTGTTGCACTTCCTTGATCACAATCCAGTTTTTACGCTCTCCACTTGACTCTAAATTCCACAAAAGAGCTTGATTAGGTTCAAAAGTGGAGCTCAGCAAAGCTTCAGAGAATCTCTTGAGTCTCTTAAACATATACGCTAGGAAATCCACACGTTCCAGGGCTTCACGAGCAGACCATGGGAATACCAGCTTGCCCAAGAGCTGGAAGTGATCCAGCAACCCAAACATCATCAAACTAGGGATGCTGGGAAGAGACTCTAGATCCAGGTTTTTCATCTGGCCTCATCCCAGTGACATTCTGGCACAGACCCAACCATACCAAAATGCTCTGGTGTCCTAATCCGCATTAAAGCCCTCACATACAGCTCTATTCCACACTTCCCAAATCCTCTTTTCTCTTCAGTAGACAACCCCCCAAATTTTCATACATTTCAGAAATGCTTTATGTTTGATCCTAAAAGCAATGATTACTCTATGGTCATTTTTTTTTTTGTGTCAGTGCCACATGGACAACCTATTCACCTGATTGTCATGTAGAAACCCAACAGGCTACAAGTGCTTACACAACTTGCTTCCAGCAAACAGAGCTTTCTGCAATAAAATATAACAAGCCCAAATTTCTGCACTTTTTGGGTCTTTAAGGATGAATTCCAATTTGATGGGGTTTAGAAAAAATACTATGAAGGGGTTGCTTGTGTAGAGGAACCTCCTACAACCTGGTCCAAAGACAGTCAGAGAAAACTGGAGTGAGAATTATTAATAAAAATCCATTTGCCTCCTAAAAGTAGCTATAACACAATTTTTCTACCAAGTTTTAACTAAAAAGTAAATAAATCTAGTTATAAATCCATGAAAATGATTCTTTACTCTTCCTGCCCATTTGCTGGCCAGCAAGACTCACATTTTTCATGTTTTCAGTCAAGTACTGTAGTTTTCATTCTTTTCCTTCAAAGACTCCAAGAATCCCACTTTATGTGAATTTTAATACCACACTTTAGTAAAACCAATTTAGTCAGAGCACTGAATCCACTGAATTGTTTTTGGAAACTCTTGGAAAACTCTCACACTACTGAAAGGAACATCCAAAATAAATAAATAAATAAGGGACTCCTATTAAAAAAAAAAGGAAACCCCCTACACACATGCCCATCCTGACTCATTCCCTACTACAGCAGACTTTAAGGAGAATGTACTACTGTAAACCAAGCACATCCTCACTTTTGAAGCCATTTTCAATGTACACAAATATACTATTTATCCCTCCTCCATGCCTTATCTTTTATAACTCCCATCTTTTACTGATGCTTCTAGCAGCCTCCCCCTCAAACACTGGGTCTATTCTTTAGTGAAAAGCTTCCTTAAAATACAGAGGTAAAAAATTACCTTTATTATGTCATTGAGGAAGGGAAATGAGAAATAAGGGAGTTCGGAAAGACACTCTGAAGCCAGAGAGATGTTCATCTGTGATACAAAGCATGTAAACATGTCATCTTCAAGATGTGAATAGGACATAAGAGCAGTTTAATGACACACAGCATTTGGAAAGCCCAATAACCTTACAGGGTTATTGTCATTTCCATCCCACCACAGAGGTTACAGGCAGTTGGACCACAGCAATCCCCAAATCCACAGCCATGACCTCCAAAATTTGTATGTCTCTTTTACCCCATTCCCAGCTCCTGTGTGGCCAGCCCAGCCCAGCATCCTCATGATCCGTGAGCCACAGTATGTCCCTTCCCAGGGAGGGCCACCCCACAGTCACCCACAGTCCCAGCAGGGGCAGTTATCCCAACTTGCTTTTGAAGATTAAATCCTATCTCCCAGATTTGCTCTCCACACACAAAAAGTACTACACTTTTCACTGTTTTGAGGATCAGCTTCTTCCAAGATTAGGAAAAAAAAAAAATAAAGTATGCAATGATTACAAGCACTGATTTTTATCCATGGAAAAACTGCAAGTGCCCAGAGAGAGGAGCATGGGTGCATCAGTGAACTCCTTGAGTTGGAGCAGCTTTCCAGAGTTATTACAAAACTCAGTTTCAGATTGCTTTGCAAAAAGACCACAAACTTTAATTAGTGAAGTGAGAGGGGAGCAGGTGAACAAGCCCAAAGCCTCCTTCTGAATAATTGTCTATTTGTTTATCATTAGAGCTTCCTCAGGCTAATTATTTGCTTAAGAAAATACCTTTAAAAATCCACTCATAAAAAAAACCAAAAAAACCCCGGCCGTTTGTTTTTCCAGCGTGGGGTTTACACTTTTTAAGTTTCAACAACATAACGTACCAGATATTTGATGTTACAGATGGTTGCGGGGAACCAGAAATACTTGAGGGAGGAAGGGCAGGCTGTACTTTTTGTATCTCTTAGTGAGAGTTAATGCCTTTTCAGCAAGAAATTCAGCAGAGCTGTGCTGGCTCATGAGCACTTCTCCAAACCTGAATGAAGAGGCAGCTCCAAAGGCCCTGTTACTCGTGCTGAAGTGAACACTAAGGGTGTGCTGGAAGCTGCACTTATAGCTCCAAAACCGAGGCCAAAACTTTATAGTTATTTAAAAGTTTGGTGGCACCAAGGACCCCCTTGGGATGCACCCAGAGCTGCTCCTTGCGTCCTCTCCCCACCCCCGGCTTTTGCACAGGTATCAGGTCTCTCTTCCCCTCATTCCCACTCTCCCTTTTTCATGCTAACAATTAATTATGACACGTATTTCAATTAGCACTGCAGCCCTGTGATGGGTGACCCACGTGCCTTTGGAACACAGCTCCAGGAGGAGCCACAGCAACCCTCGGTGCGGGTTCCAAAGGGTTAATCCCCGAGCGAATTCCTCAGATGTGTAATTTAATACTCCATAACTGCTGAAAATTGGAGCCCACATAATTTATTTTCTTTGGTCTGGGCACATTTGCCTCATGCTTGGCTGTGGCTGACTTCAGAGAGAGACACACCTAAAGCCCTCAAGTGTCCCAAGTGGCCCATGTCAGTCATGCAGAGAGATTGTGGTGCTTGGAGGCCGCCCAAGGATTAGGTGTTCCCAAGAAGGTTTTTTTGGCTCTCCCAAGCCCACGGATGTCATGGGAATACGGCCGCGCTCCTCCTGCCGCCGGGAAGGCCACATATCCATGGGGGATCCGACCGCTGCGAGACAGGCTGTGCACAAAGGTAGACATTAAAATAAACACAACATGCGACCAAAGAGCACGCAGAGAGGGAAGGAGGAATTGCTGAGCGCAGAGACACGGCGGAACAATTGCTTCATTGTGGAGCCAGAGCGAGGAATCGCAGATCCGAGCTCCACCTACAGTCCCCTTCGCAGAGCTGACTCCAGGCCCGGCTTCCCTGCTCCTGGAGTCTTCTTTTTACTTAATATTTCTATTTAAGTTGGTTTTTTTTATAATTATTTTCACTGCCAAAGTGATTCTGCATTCACCTTATACATGCCTAAAGCTATTGCATTGTCCCAGTACTTTTAAGGTTAGTTTGCTTTCTGTATTTTGAAAGTAAATAGCCTAGATTTTTTTCCCTGGAATTTATTTTAGGATTCTGTCTGTATCACTAGCTTGCATTTGCACCAGCTTCATGTTGTCTGACAGTATTTCACATTTTTATTGCAGTTTGATTGCAGTGCAGTAGTTTCAACATTCCAGGAAAAAAATAATATATATATAAAAAAAGTTTATCTAAATTGTACTCTCACCCTTCCTAAAAAAAATAAAAATCAAATCAAGCTTCAAACACAATTGGGGTTGTAACTTTTAAGAGCAGTAGCCAGTTCCTGAAAGCAGCAAGTAAAATCATTCCTATTTTCTACTTAATATATAAAAAAAGCCTTGGACACTAATTCAAGCTTTGATGTTGGTGACATACAATAGCGTATGCCCTACAGAAGAGATGTATTCTTGAAGCAGAGGATCAGCTCACATGGAGGGGCTGCATGCCCAGGTAACCACACCTGAAGCCTGGCCATCAGCCTGGGTCACCCTCGTGACCTCACCACACTGTGACAGAGCTCCAGGGCCAAGGTCATGCCCAGGTCATGCCCTGTGCCATCTCACACAGTGGGTTCTCAACCAGGTGGCCTCTGCCTTTTCATTTCCTGCGATGCAGCTCCCCTGCCAACATTTCAACCCTTCCTGAGAAAGGCTGGCCACAGCAACCAGTGGCTTCCCAAAGGGCATTTGGGCAGGTCACCAGCTACAAGGCTGGTCTCCCCACACCATCCATGTACACCAATTGTACAAACAGGACATAGCTACAGCCAAAACTCATCTCCCCAAGACCTAGAAAGGATTAAAAGATGTTCAGCTTCATGGTTGCACTCGATCTTGGAGGTCTTTTCCAACCTAAACAGCTTATATGCGCACCTTGTACAAGGAGCTCTGCAAGGCTGCTGAGTGTTTAAGTGACAAATGAAACTAAAAAAAGAATAAATAGGTACTTTGAGCATATTGTGTTCCCTTCTCTTAACTCAGGCTCCCAAAAATCTTCTGTGCCAGATCAAAACTGTGACCTCCATTTAGTACCACTCAGACAGTGGCAGCACCAAGACTGTTAGGAAGTGGAATCTCTCTTCCCTTAAAGAAACTCCTACAGTTGAATTCCTATTAAAATAATGCTGTTTGTAAAGACAAAATTGAGGATGTACACCAAATCTTGGAAGGAGCAAAGGAAGTGAGGGACACATAGAAGGAAGATTTCACATTGACTGAGAAAAAGGTAGACTATCACGAATTCGTAAAAGGTTTTGTGCGCTATCATGATCTACTAAGATAAATCAAATCATTGGAGCATGTCTCTTATGAGGAAAGGCTGAGGGAGCTGGGCCTGTTCAGCCTGGAGAAGAGACACTGAGAGGGGACGTCAATGTCCATCAGTGCCTCCAGGGACCAGTTAGGGGATGGATTGGGGTACCCAGTAATGGGACAAGAAGCAACTGGGGGAAACTTGTGCACAGGAAATTCCACTTGAACATGAGGAAGAACTTCTTTCCTGTGCAGTGACCAAGCCCTGAACAGATTGCCCAGAGAGACTTTAGAGTCTCCCTCACTGGGGATGTTCCAGAACCATCAGGACACAATCTTGTGCCATGTGCTCTGGGATGGCCCTGCCTGAGCAGGGAGGTAGGACCAGATGAGCCACCGTGGTCCTTTCCACCTTGACCCATTCTGTGACTCTGAAAAACCCTCTAAACACAACGCATGAGAAACAGCTGACAAACCATTTAAAAACTCTCCGGCTCTTACAAGGATTGTTAATGAACACTATCATCATCACCTCCCTACATGGCCCAACATGTCCAACATTTACATAACTCCCAAATAGCCGTACTTTTCCCATTCTTACATCCAAGGTGAGAAGCCAAGTAGAAGAGATCGAGTGACTTGAATGCCAAAAGGAGTGTTAGAAATAGAATACACTGTTCCATCTCCTGTGCAGCACTTCCCCAACAGTTTCTTCTCCCTGTACCCTTTTACGAGGCAGATATTTGACCTGTTACACCATGATGCATAAAATAATAATAAGTAATGAGTGGGTGGGTGATCTCAGCAGTATCTTTAAGCCTCCTGCAATGTGTGGGTTACAAGGTTTGAATCACACACAAGCAGCACCAAATTTGCCTGCTGCTTCAAGGAAAGTACAGGAGAAAAGAAGAGAAACTTCACCCAACTGGTGAAGAATAAAGGAAACTAAAAAAACCTGAAACAAGAACAAGACACGAGTAGAATAGAAGCCATGATGAAAACAAAGCAAGAGTAACTACCTGTATAAAAAGAGCACGGCACGTTAAGTCAAGCTTCTGATTAATTTTTATTCTTGGCACATGCTTCTCATTTAAAGATATATTGATTGATGTGTATTTAATTTTATTTCGAGAAAATAAAGAGCAGGTGGGACACTGATCTCTCCCATTACTGCCAACCAGAGCAACTCCACTACCCCCAGCTCCCACACCAACACAAACAAGACCAGAATCAAGTATGGAGATCATATTACAACAGAAGGGGAAGAAAAAAATACCTAAAATTCATCCAAAAAAGCGTCTGCACCCACGCTGGGTTTCTACCCCGACACTATCCAGAGCTCTGAGCAAGAAGGACTCTGAGGAGATGGCTCTGCCATGAGATACCATGGCCAGGCCCTGCATTTATGAATGAAATTGCTGCTTTTTTCCAAATGTGAGATCCGAGCCCGTGGATGAGTGCCACCTTTTTTTTTTATTTACAAAACCCTTAGGAGAACGAGCACACTGCATTTCTTCAATTCAGTGCTGAGATATCTGATTTCCCTTCAGGACAGACCAAACATTAAATAACACTGAACAGGCTGAGCACGGAGCTCAAATACTCGCACTGAAAAGTTTTCATTCTCAGCTTATTTCCTAGTTTACAAAAGCTCTTATCAAAAAAGCTCTCTAAATTGGAATTAGTTAGTGATCCAGGTCTCTAAAGCCCAGGGACTGGAAGTGAAGATTTCTTAATTATACCAGCAGGGGCTTGATTTCTATTCTTAGTGCAGCTGGGTAATGTTGTTAGGTTCTTGCAGAGCACTGTTTTTCACTGGCAGGGATAGCCCCTGGTTTACTTGGGCAAAAATATAGAGCTCTTGAAAATGAAGTATCTTCATGTATCTAACAGGGCATGTGCACTTCAACCACACACACAACCAACTCCTCAGCAGAGCCCAGGCTCCTTTAAAGTTCACTAACTCCTTATCTGGGAATCTAATCACCAGTCTCCATTTCCACCGATCTAAACTTTAATTCTTTATTACTTTTCTCGCTCCAAACAGGCCTCTGCAATACCTCAGTTTCCCCTCTTCTTCCTTGAAGGAACCAGCTGCAAAACCACTAAGAGAAAAATCTGCAGACCAACCCCATAAGAAGGTTTTGGTATCGTGACCAGTGGAATCCCAAGAACTCCAATTAAAAAAGTCCATTCAGAGCAACTGAACTTCTGCACAAATCACTTCCCTCCTGTATTAAAAGGATGGACCCAACACAGAATAACCAAAACCAGCCACCCCACCTTACCTAGAATAAAAAATTCTACCCCAACATGGAAATTATCACAGGTTAAAGATGCAGCTCTAATATCCTTGAAATACTCTTAGAAAACAACTCATTGAATAAAATATGGACTAAAATATAGCAACACATGCCCATAGCTGCAGGTTAAGTGCATGGGAGTAAGGAGTGGGGAAATGAGGCATATTAGTTTCTCTTCTTAAGGCTCCTGCATAGACTTAAAAAATTGGGTTCAAGCCCCAAGTGGGCCATATTTTTGCTCTCATTACAATATTTGATTCATACCAGCAATGTTCTCTGAAGATAAACAAACTCTGGACTCACAACAAGGTAGAGCTGCAACCATTAAAGCAACGATTTAAATCTCACCATTTGATGATTGCAGGTCACCTTCACAAGAGAAGGCTGATGGTCATTGTCAGCATCTCTTCCCCCCCCCAACACAAAAAACCTCCTGCAGGACAAGCCAACCACACACCACAAGGCAACTGGTGCTCACATGGGATGCTGTTTTTAAAAAAAAGGCACTGAAATGTTTGCATCTTCCCATTCCTATCTGCTCGAGCTGCTTTATCAAAACTCCAACTTTCTTGCTGGGAAACCATTCTCTCTTTGGTACCTTTTCTGCCAAAATCCAACTGTAACAACAAAAGTTTATAAACAATGAAAATTCCAGCTGCTTGACATCAGCCATGTGAAGCTTTCACTTCACACTGATACAAATATTTACCCTGAGCTCTGGCAAAGCTTTCCTTGCCCATGTCGCCCTTAATCATACATTTTTCCTTGATTGAGTTATGCTTTCCAGTACGTGATTTGCTCTGGTTTACTTTTTAACACATCCCAGAGGCTCCGTCAAACCCGGCTCTGTGCGGGCCCTGTCATTTGGTAGCTGCCAAACGTGCTGTGCAGAAGGACCTTGGCAAACAGCAAAACAGCATCATTTTCTAACTGCTCTAATAAATGTGTTTGTTCTTTTCTGACCACCATTTATTCCTTAGATCCCACATATCCATAAAGCAATGAGCCAAGAAAGTAAGCAGAAACACACTCATTTTCCCTTTAATCTATTCCCTTGAGGCAATAGGCTGACTTCTCTTACAGACACCTTATAGCTAAGAAGCTGCAAACTATCGATGACTCACTTTTTATTATTATTTATGAGACAGAAAGCTTATTGTCAGGGCGAGCAATAATAAAGAATCACTTTGTTGCTGCTTTAATACTTGCAAAACTAAATATACAGGAGTCAAAACAAATATAAGGCTACCTGAGCAAATAGGATCATCCCAGAGTACTTTGACAGTTATAATTAAATATATTCTTCCAAAAGAAACAGAAATTGAAGGATTTCTCAGTTACATTCATATAAAGCCAAGTACAAAAAGGAGAGAGGTCTCATTTACAACATCTGACATGTAGAGGAAAAATATATTTCAACCTAATCCTAAAAGTGGACCCAAATTTTAACTTTTCTTACGCTTTCCTCTGATACCTCTCCAGAACCCACAGAGAGGATGAAGGAAAGGATTTGGGTCCTTGGGCAGAAGTTTTCTTCATTTTTTTTTTTTTTCCTTACAGAATGCAGCCCAGCTTGTGGTGAAGCTTTGTGTGCAGGGCTGATAGGTGTCCTCAGTGAAGTGAGATGGGAATTCTGTTTCCAATGCGAGCAGGATTTCATTCAGGACATGCATTTCCAGGAATACTCAGCTATAAATGTGATTAAACACAGACTTGGAACATTTTTTTCTTTATACACGTTTTCTCAGAGTTGATTTCATAGTTATTCCTCCTTTCCAGGATTTAGTCTAATACTGGACTTGCAAGAATAAATGAAGAGCTGCCTTTTTTTAAAAAAAATAATTATTATTTGAAAAAATAAACCTTTTTTAATTAATTAAATCTTAAGCACAAACCTATGCTTAGCATATTACTCGAGGATGAATCAGCTCCCAAACCTTCCTGAAGGTGGATCACTCATCCATGGGAAAAGACAGAGAAACTGCACCTGAAGTAGCTCTAATTCCCCATCACGAGTAACTGCAGCCCGACAAAGTAAATCAGTGCCATTCACAGGTTGCAAACGAAGGAAAACCTAAAGTCCCCTGCAAATAAAAATGAGGGTCAGGGATGAAAACAAAGAACTCCTAATCCACCTGACAAGAACTCAGGTGTGCCGTATTTATCTACTATTTCAATAAAATATTGGTGCATCCACTAGAGGTTCCCCGGTGAATTGCTTGAAACTCAAATACTTTAGTTCTGCACTTCAAGGACAATTCTTTCTTCCTTTTATTTGTTCCCTCTGTCTGAAGTTTGCCCACTACTAGTGTTTCACACTAAAAGCAAAAAAACTTAGAAAAAATATGTTATGGTCCTAATAATTCACAGTTCAGGTCAAAACTAGGCAATAAATCTTGATGTAATTTTTAGATAAAGATTAAATATTTCAATAAAGCATAAACATGATAATTCTAATTTGGGGATTTAATTAAGAAAATTTCACTTAGTTTATGTGAGACAAAACTATATGGAAATATATATTTGTGAGGCTTGTGATCCTGGCATCCGCCACAGGTTGCAGCCAGGGCTTTTGGGAGAAGTGGCAAAAGGCAAAAGCAATCTGAGATGACTTTTGTATGACAAATTGTAAAGCCAGTGACAGATTCACACTTCAAGCTGGTCACTGCACATGACTTCAGTGCAGCATCTGCAGTGAATTTTCACCTCTGGCTGAAGGAGGAGAATCACCCAGGGTGGTCCCTTCTCCAGTCCCAGCATGGCAGGAACAGAGGAGGCTGATATTTGTGACATAAGGAAAGGAGAAAAATCAAGCTGGAGAATTTAGAGGACAGATTACATTGATTCTCTCATTTTTTCTACCTGACATTTGCATTACCAAGCTTCAGTCTCTCAATATCAAATATTTTCAAGTTGCTAGGTGCATTGGAATCCTCCAATAAAACCCCATTTAATGTTAAAGCCATCCAGAAGTCTCATACACCACTATTTGCAATATATACATATTTTTGAAAAAGTATGCCAGAATTACATTTGGGATGTTTTAACATTTATATTAACACAGAATGGCAGGTATGCAATAATTGTACATATTGTGGGTCGTATCAGCCTTACAGAGATGTATTTTCATCGCTTGAGTTTCTGGGTTTATTTAGAAATGCAAGTACTTTGATGTGGTACAAGGGTGTCAGAATTCCCCCAAAGCAAGAGAAAAACTGAATCCTCAGGAAGAGCTGGAATATAAAGGACCTAAAGATCAAAAAAGAACAAAAAACACCCCAAAACACAGTGACAAAACCCACTGGATGCTCCCAGACATGATGACTTCTCCTTTACTTAACAAAATAAGCCTCAGCTGGTCATTCCTATCCCCCTCAAAAGTCAATGCACATGAAAAGGTGCCTCTAGGAAGTAATTTATTTAATTAGAAGGAATAAATGTCCCAGCCCTGCAGGAGTTCATAGTAAAGTACAGACAGGTAAAGTCAGGGTGATGAAATCCAACCCACAAAAGCCACACAACACGTCACAACAAACTGACCTGCAAAGCAAAGGGGAGCCTCCCACGATCTAACAGGTATTTAACTCATATAATTAATAAGTGAAGAGAAAAATATACAACAATTGCAGCTTTCTGCAGGTGAAATACACCACCAAGAATCCAAAAAACAGATTTACCATCCCCACTTGCAAATTGCTCAGGTTTCCAGAATTTATCCCACCACCAGTCACTGATGAAAGGAAAAAAAAACCCAAACACATAAAGGCAAAGAAAAAGAGAAGCAGAGCTCAGGTGAATTCTTCTCCACATTATTGAAAAAGTCATTATTTAAGTCACAAGTGAAAGGAATAGTTTGGACTGAAACCACCCTCTAATATCTCTAAGGGTCATTCCAACAGAGTTAAAATGAAAAACCCTCTAAGGCTTTCAACCACATAGAGGAAAATATCCAAACTCTACTAAGATAAGATGCCTTCCTTGAGTCAGTGCTTCTGTTTTACAGGACCTTTTAGTTGACTCAAAGAAATTCAGGTCAAAACAAGTTAAGAGACTTTTAGTTTAAATTGTTTATGAATTTTAAGGGTTGTTATTGCTGGAGTGGAAAAAAAAAAGAGTCACAGATTTCCAAACCTGAAGTTTCACTATGGATTTCAGTGATTACTCTGAAGAATTTCCTGGAGTTTGATGGGACTGAATAAAGGCACTAAAAGACATTTATTTCCTACACACGCTGTGGACTTCCAATGGCTTCTATATTCATTCACTTCTTCATCACATGTCATTGTCAATTATTAATACCTCTTTGCCTCTTTACCTGATGTCTCAGTGTTTTCAAGTTCTTCCTAATATTGGGAAAAAAAGGATGTTTTTTTCTCCTTTGCCTCCGAACATCAAATTATTTTTCCTTCCCTTTTTTCAAGACTGCAAGAACTAAAATGGAAATCTTCAAAAAAGTTGTGCTGTGTTTTTTTTTTAATACAAGACATTTTTCCCAGGGATGTCAACAGGAAAGTTCTCTGCTGTCTCAGGTCTGTGTCATTCCCAGGTGGAAAGTCAGTAGAGGGAGCACAAGAGCACACAGAAAAAGTGTTAAAGGGCTACACAAATTCCTTACTTAATATCCAGTTGTAATTATTATTATTTTGGGGATGGGGGGAGTGGGATTTTCTTGAATATTCTTATCTGCCTCACCAGGAAAGAAATGTTGAAAAATTATGTAAGAAAATCATGGTGCTTTGAGAAAAAACAGACCCAAACCCCCCAAAATCTGGCAGCACAGATGAAGTTTTCTCTCACCAAACAGAAAATCAAAAAACATCCTTAAAATAGGCATCTTAATCACGATGCTGAATAACTTCCTCTTTCAGTAAGTGCCACAAAGCATTTCTGACCAGGTTCAGTGCAGAGCTCGTAATAAAATGCAATAGTCACAGCAGAACTCATCAGGATCCACCAGAAACCATCAGTTCTGGAGAGACTTTGGCCAAATCTCACTTTGTTACATAACTGAAGAGATGACAAAACTTGCTTGGTTTTAGATTCTGTAATTAAACACAAATCTCAGTCCACATTGATCCCAAATTTGCTGAATTCCCTAAGTTTTTCAAGAATTCCTCACTTCTCTCTGCTGGAAATCTCTGGACTCTGCTTGAGCAAACTTTGAACCTTTTACCTTTTTTTAATCAAAACTATGGGAAATTCAATTATTTTTCATGGTTTTGGCTCAATATCAACCACAACGCTGCATTTCTCTGCGTGCTTCATCTCAACTGCTCGGTTTTATTTAAACCTCAAAGCGAGATCAAGAGGACAACGTCCTTCCTCATCTTATTGAATATAAATCCAGAGGAACAACAGGAATTTTACTGGTGCTATTCCAACATTACACCGTTTTAAATGAAAACTTTCACATGCATTTCAAGGCTGAGGGGGGTGGAAAACCCAAAATGCTCTACCATGAATCCTTTCAAACCATGGACATGAACATTCTTCTCATTCCTGTGCACAGAACTGCAGTAAACTTGGGTTTACAAATCCCTACTAGAGGACTAAACACAGTTGCATGACTAACTTGATGCTCTTCCCACCATTCCATAAAATTGTGCTCCTTAGTCATGACTGAAAGTTCTTTGATGACCCAGCAGCTTGTTTGGAACAGCTTTAAGGACAGTGAAATATGCCACTCTGGGTTATTTTTCCCAAAAGTACAAAATCCATTCAAAAGAAAATATCTTATTGTCATATTTTCACTTCCCATCCAAACCAACCAACTCACTGTAAAACAGAGATTACTAATACTTTGCTTCTAGTGTTTTTGCAGTATGGAGTGTATGGTTTTGTGAAAGAATAAGAATGGAGACACAGGAAAGTTAAAGAGAATAAAGAAAAACAGAAAAAAAAAAATCACAATATTTTCAGTTGACTGGACACATTAAATCCAGTGTACATTAAACTTCTCCAGAACTGCTCTATGAAGACCTTGATTATTTCCTGTCACACCAACACAGCTCACACCCAAAGTATGAGGCAGATATTCCACTAATTAAAAGAAAACACAGATCCTTTCCCATCTTTCCATCTTTGAGGAATTTTAATCTGGCCACTGAATATTCCAGCAAAACTTCTCTCCCTTCTGCTCTTCATGGACCATCACAGAATCAGTGGCCAGATATAAATAATACAAGCCCTCCCCTTGAGTTAAGTCCAAGCAAACATTCAGAAATAAAAAAATGTTCAAATATTCTGGAATATTTGAATACATTTTCTAAGACCTAGGAGAACCTTCCACACAATAGCAGAACTTTATATACTGGCCCTCTGGGGTCTGAACTGGCACCACAGGACTTCAAAAAAACTCCCATGTCGTATTTTAATATTCTTTTAAATCGAGTTACTGCACTGCTCAGACCTTCTCCTTTTTCAAAATTCATGAATCATTTCGTTCTGCTGTCCACTTCCCATCTCCTGTGAGCCTAGGCTAATATTTCCTTGTCTGTAGTCAAATATTTATTTATATACATTCAGTAAGTGTGAATCTGCCCAAGTATCACTAAAGCACTGCATTTCTTGCACTTGTTTAAAGCAGGGACCCATTCTGAAAGGTCAGAGCTTATAAAGAGTGGGTTTATTGGCTTCCAATTAGCTCTGTATGACATTTGGGCAGCTGGAAGTGATCCTTCTGATAGATCAGCTTTGTAAAAATCAAGCTCATTCGATAAATCATATAACTTACATAGGAAATATAACAAATACAGGGGTTATACATGAAATAATAACCTTGTCACATTCAGATCACTCCTGTGAGCTTAGTTATTATTTGAGGATTCTGGTGGAGATTTATATTTAAAAAGATGAGATGCACAAATGATTAATAATTGTAGGTAATTTTAAGTTTATGTCAAAGCAAGACACCAACACCTGCTAGAAATGGATTTTCTGAAGTTAATGGCCAAGTGTTTCCTGAAAATGAATCAGTCCCAGAGTCCAGAATTAGCACCCAGAAACTGAGACCCCACAAATGAATTTAAAACGATTGTTTTATACACCAAGTGGATAAATCGTTTACACACCAAGTGAAAGCAGAGTCCCAACTGAAAAATACCACCTACACTAAACTATGTTTCACATCATTAAATTAAAAGAACTATATAATGAGAATTTCTGAGTTACAGGAGATTCAGGAAAAACCGTGCTTATGGAACAGATTTCAATATCATTTTATTTAAAATAAGTTCCTATTAGAGTGATAGTATAAGTGTTTGAAAATGCTAAACCAAGAACACTGAGGCATCATTGATTGCAGCAGCATCCACATACACTGGGTACTTTTGTAAAATACATGAGAGATGATGGCACTAATAAAAGATACAGTTAATCTGACTTTATGGAGACTCAGAGGCATGCACAATACTCTACTACTGTACTGGCAAGTAATCTACTGCCTCTTTAAATAAATCTAAATATTAGGTCTAGGAGGGATCAACCTGAGAAAAATGCTAAAATATAACTGCTAAAGTTAATGCTTCCTTAATACTTGCTTTTCTACAAGACTTAAAATGAAAAGGCTTTCCAACTATTATAAGATGTACAGTCTTAATCTACATTTCAATAAGATATTTAAAGGCAATGCTGAAACTGTCAAGGACCCTTTTCTTAAGCCTGAGAGGGGCCGACAAAGGAATGCTGACAGTTCTGTTTTCGGTGACACGGGAGCATTATTTTATCAAGAAAATGTTATCATATTTGTATTCATCTTAGAACTCCTCTTTGTGGCCCCCCAGCTGTATTTGGGGGCACAGAGGGTGCAGCACCACTTGCAGTGTCAGGGGCTCTTATGGTAAAGGTAGATGAAGAGATTAACATCAACGTACATTACTCTGCCACAGTCTGTCCAGAGAGGCTAAAAATGAGAGTGAATTTTCTAAGAGACCCATAAATGTGCTATGAAATGCGTAAAATTCAACCTGTTGTTTTGCTCTCACAGACAAACAACTATACAGGGTCTCTAGAAGAGATTCCCATTGTTAAAATTTACACATCTGACATTAACTTTTATATATATATATTCAGTCTTTATGCTAAATAGACTCTTGGTTGGGTTTTTTGTTTGTTTTTTTTAACATTTTTGTTGCCAACATTATAAAAATAGCACAGCAAGCACCTTGTTAAATTAACCCTTTCATTAATAATGTGGCTCCAGTTTGAAAATAACCCTACCATTCTTGTGTGAATGTATATATGCACCCTATAAACAATTCCTAATTAGTCACATGTGGATTCAAATGCAGCCTTGTATGCCATAAACCAACACTGAAGTGTATAAGAAACTGTCAGTCAGATCAAAAGTCAATCCAAAATCATCCCATTTGCAGAGCTGAGATGCTGTCACACTTAGTTAGCCCAAAATGTTTAAAACAGCGACCACACTTTTATTCTAATTGAGCACGAGTTGAAAGGCTGCACACTTTGATGTCTTTGCTTTTATCATTTGTATATAGCTAAAAACACCAGGGTAGGGATTCTTTTACTTCTCTTAGAAATGGGAGACATTACTTCTTATTGAAAATATACAGGTGGGTCAGGCTGTATTTGTGGAGCCAATGCATGGTTTTCAATCAAGCGTGTAATCACTTACAGCACATTCAAAAGTGCAATTAGACAAGTTTCTCATTACTATTTTAACCTTTTATTCCTGTCAGCTGTAGACCAAATCATTAAAAAAAAATCATCTTCAGAATATTATCTGCAATGAGTTCCTGCATCCCTTTGGGAAACCAATGCCAAGGACTTGGACAGCGCTGTCATGTTTCAATCCTTTCCTTTTCCAGGAGGGGAGAGGGCAGCAGAGCCTGTTTGCAGGAAGCCTCTTTGAGCAGATGCCTACAACCTGAGAACACGTTAACAGAAACTTGAGCGGCAGCAATGAAAAGTCCAGGCCTAACCTTATTACAGACACCGTCTGCCTGTTCTAGCGAGGGAAACATGCTCCGAGTGCCAGGCGGGTGGAGCAAAGCAAGGGCAGGAGCCTCTCACTGAAGTTCCAGGCATGGCACAAACACACCCATCCAGGCTGTCCTGGACCACCTCTCCTCTTGTTTGGGAGACAAAGACCTTCTTGCAAGAAGAAAGGTAACAGCATAACTTCCACACCTCTCGCTTCACTGTGGCCACAAAAAAAAAGGCTCTTATTAACACCTATGGACAGTACAGTATTCCTAAAATCCATCACCTGCTGGCACTCTGTGCCTATGCTGGGAGTTCCAGGGGTTCAACTTAATGCTGTGATCTTCAAGGTTGCAACTCAAACCCTGTGTTTGACTCTGGGACACTCACTACAAGAAGGATATTGAGGTGCTGGAGCTTGCCCAGGGAAGGGGTTGGAGAAGCAGGAGCAGCTGGGGTGGCTCAGCCTGGAGAAAAGGAGGCTCAGGGGGGACCTTCTGGCTCTGCAACTCCCTGCCAGGAGGGGGGAGCTGGGGAAGGTTGGGCTCTGCTCCCAGGGAACAGGGAGAAGAGAAGGGCACATGGCCCTAAATTGTGCCGGGGAAGTTTAGAATGGATATTAAAGAAAAACTGTCCACTGAAAGGGTTGTTAGGCATTGGAACAGGCTGCCCAGGGCAGTGGTGGAATCACCACCTCTGGAAGTGTTCAAAAAACATGCAGATGTGTCACCTGGGGACATGATTTAGTGCTGAGCTTGGCAGTTCTGGGTTAACAGACTCGATCTTAGAGGACTTTTTCAGCCTTAACAGTTCTGGGATTCTCTGCTTTGTGGTGTCCCAGTAGGGCTGAGGCATCACTGTGTGAACAACTGGATTTCTTCTCTCCTGGTAGAACATGATCCTCTGTCAAAAGCTACACCAGTTGCCAGCACCAAGGCATGCATGGAAAAGAGGGAAGGCAAAGGGACAGCAAAGAGACACAACTGTCCCACTGTCCGTGGCCAAGTGGCTTTAATTACTATAAAATAACAGCAACTGATGACCAGGCTCCTCCTGCACTTCCTGCAGCACTGGCTACTCTTCTACAGCATCACATCCCTGGCTATGGGGTTGAAAATGTTCTTCCTGAGGACAGCCATCCTCCTCCAATCTTCACAAGAGTCCTGCCTCCCAAAAAAGTCCTCCCTGCTCTTGCGGTTCAGCATTAGTTTAAATCCTCGCTCTTTCTCCCAAGACTGGAATTTATTGCAATGTGAGGAAAGAAGTTCAGAGTGCTTCTATGTGAAGGAAAGGAGAAATTTAAGAAGAAACCTCAAGGCAGCTATTCCTTGGCTTAGAATTACAACCTGCCACGTTGAGGCTCGCACACATTTGGTGCCAAAACTCACACGGGTGTATTTATAACCAAGTCATTATCAGGCCTAACCTGTGTGGAGAGAAAACAAGAATTGACCCATGTCACAGCAGGGAATAAGAACTGGAGACACCAGGAGAGGAAATGGTGAACAGACTGTCCTTATGTCTTTGCAGAAGATACTCGACAGTGCAACAGCACCTCTTGACAGAAATTACCATAAAGTTCCTCTGACCTGAGGGTCATCGCTGAGACCAAGAAACCATTATGCGAGGGACTGTATGAAAACAACAAAGGCACAAATTCCAGTATCTAAAAACCAGATGGGAAAGGATTATGAGAAAATTATGACTTGCATTTTCCAGCTGAAGAACAGAGGAAAAGCAGACCTATTTTTGTTCTCACTTTTTTTTTTCCCCTTTAAGGAATAACAAAACTTCACCACTTCCAACAAGAGATAAAGCAACTTTTGATGGTTTGCCCAAGGACAACCCAGAAGTCTGTGGCAGAGCTGGGAGTTCTACACAGCCATTCATAACGCCATCCTAATTCCCACGAACCGTCAGCCAAAAGGTGATTAGGGAGAGTCTCCTCAAACACTTTTCACATTGAAACTGTGCCCAGTGCACTCCCTGCAGATATGCTGTGTCAGGACTTCTCCCCTCCCTCCCTGCCTTGCTGGAGAGGGTGCCAGATATACTAGGGTGGCAGTAGAAAAGGTTTGTCCAACTTAGCTTTACTCTGAAATTAAAAAAAGGCTGCAGGATGTGTGGGAACAGGCTATCTAGCAGAGACTGCAGCCATTATTTCCCCCTTCTTTTATAGAGCTACCTTTTAAACTATGCTTGAGATCTTTGTTGTTGTCTTGTACCCCATGGCACTGGCCTGGCATGATGAGACTTCGGCGAGATACAGCACATAAAAGCATCCACTGCAAGTGCGACGAATCGCAATGACAAGGTTGGGTTGGAGGTAACTTGTGAATGATCCAGTGAATTGAAAACGCCTGCGTGCTCCGCCTGGAGCAGGGAAAAGAGAATCCAGGCAGTGCCACTTGCATGCTCCAGGCAGGAGCCTTGCTGGGAACGCAGGAGAAACACCCCGTTCCTTATTAACACGCCCAGCTCCTCAACGAGCTCCTCGGAAAACAAATACGTAGCATCAGCAATCAACCATATTATTATTAATAATGCAGTTAAAATGTGTGGAGGAGGTGAATTTGGGACGAATCCAGCATTTGAATGATGTAGTATTAACATGAAAATCTCTGCTTAGGTACCCAGAGAACACAGACGTTGCTATAAAAACCCAGTACGCTGCATACAAAGGCAGGCAAGTAGCTAAAAGCCAGCTCAAGTCATGAATAAAAACAATGCAATAATTCTTTGCACTCTAAAGCATCTTTCAAAAATCACTCTGCATGCGCTCCCTAGTAAATACAACATCCTTGCAAGACAGATGAGGAACAGTACCCTGGTTTTCAGGATGGCAAACAGAGTCAGAAATCATCCCACACCCAACATCAGTGGAGGGTTAGTGATGAGAGCGCGCAATGATCATGGCACATTACTCTTCAGCGGATTTTAGCACAGACTTTGGGACAGGTATCTCTTCAATTCCTCCATGAGTATGAATACCAAAGTCCCTTCCCTTTCCCTGAGCCATCTAAAGGTGTTGCTGAGCTCTCATCAACACTCTCTGCCTTTATTCTTTGATTTTGTCACCTTCCCTTAGGTGACATTATCCACATAAAGCCAAACGAGTAAAACTGTGTAATATCTATGAACAAACAACTCAGTTCAAAATCAAAACTTGATCATAATAAAGCTCATAGTGACACAGGGTGATCAACACTTACAAATCCACAGAAAAAACACGCAAGTTTTGTTGTTGCAATTAATTCCCTGAAAATAGTAAAAAATAAAGGTTTAAACCAAAACGCAGACACGATGCTTCAGTGTTTGCTCCTCCAAATGTGACAAAACCAGCATTTTATAAAACAGACCTTACATGTTACTACTGTCAAAACTTCCATAGATCATCTTTATGGTGTGGCATGTTCAGGACCTGATTTTTAACTTAAAGACCACTGTAATAATCAAAATATTTTTCAATAAAAATCCAAGTATAAGAATGAGTAATTCACTCTCAGGCTAGAGAATCAACTGAGACATTCATTATAATAAAATAAAGCCCCCAAAACCTCACAACACTTGTTTTCTATTTGTGCTCCAGGAAAGGCTTATCAAGAAAGTGTTGCAACTCCAGGGAAGGTCTGGTATTTAACACCAATCTCAGATCATGGATGTGTGTTATATTTTCCCCAAAATTGTCCAACACCTTTATGTTCCCTCCACCCAACAATCAATTGGCTAATATCCTCCTCTAACACTTAAAACTATTGC
The DNA here is from genome assembly GCA_013396755.1 of Sclerurus mexicanus. Lineage (NCBI taxonomy): Eukaryota > Metazoa > Chordata > Aves > Passeriformes > Furnariidae > Sclerurus > Sclerurus mexicanus. The sequence continues at coordinate 141,433 of VWZF01002940.1, forward strand.
TTTCCCTCTATTTAACCACTACTGTGGGATTTAAATGACTTCCAGACATAATTTTAATATTAACTTGCTTCAGATTGAGGCCTCTACATATTCATCCCTAATCTTTTTCCATTCTGCTGCTGATAACCTCATCCCAAAAGAGAATGTGCCTCTGCTTGGGAGACTGTTTCATTTGCTCTGTTCAGGTTTTTAGATGGAATCTGAGATATAATTCTGCCTGTTTTCAACATTAAATCTGTTGTTTAAAAATGGTTTTAAAGAATATTCACCCAAAACATGTAATCCGTAGATAAAGAATGGATTTGTTATTCCATAGGGTTCTTGTCCTTAGGAAATACTGTCTATTAATAAGTATCAAACCTACAGTTCTGAGCAAGGATGCTGCACCAAAATGTTTATTTCCAAAGTCAAATAAGTTTTGGTAAATGAATGGAACAGCACAGAAAGGCAAAAAAAATTAAATAAAAACCCCCAAACCACGCAACAAAAACCAAGCAAAGCTTGAGAACACTTTCTCAGCAGAAATCACCTACAAACCTCAGGGTCAGGAGACAATGCCAAGGACACAACATCAATTCCTTCTGATCATCTGTACAATAGGTGGGATAAATAGAGTCCATTTTTGAGGAAAGACCAGAAACCAGGAGAGAGACACCTTTTACTTCAATACCCTCAAAGAGGGCCAAACCTCATATATGTCAGAGATGTAACCCCCTACATACAACTTCTTTCCTTTGTTTTATTGACCTATTTCACGTTGATCAGGATAAACCACTGAGTTACTGACTGCTTGTCAAATCTAAACCTCTTTACATTTCTAGACTGGTCTACTGGGTATTGTTTAAGTACATCAAGTTCAACATGGCCATTATGGGACAAACATTTTCTTCTTTAATGATAAATTCTGCCTCACTAATTGCTGTAACACCAACAGTAATTTTTTTCCCCACCTTTTCATTATAACAAGCCAAGAGATCTCATCCCTGTTGATTAACGATGCCAACCAATGGTCACTGACATCCGATTACCATCCAGAATGTGTTTTCTCTATTAAAAAAACTGGCTGATACTTTCACAGAAACATTATTCAGAAGTTATACTCCCACATCTGAAATTTTCAAGTATTCTGTCAGGCAGAGAGGGAGAGAAAAAAACACATTTCTCCCCCTCGCTTTTCATATAGCTGATGAAAAGAAAAATGTTTCCAGTATTGCTGTGCATTTTGCTGTAAATTTGTCACACATCTCTAATCATTTCTGCTAAATGTGGTTACCAGCTTCAGTGACAGTTTTGTTGGGAGGAAATCACAAGCCTTAAAAGTAAAAAAACTTCCAAAAAATATGTGTGTACATTTTATTAGTTTCTTTTTGAAAAGTGTTATCACTGCTGCAAATGTGTCTCCATGGGAGAAGTGGAACACTGAGGAAACTGTCGCAAGGAGGAGGATGCGAGGCATCTTCTCACAGCAATGAGTGGGAGTGAGTTCCCTTCTACTTGCTGTAGTAGTAGTAATTCTGAACTAAAAGGCCAGAGATAACATCTAGAAAAGGCCCAGTGCTCTCTTTAATGTAACGTGAATATTCCAGAGCGGGATGATAACCAGCTGCAAACAAAAGAAATTAATTCATACGAATTATATGGCCTTGGTCTGCTTTGCTTTAAAGATCACAGGATGTTTTGGGTTGGAAGGCATCTCCAGGATCAGCTCGTTTCACCCCCTGCCATGGGCAGGGACACCTTCCACCAGCCCAGGGTGCTCCAAGCCCCGTCCAACCTGGCCTTGGACACTCCCAGGGATCCAGGGGCAGCCACAGCTTCTCTGCCCAACCTGTGCCAGTCCCTGCCCACCCTCCCAGCCAGCAATCCCTTCCCAATATCCCATCCATCCCTGCCCTCTGGCAGTGGGAAGCCATTCCCTGTGTCCTGTCCCTAGTCCCTCTCCAGCTCTCCTGGAGCCCCTTTAGTCCCTGCCAGGGGCTCTCAGGTGTCTCTCGAGCCTTCCCTTCTCCAGGTGACCCCCCCAGCTCTCCCAGCCTGGCTTCAGAGCAGAGGGGCTCCAGCTCTTGAAGCATCTTTCTATCGCTCCCCTGGACAAGTGAGGGCAGCTTCAAACTAGGATTTTTAAGTTGGTGTTTTTTTTTTTTTTAAATCATCTGAAAGAGGAAGAGCTTTGTGAGGGGGAAGCTCCAAAATTGCCATTTCAAGTGTTTTGTTCTGTTTTCAAAGCATATTTGAGTTAGGACAAAAGGAGGACAAGGAGGGTCTAAGAAGTGCTTTCAAGTAAAAAAGGCACGACCGGGAGGGCAGAATTTGGGTTGAAGGATTCTGTTACATCCTGTCCATCCAGTCTCCAGGCAGAGCTGGGGCGAACGAGCCAAAACGCTGAACTCTATCAATGCCATTCTGGCTTTTGAATGAATGTGACAGTGAGAGACTGTGGGAAGCAACTTAACACAAATGGAAAATTTGCAAGTGAAGAACTATAATAATCATCTCCCATAACAGCCAGATCAGGTTTCGAGAAGGGTTTTTCTTTGCCTTTTTTATGTTGTGGGTTTTTCTTTCTCCTTCCCCCACCCCGAGTACAGCTTAGCTGGCACATTTTGTTCAGGATACTTATGAGAATGACTAACAATTTGCTGCTACTGATAAATAGGTTGGGTCATTCAGGCTCCAGCATAAACAGCAGCAAGAGCCTCAGGGAGTTCCACTGAGTGTCCTACACACAACAAGCAACTCAGGCAGGTATGGGAAAGGCGTTTTTGGTTATTTCTACATCCACAGCTGCTGCACATCAGAAGTTTGCTGTTGAATTCAGTACAGTGTAGCAATTCCCCACCTGGGAATAGCAGCTCTTTTCCACTCCACGGATGTGCCTCCGTACAACAGAACAGCCCCACCACTGGCCTTCACCAGCATTGTCTTGAGGGCAAAAGGCAGAGTCCAACCACCTCAGCAGACTACCATGAAAAGTCAGTCAAATGATGCAAATATACCACAGGTTACCTATTTATCCTGCTGTAACACCCCTTTATCACAGGTTCACAGTGCCAAAACCTTCCCAAATTCCAGCAGCGCACCCTCTGTCCCCTTCCCGAGCCAAAAGTCAGCAACAGAAATACTCAGCATCACAAACAGAGCTAAAAGTACTCAGGCTTATTGCCTTGGTTGCAACCAGCACTTGGAGCAGTTCATCTCTTCTGGAACAGCCCTTATTTTTCCTTACATAGACACCATTGGCTTCCACCACAGGCAGATACTGCAGCATGTTCAAGAAAACAGCGACTCCCTGACCAGTCTGACCCTTCTTAAACCAGCTGGTACTGAACTGATCCTGTATACACTCACTGGAACCAGTTTGACCCTGCTTAAGCCAGCTGGTATTGGTTTGAACCTCTCTCTTTCAGTGTCCAACTCACTGTATGTCTGATCTCTAAATAAAACCCTTCTAAATCTTCCTGCATGCTTTTCACAGCTTCCTTCATTATTAATTTTACTTCAGGGACTTTCTTTTTTAGAAGCCAGGTCACTTAACACAGTTCTTCCTCGAGATTTCATTACAAACTTCTGACTAAGGTAAGCAGCCAGGTTTAATCCTAATCCTCCAAAACAGAGCCAAACAACACCCTGAACTCTAGAGGATGCACCAAAACCATCAAAGAGACAAAAGCTGCGTCACACTTACCTTGATGGGTCGTGGAGCTGCAAGTGATGAGCAGGAGGAGGAAGAGCTGGTGGTGATGGTGATGGTTCTCCAGGACTCTGTCACTCAGACATTATAGGAGAATTTGTTCACACACAGCAGAACTTCACAGCCACAGAAGAGCAACACATTCAGCGCCTCTTCCTTCTGTGGCACTCAAGCTGGTGGCACTGCAGGAATTCCAAGCCAAGCCCCAGGTGCTGCTTTTAACCATCACTCCCTCAGGTGAACAGCCTCAGCCCACACCCAACCTGAGCCAGCCCACCAGCTTGTATCTCTGATGAGCTTAATTCTAAGCTCCAGGTTACATTAACCCCTTTTTCAATCCCATTTGGACTCAGGTCTGCAAAAGCAAACATCCCTCAGGTGTGTCTAGAGCTTGAGAGGGCTGTAATTACCTTCACCAAAAGAGTAAAACAAAGTCTTTTCATTCTGTCCTATTTTCATATTGTTTCCCATTAACAAGGACCAATCTAAAGGCAAGAATAATCCCTTTGGGATCAAATAAACAAAGCTTTTCCTATGCATTGCTAACCTGACTCCCAGTCGGCATAAACAACAACTGTTGAAGTCACCACTGTCCCTCCACAACACTGGAAAGAGTTTTCTGCCCCACACATCCAGCTCTGGGGCTCACACTGCAAGGACATGGCAAGGGATATGAGGTGGGGACATAAAGATGACCCACAGCTGGATCTTCAGGACCTCAGTTTCTCTGATAACCCCTGAAAGGGGTGGGAGGTGATGTGAGCACTGCAGATTTAGACATTAAACATGTCTGATGGTGTGGAGGGTACAGCCTCCCCAGCAATGAAAAGTGATGCAATGAAGCTTGAAGTGAGACAGGTTTTCTCTGGACACATCCCTTGGGAATGCTCTTGGCTGCTACTTTGGGTAACAAGGGAAAACAGAATTGTCCCCTGCAGGAAGGAACCCTCTTCTCCTCTTTGCTGGGGACCACACACACAGTGGTATCACTTCTCTGTGCAGACTCTTCCTTTAGCTGTTTCTACCCCAGACTATCTCCTGGATTATTTAAATTTTCCTCCTTTAGTCCCATGAGGTTCTTTGAGATGAAGAACATTTTTTTGCAAGACGTTCCAGTGCCATCAAATTAGCTTCTATACACATCACACTTTATAACACCTCTAGGGGTTAAAAGCTATATTTTATTTTCTTTTGCCACCTCCCGAAGTGCTGAGTCACAACCCAAACGATATCTTTGTGGAATCTCTTCCTTAAAGGGGCTGCTAAGCATCTACAAGTACACAGTGACCTTCCAGATCCCCGCTGGGCCATCCAGTGCAAAGAAATGTTTGATATCAGTCACCTCCCACATGGTTCTGCCCTCACAGCAATGGAAATTGTTTCCCTTATACATGTTCTTTTAGGTCCCCAAATCTGCTGGGTGTTTTCCTGCAGTGCCTGTTGTGTTTCCCATTCTCTTTCCCAGAGAAATGAGCCTGTCACAGTCCATTTTTTAACTTCTACCTGGTAGCAAAATCTTTTTAAGGCTGAGCTTTTCAGGCTCCTTTTCCTGCTCTGTCCAGAGTATCCCTGTGTATAGGAGGTCAACTTCCATCTCTTGGTCAAGTTTTTCATGCCCTTGTCCTTTTGTAGCCTACGCAGTGGATGAATTTTGGAGTTTTATGGCAAACAACTCCTTAAAAAGTGGTTTCACCTATCCACAGATTTGTTTAATAGAGATAATTCAAGTAAAATACAGGGTTGATTTTGCTGAAGTCCTGTGTTTTACTATTAATAGCTTTCTAAAAAGGATTTATAAAATATTTATAGCACTAAAATCTCTTCTAAACACAGAGTTTACTCAAGTCAAGCTTAATAAAGTGTTTTCCCCATGAACTGGCAGAATTGGTCACTTTTCCAACACTCTCCCATAACACACTGCTTTGAACTAATAGCACTGATTTCCCTCAGTCTCCACACAGCCTGCCTGTATCCTTACTGTATTGTATTTTTGGCATCCTCTTCCTACCCCAAGGATTACCCAAGTTGGACCAGCTACCACAGTACATGCAAGCTCCACATCTTTGCCTTGGCTCCACCCGTGAGCCAAGTTCCGTCTGCTCCAAGAGCAGTTTGCATATCCTCCCCCCCAGGATATGATTTCCCTTCCTTAGCAAATATTAACCTTTTCAAAAAGTTAATCCCAAATGTTCTGTTTGCTTTTTGGTGTGATTTCGGATGGTGTCAGTCTGGTACTTTTATGAGTCAGATCCCCATAATTGCAAGAGGCAATTAGCACAGTTCAGAGCGTAGTTCCATAGTTTCGTTTTATTTTCGTGCCTCAGATTAAAGACATATTTCTCACATACTCTGAGTTTTTTTATGTGGCATGTTATATTCAAATCTCTGCAGCACAGTCCTATGGTTCTCGTCCTACAAACCCATGGAAAATAGTCCAAAAAGTACAGTGTTTCAGAACTTAACATCCTAACTAAAGTGGGTTTGGTTCCCTACACTCATTCATTCCTAGCACTGTTCAGTAATCACTCTGAATCACTGACCTTGAAAAGGTTTGCTGTATCTCCATCTGCCTTTGCCCACCAGAACCTCTTTTGGTTTTGTTCATTCCTCCACAAACTTTGTGCGAAAGCACTGAAGATACAGTTGCTAATATCACAAAGGTGTTCCAGAATAAGCTTGATTTTGCCCTGTATAAATAGGACCTCCTTCCCTTTTAGGAGAAGCTGACATGATAATCTGATGTGAGAATCCAATAACTGTGTTGCAAGCTCCATCTTCCAGCTCTACTGATTCTTAAATGGCAAGTGGATGAGTCCTACAGAATAAAAACAAAAAAAGGAGGGGTTTCAGAATCAAAATTCCGGCACGGACAGGGCGGTTGTGGAGCTGGCCAAGTGTCATCTGATTCCAGCTTCCTCCTGGACCTCAAAGTGCCTGGATCACCTTCCGTCTCCAGAAATCAGAGAATCTCAGAATGGTTTGGGTTGGAAGGGACCTTAAAGATGATCCAGTACCACCCTTGCCATGGGCAGGGACACCTTCCACCAGCCCAGGTGGCTCCACCCTGGCCTTGGACACTCCCAGGGATCCAGGGGCAGCCACAGCTTCTCTGCCCAACCTGTGCCAGGGCCTGCCCACCCTCCCAGCCAGCAATCCCTTCCCTATATCCACTGCCAGGTAGAACCACATTGCTAAACTGGACTTCTGTGCTACAAAGAGTAACTGCAGATCCTTTCAAACATCAGTTGTTGTCACATGTTTGAATGTTTAAGTGATGGGTAGAAAGTAAGAAAGAGAAGAAAATTCACTTCCATGTTTCTCCTAAATGTCTGCTAATGTGCCCTGCAAATGCCAGCTTTTTCATTATTAATAAAATATTTTCTAAAAAGTTTTCTAAAATTTTCTAAACATATGAAGTGGGAATTGAAACACTTATAAAGGTAAAATAACAATGCACATCTACAAAGACATGACTTTAAAAAGCATCCCACTACTCACCTGTCTTATCAAAGATCCAAGTGTGGCACCAATATGGATAATAAAAGGAAACAATGTACCCACTTAACTAACCTGTCCAAATTGGAAAGAAGATATTAAGACTATTTAAATAAAGGAATATGCACTGTGTGGTTCAAAGCATTGTCTCAAATGTCATGTTAGAAATGCTAATATTCTAATAAATAGATAAATCGCTGCACACATTCCTTTGGATTTCAAGCTTTGTAGTATTATAATATGCTAAGTTAAATATACGGGGCCACGGTCAGAGGTGACACAAATGGCTGTGCAAATGTCACCCTGGTGAGTGTGTAAGTCACAGCAGAGAAGGGGAAGGACAGGGCCAGGAGTACATTACAATAGGGAGTAGCTGGATAGAAGCAACAGGAAATAAATAAAATCTTGCAAACAAGTGCTATGCAAATTTGCCACGTCTTTTTAAGGGGCAATGAATCACATGATATCTATTTGTTCACACAAATAATTGTCAAGATCCCGGGTGTGCCACTTCCAGGAGGCTGGTGCTGGGTGCATAAACCTCAGGGCTGGTTATTTTGGCTGAATCTGTGATGTAATTGGTTTTCCAGGGAAACAAGACCAGTGCCTGGAGCAAAACACTGTAGTGATAAGGCCAGAGAAGAGCACAGGTAGATGTCATACAATAACAATTGATTAAAGATTGAATAATTTTTTTCAGCTGCTCTTTAAAAATTGTAACTGAAAATCTTGGTTTTCACAGAAATGCATCCGTAAATTAAAAACACACATCTCGAAGAATGTGTTACTGTTTGGTCACAAACACTTTGAGTAATGAGAAACTTTCCTGATCAGCTCCCCGCTGTGTAGTTACTTGAACAATGGATGTTCCATGAAGAAACCGGGATGCAGGGAAGGAAACAAGTTCCAAGAACTTCAGTCCATCATGTGCTGTAAAATGTTTTTTGTTGACACCAGAATTCAGTTCAATAAATTAACTGAGGAGGGAGTGAGTAAGGGGGAATGGCTTCAAACTGAGAGCAGAGTTAGATGGGATATTAGGGAAAAATTGTTCCCTGTGAGGGTTGCCCAGAGAAGCTGTGGCTGCCCCTGGATCCCTGGGAGTGTCCAAGGCCAGGGTGGATGGGGCTTGGAGCAGCCTGGGCTGGTGGAAGGTGTCCCTGCCCATGGCAAGGGATGGCACTGGGTGGGTTTAAGGTCCCTTCCAACCCAAACCATTCTGGGATTCTGGGATTCTTCTGAAAGATAAAATATCAGGAAATACAACACAGGCAGACTCTTACCATGAAGGCGCCCAGTCTCAGAAATTCCCTAAAATGCAGGTTGGAATTTTTGGTGAGACACAGAAGCAGCAGAGCCTGCAGCGGTGCAGGTAAAATAACGGGGCATTTCATTGTAATGAATTCAACCTGCAAAGTGTTTTATTTAATGTCATTAACTCTCTTGCTCTTTTTCATCTGCAGTTTCCTTCTAGTACTGCAATGTTACAGATCTAAATATAATACATATTTATATATAGTTTGCAGTGATATAGTTATATCTATATATGTGTATATATAGTTATATATCTCTCTATGTATTTATATATATGTATATATATAAATATATACATATATATAAATATAGAGACAAAGTATATATAACTATATATATACATAATTTGCAGTGATATATCTATATATATATGTCTCTCTATCTTTATATATATACATATCTATATATATTTATTATATATTCATATATACACATCTGTAGATATCTATGATAGATAAATAATATATTGCAATCATATATATCTCTATAATACAGAATACATATTTTTATTTATATATTTATATATACATACACATAAATCTACATCTTATATACACATACATGTACATAAAATTAGACATATCCCTGCAATTTTTCCAGAGGATTTCCCTTCCTTTGCCTGAAGCCACCACCACCCGAGCCCCTCGGGGTTCCATTGCAGTGCCACTGAGAGTGGAGGTGCCTGACCATGTTCCTCTCACTGGGGACAGCAGGTTCTTCCATCCTCTTAATGGCCATTCCTCTCCGAGTGGCTCTGGCCTACCTGACTAGAACCTTTTAAATTTTAATTCACTTTACATTTAGCCGAGTCATAAATACCATTTAGGTACCAATATTCTGCTTTATGCAATCCCTAAGGTGGTGCTTTTATTTTAATGAAGCCATTTGCAACTTAAGAGGAAAAAATATTCCGTCTTTGATTGAATATATTTGTCAGTTTTATTCCCGACTGGCATTTTTATGGGAAAACTTGAATAAAACTAGGGGATAGCTGCTTACCAACTGGGATAAAAGTTTCAGTGTGTTTCTGCCTGCAAAATTAACTGAATAAATGGGCTTTGAAATTCATTTGGAGAACATCAAAGTTAACCTCGACCATAATCAAAAATAAAATCCAGACTGAAATTACATTACAAATGAAAAATTTCCTTGGTTATTCGGTATTTTAGAGGAAATTACACAAGAGCAGATAACAGACCTTTCTATTAAAAATGTAACTTTCAGTATTAGAGAGGAGCAGTGACTTGCTGCACTTCCCAATTATATGAGAAGCCAAATGTTCAAATATTATTTGTTTTCTCATGTTTTATGTTATTCAGGACTTTGTATCTAGTAAGGACATGTGGTTTCAGTGGGTGAGAAAGTGGGTTTAAGCAATTCTTTATTTCCTTCATGTGCTGGTAGAGAAAATGAGGAAAACTGAGGCAAAATCACATTTCTGACAGCAAAGTTCCTACTTTGAATCTGCATTAAGTCTCCCTGTAAGAGAGTATATAGGATTTTATTGTATTATCACTGTCATGGAGCAAAATAAGGATTGAGCAACCTGCTCCAGTGGAATGGTCCCTGCCTGTGGCAGGGGGATGGAATGAGATGAGTTTTAAGGTCCCTTCAAACCCAAACCGTTCTAAGATTCCACTTTCAATCTTGTTTAGAATCATCCGGACTACTAAAAAAAATATTCCAAACAGAAACATTTCCCACAGAAATTCTAAACAGGACAAACACACATCAATACTGAAATAACTAGAATATGAGATTGAGGTTTTCTGTTCCCTTCAAATCATAACAAGTTATCTCCTCACACGTCCCTCCGCAGAAAGCTCAGTGACGAAAAGGTTTTCCCAAAAAGCTGTGGAAAAGTGTGCTGTCAGAAAGACTCCCAAGGAGAATTCTAGCTTTAGTTTTGTCCTCATTAAAATTTCACTGAGGCAGGTAATCTAATTCTTACTTAAAAAACCTGTTATCTGGGAGGTAAGAAATTTTAAAAACTATTTCAAGTCTGTTTTATAAGAATTACTGAAATGTAAAGACAGGTTTTCTTGAATACTTGATAATTTTGATGAACTGACTACTTTTTTTTTTATTTAACTGGACACAGATGAAGTTGCAAAATGGTTCGGATCAGGATTTGTTAACCTGGACACTACTAACATTTATGGATTTGTGCATCAACTAACTGTATAGTGCAGATATTTTCATGATTACGGCCAAAATGGTCCTTTGGATAAAAATGCACATTACAAAATCTCTCCAGCGTTTTGGTTTCATCTTCACCCAGACCATCAGCCTTTCCTGCTCTTTGGGGAAGAGGCAATGCCTGGAAAATCAAGTACCTCCTGCTCAGCCCAAAGGCTGAAAATGAGCACCAATTTATATGAATTCCCACATGTGATGCAAAATCCAAGTATCTATCCGTGGAGATTTGAGAGGCTGGAATAAATCCCCTATTTTGGCCAACGTGACCAAAACACCACCGAAGCATTGCTATCCTGTTTCCATTCACATCCAAATGGAAAGGAACATCAATGTGAATCACCTGTTTGAGGAAACACCTACCAAAGTCTTTGGGTTCAGCAGCAAGAAACTGACTCCACACACACTACCACATTTGGTTTGATCCACAACTCCTGAAGTCAGTGGGAAAAAATGCAATTAATGTCCAACTAATTGATGGATTGGGTCAGTCCTCCAGTCCTCTGCACATTCAGATGTCGAGTTTTTTGAACTCAGCCAAAAGATGTTATAAGTTTAGTTTTAATTAATTGAATGCTAATGAGCGGTGCCAAACGGACAAGAATGAAATCCTCATTTTCCTGAAATCCCACAGGCTCCCAGCAAAGCTCAGCTCCAAGGAGGAGTAGCTGTGGCACAGCTCTGCCCTTGGGGCTCCGTGGGCACCAAGGTTTGTGGTCAGACCCAGGGCTAGCCATGCCTGAGCTGCTGTCTGTTCCAGCATCTAAAGTGAACACAAAAGTCTCCAGCAAAGGGATTTAGGTCAGTATTTACATATTTGTCCAGTGACATTATGGGTGCTGTCAGCTAACGCAACAAATGCGTTTGTTGTTTTGATTGTTTATATTGTGGTTGCTTAGGGTTTTAGTTCTGTTTAGATTGTTGATATCTCGAGATACATATACTTGGAATAAGGGCAGAGACAAGGTCAGTGCGCTGACAGATTCATTTCAGACCTTGCAGAATTGCTGGATACTCTTGAGGCAATTCTTATCCCGACAGATGAGCTCAGGAACAGTTTCTCTCCTCACTGGTGCGAGTTGAAGTTCTCATCAGGCAAACATTGTCGGGTGGTGAGACCAGACAGCAGGTTTTGTCTAATATGAATCTTGATTTAATGAGTTGAAGGGAAGTCTGCAATATAACTAATGCAACAATACTCGACAGCCCTAAGAAAAGTCTGAAGTGTTCCTGCTTTTTCATCTGAGTCAAAATAACAATATAAATAAAAAGTATTTATAAGAGTAATTACTGGTGTACAACACTGATTATTTTTTCTGTTGTATGTTTTCCTCTGCTGCAAACCTGTTATGGATCTGGCAGATTTCCTATAAAACAAGAACATCCAGCCCAACTGCAAATCCCAAGACTTTATGGAGGAGAAAAGCATGGCTAATTATCCGTATTTTGTGGGTGAAATGAGCTACATCCAGGGAAACCTGACTTGCCCAAAATCATCCTACCCGGCAGGGGTTTAAGGAGTCACCTCAGTATCAAGACAACACTTTAGGCAGTAGATGGGACTGTCCACATCTCTCATTTAACCAGTTATCAGATTTATGTATGATCTTATAGATGTTTATAGGGGTAGATAGGAGTAAATATGATTCTGAATAACCCATTATTTAAATAGAAATAAAACTAAAATGTATACATACAGTTAAAAATTCAAGAAATACAGTGTTTTCCCATCAAATGCACACGCAGGTTAGATAAAAACTTCCTAAGCCATCTTTTCCAGACACCATCAAACATCCTGAGAAAACAATATTTCCAAAGTGTTAAGGGTCTCATCCCTGGGACTTCATGCAATTTCCTATTGTCAAGCAGAGTTAAGGACAACAGGTTTTTGCTCTTTGTGGCTTAATAAATTAAGATTGAGGCTGAGCTATTTGTGGCACTTCCTAACAGAGTGAGAGACACAAAGCTAAAGTTATCCCCAAAGTCTACTTTATCTGTCCCCCTCCAAATCAAGTGTGTCTGTGTGTGTCACAGTGCATGCCACCTTCTTTGGAAAGCAAGAAAATGTAAGAGAAATCCATACTCAGAAATTCAATCACTTCACATTTTAGCAAATATCTTAATTTCTGCCCACCCCAGAATTCCTCTGGCATAAGAGCCTGTGTTTTAGAAAATGTAAAAAATAAAAAGAAAGAGCTTCATGTGGACCTGGCAAACACTCCGATTTTTTGGAGATTTGTGTTCCAGAGCTGGATTTTATTTTGTCTGGTTTATTTGCACTCATTCCCTTACACCACTCCTCCTGATGGTCCATTCCTTGGCACGTCAGTCCCACGGGAGGCAGGAAGGACATCCACACTAGTCTGACACTGGCTTGCTTGGAATCTTCAGGCAACTTAGGCACAACGCACATATCAGGAGCTGAGACACAAGATTTACCACAGACTGAAAAATCTGAAGTCTGTGCTGAAGTATCTGCTCTTGAAAAATCACAGAGCCTCTGCTGAAGTGCTTTGTCCCACTTGGGCCACCTCAGAAAAGGACGAAACCAGTTAGATGACACTTCTTTCTTTCCAGCTGGGGATAATGTGTTTTACCTTCCCACTGCCACAGGCTGTGAGGGTGCACCAAGTTGGTTTCTGGGGCTCAGTCGAGGTCTGTTAATTTGTCAAGCCACGAGAACTCATTCCACACCTGAACCCTGAGCTAAATTCCTTATGCTGGGAATCAAAACATGGCTACAGTATTAATGTCTCATTATGAACCACCAGAAAATGTCAGAGAACTTTCTTTCCTTATGGTGGTGGTGGGTCCGGTCAGTTGGGGATTTGGCTATGACCCAATGTCACATCTCAGTGATTCCCTTAGGAATCCCAATATTTAGGATCTTGTTGCTCAGAAAAATGCAGGAGACAGAAGGAGGGCACTGACTGATTGCTTCCAATTCCTGCTTTGAACTCAAGCCTCGAGTCCATGGGAGAGCTCTGATACACATTTCCCTCTAGCCACGTCCAGATAAGTTAGAGACATGTTGTGACCTTTTATATTTATTTTTCCCCCAGAAAAAATCCCCACAAATCTTTATTTATCCCTGCCTGATTTAACAAGAATACTTGAGGTTCACTATTGAAGAGGGTTTTCTTTTTAATTCTACTCTGCATTTGCTGTATATAATTACTTACATATTAAACTAAAGCTGCTGTTCATCATTCAGGCTAGTAAAAATATTCCACACTTCTAAATTATTTGGGTTTTGTTTTTGTCAAAGAATATATACACCTTTTATCTCTGAGCTTCACCTCATTATTTCTGAATACAATCCTTAATTGCCTGAGATAAGGCAAATAATTTTCTTATTGATTTCATACCTTGTGTGTACCATGAGAGGAAGTCAGGTCAGAATCTCTCCCACAGGCTGAGGCAGAGAGTTGGTGCCAAAATCAGCACTGTCCATATATTCTGTCCCTGTATTCTGTTCTGATGAGATCTCACAGTGCTGGCATTCCCAGCACAGGAAGGACATGGAACTGTTGGAGTGAGTCCAGAGGAGGCACCAAGATGATCAGAGGGATGGAGCAGTTCTGGGAGAGCTGGGATTGTTCAGCCTGAAAATGAGAAGGCTTTGGGGTCACCTAATGGTTCACTTCAGAGCTACAAGAAAGATGGAGAGAGACTATTTACAAGGGCCTGGAGTGACAGAACAAGGGGGAATGGCCTCAAACTGACAGAAAGGAGGTTTAGGTTGGATATTAGGAAGAAATCCTTCCCTGTGAGGGTGGGGAGACCTTGACACAGGTTTGTCCAGAGAACCTGTGGCTGCCTCATCCTTGGAAATGTCCAAGGCCAAGTTGGACGGGGCTTGGAGCAACCTGGGCACGTGGAAGGTGTCCCTGCCCGTGGCAAGGGTGGAACTAGATGAGCTTTTAGGTCCCTTCCAACCAAAACCATTCTATGAATCTGTAATTCTTTGAAAGAGCATAAATTTATTCAGCTCTCAATTTATTCCAGTCCTCTCAAACTGGTCAATGTGGAGGTTAAAGGCTTCTAGGAATGGGATTCCTGGGTGGATTCTGCAAACCAGCCTAGACAGGTCCTGGTTTATCTTCTGCTTGGTTTACCTTTAGCTTTTGAGAGGACAGTGGTACTGCTGAACCCTGCTGGAGATGTCATGGAGCCGGGCAGGTCTAGTGCAGCTGTAGGAACAATTCACAGAGTGAGCATTCCACAGTTATTTTCTTGACACTCCACATAATTCCGAGATACTGAACCCCAGGTAAGTCTATAAGCACAGCAATATTTACTTCCAGCTATTTCAGTGAATATCTGTGAAGGAATTCACGGGGCAGACAAGCCATTTGTGACAACAATGAGTATCTACTCTATGTCATGAGATATGACAAAAACTAAAGTGTAAAATTAAGCACTTTAGTGGCTGGAGAAGGTTTTTGGTTTAGGTGACTATACAAGGATAGGGCATAGACTCTGTTCCACCTTATAAAATAAATATTAAGGATCAGTAAGACATGGTGCAAAACACTTAACAGGGCCTGGGTGGCCAGGCAAGATATGAAATAAAAGCTACTTTATAATAGACTTACAGTAAACAAATAACATGAATTATTTGAACCCGATGAAAAGATTGCAAATTAGATATCCCTGAATGCTATTAAATATCACATTCCCTGGATCTTTTGGCAAACTTCATAAAAGCTTGCACGGTGCTTTTGATGTAAAATCAGCCTCTCCAGTGGACGGCAATGATGTCAACATTTATTTTATTTCTCTCTGGCAGATACAGACTGGAACACACAGCAGATAAACTGGCTCACATTGGGTTTTTCAAAGGTGACAGGGTGAGAAACAAGCCTCTCCCATGTCCTCATCCCCAGCACCCAGCCATGTGCTCTTAGCCTGGAGTAGGAGTGGGTCTGTCTGCCCTTGACATTTCCTTTGGAAGGGACAGTATTAGTCAACTCTGATCAATTTTGGACTCAATGTGATTCTCAGTAACCTGACTGCTAGGCTGGGTTTGGGGAAGAACACAACAAAGATTTCTCCCAGTCTTCTCAGCAGCACTGGAGGCTTTTCTGCTCTGAATTTGCTGTGCTGGAGCTTCTTTGCCTTAGGATATGCCCTGCCAAGATACTCTTCTAGGAAGAATATTTCTTCTGGAGTTAGGGCCATGTGGATCAGAAGCAACTCGCCATCTAAGCCAGCATATGAACACAAGCTTTTATTCATCCATTGATGGCTTGATTGACTTCCATACAACCGTGTTGTCATTGAAGAACAATAAGAACTACTTCTATCTAAATAAATCTAAATCAAAGCAAACACAATAAAATAATCTAAATCTATTTAAAAATTTAGGTAAATGTTATAAAGCTATATGTCTATATAGGTGGTCAAGTCTTTGTGCATTCCTCTGGTGAATGCCCTAATCCGTGACACAGAAGTCACAAAGCATGACTTAAAGCTTGACATTTGGGAGCTTGGTGCAACTGCTCTTGCAGTATTTGAGATAAATTGGCCACAATCTCAAGGCTTGGATCTCTGTTCCTGACATGGAGATTTGCCTCAGAAAAATAATAAATTAATTCTAAATTTATATCCCAAAAAATATGTCACTATGCCAGTGGTAATACTGCAAGTATCAAAAAATGTGTAAACTTGTTTTTTTCCCACTGGTACCTTTGGAAGTAAATATACAAGTAAATCTATATACAGTTGTATTTTTCTTCAGCTATTCCAAATATTTGGCATCTTGAGGTTTGAACAGAACACTTAAAATACATACAATTACAGCCACCTTCACCAGATTGATCTAGGCTTCACCTCACAGCAACCTTGGTTTTGACATCTTCCATGAGGAAGACCCAGAACCTTCCTCAAAACTGCACAAATGATTTTTGCCTCACATCATCCTAAATGTCAAGTTCCCCTGTTTATGTGCAACAACTTCTCATGGCATAAACTGCTCCGATGCCTGAAGACAGGTTAAAATTTAGTGCCCTTCAGCAATAACACTGGCACAGTAAATCCTCATTGGACCTTTAAAATTCCTGTCCCAGACTGGACGAAATTCCCTATAAATTCCTCTGTGTTTTCTGACAGTCATTGATGGGAATGAGCTGTACTGCCTCCCAAGATGCCCAGCGCGCAGGTTGGCATCCCACACCATTAGGATCCCACACCTTCAGGACCCCACACCACCAGGATCCCACACTATCACATCCTCACACCATCAGGACCCCACACCATCAGGAAAGGGCAAACCAGCCCCAGGCAAATGCCAGGGCTTTGAGTGCAACACATCTTTTTTGACTGATGGAAAACTCTATCCACAGTGAGGTTTTAGCCTCCAGAGTAACCATTCCAGAGCAGTTTAGTGATGATAAAACTGGTGTCTATCGTGCCTTTTTACAGGTGAAGTGGCTGATAAGCAGCAAAATCCCTGTGCTGGAGACATAATGCTCTGGAGCACTAAATGTAGGCAAATGCTGGGTTAAATTTAGTGGGTGCTCGCTGGGCCGTTATTGAGTGATTATTATCTGTGCTGCTCCTTTCAAAACCTTGAGCTTTCTCTTGGAATGACTCTTCCAAAGTCTTTGAGCTCCTTCTCCACTGAAGAAACTCTCTGCAGCTCCACCACAGACCTGTAGATCTGGTAATTGCAACTAAGAGGTACTTTGCAAGCTTCAGTTGTGCTTGTCCTGACTCCCCGTGCAGGGAGGGATTTCACTTTCTGTGAAGGACAACCTTCAGAGGCTCCACAATATTTTAGACTCTCAAGTTTTCCTCCTGTTCTGATGCCTTTTATTCCGTGCGAGGCTGAGCTCTTGAGCCATGGAATTTTTGTGTTGATTGGAGAAGGAAGGAAGCACTTCTAAGGAATTACTGGTTTCTAAATAATTCTAAGTAGATATTAAAAAAATACATTACATGAAGTGACTGAATGTCCTTCAACCTTCATTTTTTTAAATCACTCATACACATTTATAAGAAAATTACCTTTGCCTCAAATTAAAAACTGAATTTAACTTACTCTCTATCCTTCAATACATATTATTGATGTATTTAATGTACAGCTGCATTTACTGTGTAGAAAAAGCATCCTCAGACCAAGCTATTTCCCAGAAACAAAATGTAAATATATATGGTTTATTAATTCGAATATAATTTTAATCATCATTTATCAAGCAGAATGGTGTTTAATTAGTATTCATATCTATATATTATTTATTTAATGATAACTTGGTATGGCTTCAGTTTTCCTTATTCTTAACTGAGCCTGGTGCCTGGGAATTATCCCACATGGGATTTATAAATACAAGGTTACAGATTTACCTATAGCAGCACAACTATTTGCTGATGAAAGCCAAGGGGGGGAAAAAACCAAAACAAACTAACAAGAGCAACAGATTTAATCACAATAACCATTTTTATCATGAGAATTTATACAAAGGAAGGTATTTTCTGGCTGCCAGGAGAGACTTCACCTATAAAAGACTGAGGTGCAGCGGATTTGCTGCACCTTCCACTGCCTGAAGCGACTCCCTACATACAAAATTTTCTTCCTCTCTCTTTTTTAAACCTCCTGAAAAGCAGAAGATAGAAATCCTGTGTGTTCCTTAGCAATGCTACAGGGGTTAAATTGTTAATGCTTTACTTTCACTCTAGTTTTTTATCAAACTTTCTTTTTTCTCTCCCTGGGGATAAACAAATGGACAGCTTTCCTCTCTAGTATTCCTCCTTCCATTACCATCGCAGCAGAATGCATCTGAGACCATAATAATTCAGTGATGAAATACAAAATGTCGCAATGCCATCTCTCTTAAAGTGAACTGAGATTTTGTTATGCCATTTTAGGTGCACTAATAGCTCCTAAAGTCCCACGGAGTATCTTAATGTGAATTTAATGAGCTGATAGCATATAAATGACAGTACTGCGAGGGTGAAGGTGACATAACCTTTTTCCTTCTGTTTGATGTTTGTCTTTGGAAAAATACAGATCTTTTCCAAACGCACCGCATTATTACAGAGTGCTGCATCATTCAGCGAGGAGGCTACCATTGTTTTAGCATTTTATGGCCCTTTCCTGCACTCTCCATGGCATTAGAAGCGCAAGAACATTTTAACTCACCATTAAGGTAATTAAAAATCTCCACACTTCCCCTTGCAGCTCAGTGCCAACACGTGGCACTCCGGTGCTCGGGGTGTGCAAATCCAGTCGCTTTGGTGGGGTGGAACCAGTGAAATCCTGTGTGAACCACGAGTTAAAATCATCCATCTTTACTTCCTGGGCATCGTCTCCTACCAAGGATAACCCTAAGAGGTCCACTCATCATTGCTGACTCCCAAACTCCGTGTGTGTCATTAGGGGAGCGCTGTCATTTATAACGAGTTGCCTCCCCTCGCTCAACGGTGTCACACCCCATTGTGCACCCAAATCTCAGCCACCTTTGGCGTGGTAATGAGCTGTAATCCCATCAGCACTGGCTTGGATCAGCACTGCCACTGCCTGCACAGGGGAGGGAGGGACCGCTGCTGAAAGATAAATATATTGGCAATCAGATGGATAGAAAACAGAACTGGCAGATTAAGGAGGTAACCGAATGTATGAGGTTATTAAAGCTTGCCAGAGTGTAGCAATGTAGCTTTTACATTGCAGTTTGAAGTATTGTCCTTAAAACTTTGAAGTCAAGCTTAAGAAATGACGTTTCAGTGGTTTTTTTACTCCCCAAATGAAACACAGAGAGATATGTCAGTCAGTGATCTGATCACTTCTACGCTAAATATCTCAAAAAGAAAAATTAACAACTTTACCTTCTCTTTCACCATATAACATAACTATATTCCTCCAAAACAGTCTATAGATACAGAAATTATAGACTCATAGAATAGCCTGAGTTGGAAGGAACCACACAGATCATCAAAGTCCAACTCCTGGCCCTGCACAGACACCTCAACAATTCCCCTGCTCTGGCAGCCTTGGGGCCGTGCCCACTGCCCTGGGGAGCCTGGTCAGTGCCCACCACCCTCTGGAGGAAGAACGTTTTCCTGAGATCCAACCAAACTCTGCCCTGACACAGCTCCAGCCCTTCCCTGGGTGCTGTCCCTGGTCCCCACAGAGCAGAGATCAGTGCCTGCCCTTCCTCTGCCTCTCCCAAGGAAATTGTACCTGCAATGAGGTCTCCCCTCAGTCTCCTCTTCTCCAGACTGAGCAAATCAAGTGGCCTCAGCCCTTTCTTATGGGGCCTCCCCTCTAGAGACTCCAACAAATTCATATCCCTCCTTTTATTATTTAATAATTATTTAAAACTTTATCCTGAGCTGGGCTTATTTTCTTTCAAGTTCATTAGCTGAATTTAGGTCAATCAAAGATTTATTTGCATCAGTTTGTTTGTTAGCTTTAAAACACATGTAGGACAGATTAGGAATAATTTCATAGAGAGCATATTTTCTATCTTTTCTTAGAGTTTCATGCTGTTCCATGCAGTCCACAAGACTAAGGGAATTAAATTTACCAAAGTTATTTCTTCCACCAGCAGAAACAATAACATTTGCTCTTCTGAGAAAGACATACCTTGGGCTGCATTTGACAAAGGGGAAATAAATAAAAAATAAGCAGCAAAAAATAAGCAGCTTATGTGTTTCAAAAAGTTGGAATTTTGGCAATGTGTGAAATTTGTTTAGAAAAACCTTTTTGTTGCCAGGTGACAAGGCAAAACATATCACATATGCTTAACAACCAGCTTGTACATATTTTGTCTTTCCAAGGTTTCTAGGGCTGGTCAGGCACAATGATGCATTACAGCTGAAGGCACTTCCAGCAGGGACAAATGTTTGTCTCCTTCCAAAAGAATTTTCCTAATCCTTAAGAAAAACAACTCAATATTTCTCATTGTTGAATGATTGAGTAAGGTTTAATTCTGTTCAAAAGTCACCATATTACGAGTCATAACATATATGCCGTGTTTGCTGGGGATGCAAAGGCATGGGCTCTTGGCACGTTGTGTTTGTTAGCATTTCGTGGGGCAGCACAAGCAGGAGTGCTGCTGACACACACACACTTCTTACAACATCCTGACTTCTCCTCCCTGCTCTCCTGGCTGGCAGCAGCACCAGCAGCATTGAAACGTATGGGTGACTCAGGATCAATGAGGATAATGTGTGCAAACATATCCCACTACTTACAAAAGCTGCTGCTGTTGTGGCCCAGGCACCTTAGGATTGCTGAGGTTTCCATCTCATAATTTCATTCCACTGATGCGCTTTGTCATTTCAGAGGAACTGAATAATTAGTTAAGGTTGTAGAGGAAGTCAGAGACAGAGCAGAAAATAACCCCAAGCATCCTGCACTCCGACCCCCATGAAATCCAGAGGCCCATCCTTCCCATCCCAAACCTCAGTTCTCACTGTGAACATTCACATGTATCCCGTGGCCTGTAGTTGGACTTAATGGAGTTTGCACATGTGAAATTAATTGTGGGCATAATTCTGAAACAATTACCTTTTCTTGGAATCCCAGGCATCAACTCCTCTAATAAATCATGGTGCTGCTCATGTTATGATGATCATTAGTAATCAAACACATCTGTACACTCAGATGCTCACTTGAACTCAAAGTACTAAAAGGCAAAGAAGAGTTTGGTGCCCACGTGCCCCCTGTCCAACATGGACACAGAGACCCTGATTGTTCTCTTCCAAGCACCCCCTTCCCCCTGCTATTTTTAACTGTTTCTATCATTGTACAAACTTTCATCCCAGTCCCAATCTCTCTTTAAAAGAGTTCATGCCCACATAGTCCAAATATTCTGTGTTTTCATTATCTCTTTTTTTTTTACATTTCAATTTTTAGTGTCCCTCAAAGGAAAATTCACCATGACTCATGAGATGAAAAAGGTTTATCTCTAATTACACTTGTCAGTAGAAAGCCACAAATCAGTTTTCAAATATCATCACAGATTCATTTAGAGCAACAAGACATCATTTTGTTAGTTCACTGTGGCATGGAGGGGTTGCCCTCAAATCCTCTGTGTCCCCAGTGGAGCATTGACTTTTGTGCAGGTGGATTTGGTACCAAAAATTTTCCTTCACACCACCCCTTTCCCCCATCCTACTGTACCTATTCCCACATCCCCTGGGGAAAAAAACCCAAGCACACACAGCAAACTCAGCGCTGAAGAACTTTCCCCTCTTTTGGAGAGTACAACTTGAATTAGATATCCAGTAGGAACACTTGTGCCTGCAAATTCCAGTTTGCTCTCCCTGCCAGCAAACCGTGCACACCAGCAAACCGATTTCCAAGAATCCTCATCAAAAGACAGCAACAAAGGGCTCTGATGATTGCCAAGTCAAATTTATTTAAGAGGGAATAAGAGACCATATGCACAAAGTCTTTCTGCATGACTGTCCAGATGTGCTACACCTCTACCTGTAGCCATGAATATTCACTGGCTCTCTAAAGCCTTAAAAATTCCTATTTCTTATGTCCTTTTCTTTTCCAGTGTAGATTATACCCCCTTGCAGTACAAGGCATCCATTTACCCAGTGTAAACTTCCACTGTGAGATATGATCCCAGATGAGGTATTGCCTCAAACAGAAAATGAAAAATATTCCATGCATTTTAAACATGAATCCAGGATCATAAGTTACACAACTGCCTAATACATTTCTGCTATTGTCTGGTAGGAAAGAAAAACAAAACTGGCAGTTGTAGCAATAGTATGATGGTAATTATTGAGAGAAATAATTACACAAAAATCTGTTCAAATTATATACGGGATGGGATGACTCAAAGCAAGAAGAATTTAAAGTGATAGTTAATACTTTGGAAACTTCACTGCATGAGACCAGGCAGCAAAATCAGACAAATGAATGAATTTACTGAAATCTTCATACTTTCTCAAGCTTGTAAAAAGGGGACAAAAAGCAACAGTTCTCACTCCATGGGGTCCAGCTGCAGGGATTTCAGGGCAGGCTGGTTTATCTTGGAGGCTCCCAAGAGCATTGAGGTATTCCTCCTCAAAGGAAAGAAGGATGCTCTAATGCACCTTTATTCTAAACAGACTGTAATCAATTCTTTGTATTCACTCCATAACATCAGTCCTGTGTTGGCTGCAGGAAATGAAACCACCACATTAGAGGTGAGACACAGAGTAAGATGTGACAAAGCCAGGGAGTCCCTTGGTGCTGAGGCCCAGCCTGAGTTGCCACCTGCATCTCTAAGGTCCTTTCTTGTCCTTTCCTGTACCCAAAACTAAAACTTCTAGTTCAAGAGGTTTCCATCTGTGGTGCTGATGGCTGCAGCTGCCCTCATCCCATCACCTGCACCACCAAATGAAACACGCAGCCACCGAATGATCACCCCTGAAAAGCCAAGAAAGACTCATTGCTGACTCTCTGCCTTTCCCACAATACATTCAAGCTTCTTATTTCTCCCTCTTATTCCCCCACTTCCAACAGCTGGGCACCTTGGACAAAGCCCTTCTAAAGGGAACAGGTTTTTCATTATGTGTAAAAAAACATACAAAGACCCTTCATTTATCTCTGTGAGCTGCAAACCTTTACCTGAATATTCCTTTTTTCCTGTTACATCACCTTACAATGGTTGCTGTTTCACTTCCCACCATATCACGTCTAATTTGAAATTGGTGTGACTCAGCTGAGGATTACAAGCCAATAAAATATTATTTAGTTTTATCTTAAAAGTTCCTCTCTTTGCACAGACCACTCAGACAGGCAAACATCACATGCACCATCCTCTATTAATAGTAACTTCACAAAGTAAGAACTTTGAAAAATCAGCTCTAACAAAACTTTATCTTCCAACTCAACCCCAGTCCATCAAAGCTTTCCATGTACTTGACGCAGAAAGTCAAGAAAGACTTTAGATATCCTGTTTTTTTCAGGTAAAGCTTGTCACAAAGAGAGTAAGAATTTGAACGAAAAATACTTTTTTTTTTCCTACATCCTCTTAGAGCTGCAAAACAAAAAAATTAAATCTCTGGCCTTTAAGTAACTGATGCCTTGATTGAGCAATTTACAACTTTCTAGCGATTTACTACTGAAAACCACATGCCAGGTTACCGCTTTCTTCACTTCTCAGCCATCAAATGTAAAATCTCTCTGCCAGGTGTTTGTCTTTCCTTTTTAAAGGTGCACAAAACAGAAAGAGTGTGCTCAAGGGCTATGAACCTCTGCAGAGAGAGGGTTAGTCCACCAGCCCCAACCCAAGAGATGCTATCTTGTCAGGTGTCACTTCTTGCATTTTCCCTCCTTTTCATGGACCATTTCATTGTATAGTTTGAGTTTTAGTTGTGAACACTGTACGAAACTTACTCCCTGGAGTTTGACTGTGGAACTGCAGCCCAAGAAACATGACAAAGCTGCAGGAAACAAGGAAAAATGGCAAAAGACAGAAAAAGACTGTTCTGCTGACAAATAGCTTACAGACAGTGCAACTTGCCATACCAAAATTTGCTTTTTCTGAAAAGAAAAACCTGTGAATATAATTTAGCAATGTGGTTCTAAAGCTCAGCCGAGGAGGCATCTAAAGTGTTTTGTGCAGAGGGAAGAGTAGTGAGTGTTTCATAGGATTAACAATTAATTCTACCATTTCTTTCACTATTCAGATATTACATTTATTTCTTGAATGCACATAATCAGCTCACTGTGTTCTCTCTAATTAAATTGACTTCCACTATACAGTCCTTCAGGGTTACACTATTCTTGGGCACAAAGACAGTGCCATAAAACCAAAAGCCCACCATAGACTCAGACAGTTAGTTGCCCAAAGTTTAAATTAAGTTGGTACTTGGAGGAAATTAATAATGTATATATTTTTAATTTTAGATTTTATATGTTCCCTAGTGTTGTTTTCTTTGATAGTTTTGCCCTCGAGGCACCACTGTAACACAGTGAGGTGATATTAACCCCAATTTCAGGATACAGAGCTGAAGCACAGCATGCAGCTGGTTCACTCAAGGTGGAGTCTGTGCCAGCCTGGGGATCTGGGAATGGATATCCCACATCTTCCTCAAGGATCTGACCCCCAGCAATAGCTGTCCTCAGTACAAAAGAATCCTCACTGGAAAAACTACAGCAGATCCTTTTTAATGGGGAAAACCAGGGAAAATATTTGTATTATTACAGAATAAAATGCAAGTCAAACCCCTGCATGTCAGGGATGGCAAGGTGGGAAAAAAGCAGCTGCTTGGGACATACTCAGAGGTTTCCAGGAGCAGGAATAAGGTACTGGGCTCCACATAAATTTCTGAACCTTGCCAAAAAGGAAGAGGTCTAGAAAGGATCCACACATGTTGGCTTTTCCTACTTCAGCCACTGTGTAAGGAAATTGCTGAGGTTTTCAGGAGCAGAAGGAAAAGCACCTATTTTTATTTCACTTTTACTGCAAAAAAAAAAAAAAAAGTGAGTTACACATTTAGGAAGAGGAAGCTCTCATTCCAAGAAGTCAAGTCATTAATTTCTATATTCCAAGCCAAGAGCTCTCACATGGTGGGTTACAAGGTCACTGCTGGAGCGATCGGTGGTGTTGCTGTTTCCCATCCCCTTTGCTGGGGTTAACACCTTCCGCAAAGCACAATCAACTTTTAAGGCACAATATAAAACTTTAACAGTGCTCGTAATTAGTGCCAGCAGTGGTAGTTTCTGGGATGTCTGTGAGGACCTCAGTCAGGGTCCATAAAGTCCATTTCACTTGGGTCAGCCATCTGTCAGGTGATAACTACTGCTCCCTGCTCCCGACCTGGACTGGCTGCAGCATCAACCATGGAATGGTTTGGGTGGGAAGGGACCTCAGAGCCCTTGTTCCACCTCCTGCCACAGGGAGGGACACTTTCCATTATTCCAGGTTGCTCCAAGCCCCGTCCAACCTGGCCTTGGACACTCCCAGGGATCCAGGGGCAGCCACAGCTTCTCTGCCCAACCTGTGCCAGGGCCTGCCCACCCTCCCAGCCAGCAATTCCTTCCTAAACTATAAAAGAATGAAGCTGCAATTGCCATTGAGCCCTGCTTATTCGTAATGAATATCGTGATAGGTGTGTTTGTCAGGATATTTGACAGCAGGCTTTGGTTTTCTGTCAGGGCATGGACTTTACATGAACACTGTTGTATGTATTTTATTATCACACTGTGAAATGTATATTGAGTTGGGTTGCTTGGATAAACTTTTCCAAAAAAAACCCCCAAACTCCACTAGCATAGCCATGAATGGAATTTACAGCTTATGCTTCCAAGCACCTTTACTGCACAAAAACTGTTTATTAGCCCAAGTTTTCCCTTTGTATGTTGTGTTTACTTGTTTCCCAGCAGGGTCTGCTGATGTTAATGGACTCACAGCAGTGCATTCTACTTCTGTTATTACAGGTCTAATTCAGTCATTAACATTTCATTAATGGACTGGCCTCCTAGCTGTTTGCATGGCTGTCTAGATATTGATGAGCTTTCTAGGATGGAAAACTGGTATTTAAGGCAGACTCTTAAAGGTTTATTAAGATACTTGTGAATCTTCATCTCATTGTCATTTATTTTAGCAGATAAAAGCCAAATCTTTGAATGACTTTTCACTGCAGAAGTTTTCAGCACCTGAACAGAACATTAGTTCCATTCAAATACCCTAAGGAGAGGGAGAAAAAGATTCCAGAGTTACATCACCAGGATACAAATCTCGAGTTCCTGCTTTAAAACCAGTGTGGCTCAGCACTGCCAAGTCCACTGTGCTCTGCCTCGGAGGGAACTGTGTTTCTGTGGGACACAAATCGATCCCTTTTTCCAAGGGTGTCCTGCAGCTCCACAATTTCACACTCCAAACTGCAATATTAATCCTTCCCACAGCATTGGGAACAGCCTCACTGGTACCAGTGGGATTAGTCAGAGTGCTCAGAATAGCAGGGTGGTATTTTGGGGACCTTTGGCATTATTACCAAAGCACAAGACTTATCACAGTTTTTAGACTTGTTCATCAACCCTGTGGCTGAATTTAGTTGTAAAACTATCTCAGTAACGTCTGTACCCCAGTGGAAGGGAAATGTCCCTAAGAAATTCCTTTATGAGGTGGTTTCTTTTGCCACATCTCTGCTCTTTCCCAGCGAAAAGGAACATGTGTTTTCAGGCACCACAGAGAATTGAGATACCCTGCATCCTATCATAGGAGTGTCTAATGCAAGTACTTTGTGAAAATTACTAATTTGATATCATAATTGCACTTGTAATATAAAATTATTAAGCACTGTCATATTGCACAGTAAATGGAACTTATATTGATGTAATAAAATGTGTTTCAATTCCATTACAATAACTTTATCCTATTCTTTAATGGTACCCACAGTTAACAAAAATAAGCTACAGTCAGGAAAAGCACTGTTGAAGAGTACCCTGTACTGCAATATCAGGTCACAACAGATATAATTTGTGAGCTTCTTTATGTGCTATTTTGCATTTATGAACACCTGCAACTTATACTTGGTTTTCTTACGGAATGAGATGTTAAAAAGTAGAGGATTAGAGGCCAGTAAACAAAATCCCCAGTGTAATTTCCCTCAATAAATTCAGCTTTCTATATGCTTTTGATTCCTGCTTTATAAATTGAGCTGTAAATATTATTGATCCTAAATTCGTATTCTTTTAAGGATCTTCCTGGCTCAGTCAGTCAGGTCTGTGCCAGGATGACATGAGAATAGATCTGCTATTATGAAACCTGAAGCTTGTTATCTTGATAAATGTTTGAGAAATCAGAGGGCAGGGGATGCAAAGACAAAGGAGGGACATTGCATTTTAATACTAGTAAGTTCAAGTGTTTTTCTCCTCAGTAGAACTGTCATGGCCCACACTGTACAAACTAATTATTTAACTGAGGAGAGAGAAGAAAAAACGGAATCAAAACCAAAGAAAAATGATGAGAAACGATGCCAAATCCTCCTCTCAACAATTTTCTTTTGTCTGTCAGGGTAAATAAAAAGAAGAAACAAACCACAACTGGACGTGGGGGGGGAACAGCCAGCTAAAATGTCATGACTTGCTTCTCTGCAGGTGTCAACTTGACTTCACTGGAATGGCACACAACTTTGATTTTCTCATCAGGAAAAAATGTTTATTCCCTCCACCAGACCTGACAGATAAGAATGCACTGTGTGTAACACTGCATACTTTGATTTTGTGTCTAACTATTCTTGAGCCACATGCTAAAAATATTTTGTGTGCTTTGCCTCGAATTGTTGCCATGAATTATTAAATTGAGCTGTTACTTTTTCATTAAACTGGCAGCCTTAATAATTTAAACACAGGTCTTTAAGAGACTTACTGTATATTGATGATCTTCACAGGAAGAAAGAGAACCTCCCAATTACTTTCTCTCTTTTGATTTTTGGGGTTTTTTTTAATGCATTGCATGACTTATCATGCATTACTAGATGTTTATATTATTTAGAACATCGGATAACATTTCTCTCCATTTGATTTGTCATTGAGAATTTAGCTTGCATATTCCTGTAGCATTTCCAGTCATGGGAAACTCACACTTCCTGAGTGCACCTCACGGGTACGGCTTCAATTTACTCCAGGAAATGAGGGAGGAAAAACCTTCAAAGTTGTTATTTGTGTGTGCAGCACTTTATAATGTGCCACTGGTCCATTTGGTTGGCAACCTCCTTCCACCTGAGCAATGTCTGGTGCTCCAAAGGAAAACCAAAAGCTAAGAGAAGTGTGAGGGAAGTTACAACCTGACTTCAATAAAAACCTCCACTTTCTTCTCAACTAATTTGAACAAGAAAAAGCGTTCTTGTTCTGTGGTAACACTGAAAATGAAGTTTTAAGAAAGTTTGTCAGCAAATCATTGCACGGGGGGCTTTACCAAGCCCTTTAATCTTTTGAACCCCACTCAATTATGCTGCAAAACAGCAAAATAAGAACTGTTTGAAAATACTTTCCAAACACCCAGAACAAATTCTGAACTTCCACAGCCTTCCTGTGGTAGAAACAGAGATGTTAAAAATCGGAACTTTTGGGAGTCAGTTGATGTTTATGATCCACAATGATGTGTCACTCCAGTAACACCAATGCTCATTTCACACAGCACAACACCAACAAAGACTACAAATATTAACTTCAAACATCACATAAAGTGTGAATAATCTTCATTGCTACAATGTTTTTTTTAAATGCATCATATTTCTTTCCCACATATGTCCTCGTAGCCTCATAAAACAAACTGTTTCACTCTGTGGTCATGGGACTGTGTATATTTATCACTAAACGTTAGCTACTGCTAAAAGTGAGAAAATAGATTTTGACATTGGAGAATTATTCTCCTCCTCTCCTGTGCCTTTGGATGTGCAGGCAGAGCTACCGGGCTGTTTAATCTGGCCTGAGCCCAGGACTTGGTACCACGGTGAGAGGTGCCAAGAACAGCGATGCCACATGAAACAGAAGTTATCCTGTACAAACTCACAGTGATCACAGGGCAATTTGTGCTTGAGCTGCTAGAAAGAACAATCTCATTTAGTTCTCTGCTCTGGTCAGGAGTGATTTTTGTTTGGGCAACTAAATGATTTGAGATGATTCTTCCAGTACACAACATTTGACAACCCTTCCATCCCATGTCCACTGAAATGCTTGGCCCTGCCTTCCCTGGGCACATCTTTCAGTCCATTAGAGGGTCACAAATTGCAGTGAACAGCCATTAAATAGGACTTTTTTCCTCATACAGACAAACCCTTAAGTGTTGAAATCTAAATACACATGAAAAAGGAACGCTCTTCATCCAGGTTGCACCTTATCACTGGCTCAAACCATCCAGGTGGGAAAGCCCATGTGCTTTCTGTCCTTCACTGTGAAACAGCTCTTCAGTTCATTAACGTACCAAGTGGTAGATGATATAAAATGTACAAAGCGATAAAACTTGTCTAGAATATCACATGATTGTATTTTTATTTATAACATAGAAAACCCTCAAGTTTTCATTCCAAGATAAAATTCCTCCCTACTTCTGGGAATACCCAGAGTCACAGCTCCCATTTCTCTGGCTGGGAGAAAACAATAAAGATTTTTCATAGCATCCTGCATGTCTCAGTAGCCATGAAAAATCAGGTTTTCATTATTAAACACCTGCTAGCAGATATTTTTGGAGTACATGTTAGTGTTTAATCACGTCCCTGGTCCCTTATTAGTGTCTCCTGATGATTGCTGCTTCACATTACCAGCCCAAGCACCCCAGACATCCTAGCTAAACAGTTATTCCATGGTTCTTTGCCCCACATGAATCCAAACTTCTCCAGACTCATCCTCTCTGAAGGTGATGGTCCATGCTGATGGACTGCCAAACTCCCTTATTTAACTGTCATTAACTGCTTAGTAAAGTTAAATTTCTTATTCATGTTCCCTTTTGAAAACTGCCTCTCCTACATGTACAAAACCTAAAGTGCAAGTTGAACAAGGAGTCCTCTATTTTTATTAAAAACCAATGATTAAATTCTGCAATGACTTTTCAACATTTTCCACATTCTGCAGACCTACTGGATATCAAAATTATTCACTGAAACCAGGTAAGGTCCTGAAATTGCAATCAATTACCATAAGGGAATAAGTTCCATTCATTGTCTTTATTATTTTATGTTTGATGTTTGGTAGTAGGTGCTTTAAAAACTATTTCTGGTGATCAAAACAAAGCAAGACTCAGTAATGTAAAATATTTGTCCAAATTAAGTGCTCATGTTATTTAGACATCCCACTTGGATATATTTCAGCTTGGAAAAGGTATGTCAGAAATATCTTAACAAAGACAGGATACACAATTGCTCTGAGAAGTAGGAATTAAAATTGAGGAGCTTTCCCTACAGTGATTGAAAAGTAACTTATCAATATTTCTCCATCAAGTCTTCAAGAAGAATAAAGAGTCCAGCAAAGGAAGGATTTTCATTATTTTGTAGAACTTGATCAGCATTCAGGTAAGACAGGAAGAAAGAGATTAAAATCTAAGATATGCTGTTTATGCTCATTACCATCATCTGGTACCTTGCTAACAACCCAACCCCAATCATATCAGAGGCAAATAACTAAAAAACACTTAAGAATAATGCAAAGGATTTGTATCTCACCTGCAGTGCCTATCCACTTTGTCTCCTGAGTTTCTTTTTCAATTGAATTCAGAATTTGGTAGAAATATCTAATTTGCTTATAGTAGGCAATGCAACTTTTTCCTGGTATGAAGACACTGAAGCACCTTCTGATATATCAGGGCCACCCTCTAAGCAAATACCCCTTTATTCTCTGACATACCCTTGATGCAAATGGGCTTTAAAAGCCTGGCTCCAGGCTCTCCCTTCTCCTGCCACTGGAGGCTTTAAATAGATGACAGGATGGGGCACACCTGCCACACCAGATGAACAGGGGCTACTCAGCACCCACAGCTCCTTGCCCACTGCAAGATGATTCTTCCACTACACAGAAATAGGAGTTTAAACAAAAACAGCTTGTAAGGAGGTTATTTTACAAGAACAAACTCGTTCCTGCAACAAGGTGCAGGTGTAAAATAAGAAGGTACTTCACGATGCTGCAGGTGCTGTGGGCTCCCACTTTCCACGTTCTATTTACTGCTCGGGTCTTCCAGCTCTCACACTCCAGGAAAATAATTTTCATCTGTGTAAAATGGAAGAAAACATAAGTGTCCTGGCTTGGTGTGATCCTGTAAAGCTTTGGATGGGTGGGAAACAGGGGGAGGATGTTGGGATGTGAAAGAGAGGACTCATTAGGAAAATGTACAACATCACCATCAGAATTGTCCATTTCGATTGTCATAAGAATTCTTTCAGTAAGAAGAAAAACAATCAGAGGAAAACTAAAGAGAGGTGGTCACATTTAGTGGATAATTGTACACAATATTCCTGAGACAATAAAATAAAAAAGCAACTAAACCAGGGGGGAATTACTGGTTGGGTTGGTTTGTTGTGGCTATTACAGTGAATGCTTTTCCTTCTGAGATGGATTGAAACTTTGAGTCTTGGAGAGACACATAAAAGGAGATGGAAGACGACACTGGAAATATGAAGTGAGCACTAGAAGGCACCAGAGCAGACATCCCTCCAGTCTGCACCACCTTGTGTTACAGCCACACCAGCACTGGTTTCTGAACCTGCACTGCTGCTGGTACCCCTGGCCGTGCCTGCCTTGGGCATCACGGTCCCCATTCCTGCCTGGAACGACGTGGGAATGCCGAGCCAAGTGCTCTAAAGGGAACACCACCACCTCTTGGTGTGCGAGCACCAGGATTTACATGAGGAGCGGAGACCAGGCAGCGAACGCAGCTGTTCCAGGCGTTACATGGCTTTTCATCCCTGAACGCTCAGAGGCCTCCAGAAAGACACTCTGGGAGGCTGCAGAGCTCCGTGCAGGTGGAGAGGGGACCTCTCTCAGCATTCTAAAGTGTTTCTCAGCCTCGGGGCTACATATTACAAGCACGTTTCACTGGCTAGCACATCACCTCCTCTCCTTTGTACAGAGCCGCCTTGCAGGTTCACCTACCCCGGCTTCAAGGTTCAAGGCAAAGGCACAAGGCGTTGCCAAAGCCTTGGGAAACGTGCTCGCTTTTGAAAAGCTCCTCTGTATTGTTTTACTGAAAATTCACAGCAGTTCTAATGGAAAAAAAATGCCTTAAACAGACCCTTAAGAAGAAATATAGAAAAGGGCGGGGGGGGGGGGNGACAAGTATTAGTGAAACAAAAGACCTGAGCACACAAGTTTAAATGCCAGAGAACTCTGTCACCCTCTGATTGCCAGGAAGAGTTAAAATTCAGGTCTCCTGTCTGGAAAAAGTATTACAGGGATATATCCTGAACTTTGCACAGTTCATTTTTTGTTACGAATTAAATCCATCATAAGATTTATTGAGATGCCTCATGTTTAATAAAATGCTCATAACAGTTTGTGATATTTCACAGGATAAATAACAGGATTGTTAGCTGTGTTTGTATAGCAGGTCTCAGGATAATAAATGGTTCATTCAAGAATGAACTGACAACAAGTTATTTCAGGTTATAAAAATAGGGGAGATAAGAGTCAAAATAACAAAACTCAAAGGATCAGACATTCAGACAACGTTTGAGTCCAAAACCAGGTTACTCAAATGTAGGCATCGTTTAAATTATGAAACCATTTAAATAAGAGGGTGGAAATTTCCACATAAAGTATTTTCCAAGCCAAATCCACAACAGGACAGTGGAGACAAATGTTCTTTTATTTCCAACACAGCCCAAGACATCTCAATCTTCTCATGTTATTCAAATCTAATAAAAGATTAATATCCTTTTAGAATAAAATAATATAAAAGTATCTGAAGATAAACACATAAAAATTATTCGTCCTGTCTATGCCCCTCAAAGAACACATGAACACAGAAAGTTCAATACATTTTAAAAAATACATTCTTCAGAAAACACGAACAAGTGAAGACTCTCTGAATATATATTTGACTTCTAAATAAATTGCTTTCTTTTTTGGAATTGCTGAGAAGGCAGACACTCTTAGTGAGGTCAATGAGACTTACTGATTGCACAGTGTTACGGAAAATCAGGCTACTTATTTGGGAACTAAATATGGATGTTAAGAGCGTTCAATGAAGTCACACTTTTGAGCAGTTTGGAGCTGGCCTACATATTTAAAGGAAAGTTTGAGACTCTGAGCAATAACTTTTTGAAAGAACCAAATGTTTATGATGCCCTTCATAGCAATTAAAGGCAATTCACAGGATCTGAAAAAGATTGTTGGGGCAGGGGGTGGGGTGGGGACGCGGCTACAATTCTTGTTAGGAGACTTCATTTTGTAATCCACTCAACTTACTTAAAGTGCATCCAAATTCCCACCAGCTTTGACTCTGGGGTGTCTCCAGAACAAGGACAGGGTAGCCAGGATGGTATTTGCCCCAGCAGTGTTTGATTCCCACCTGTATGTCGGGATAAAACATCATGGAGATGAAACAACTTAAAGAGGGGGCACAAAAGAAAGCACTGCAAAGAACCACTTACTGTGAATTAGTGTAATTATTCAAATTTAAAGAACACGCTCCAAAAATTCTCATTTATTTTGTCAGGGCCAGTTAATTTCCAAAATTCACCTGAGCCTCAGCAGAAAGCTGAGCTGTTGTTGTTTGGTTCTTTGATGTTCACAACAATAAAATTACTAAATAATAACAACTTTCCCCAGCCNTTAAATCCCTACGTATCTGGCCATTTTAAACTGAAACAACTGCTATTGCTATCAGTTTAAATAATCACTTTCCCAGCTGACAGATGCAAAGCTCTCCCTCCAGATAATGACTTTCCCAGCTGATGAGAGTCAGGGAACAGGAAGTGTATGTGGGGATAAGTGTTTGGGAATTAGAGGACAGCCAAAGTTTGTGGCTACCTGTATTATCTGCAGGAGGTTACTTTACTTCTACTGGCATATTTTTACTCGAAATCAGCATAAATGACCTTTTCAAAATATGTTTAGTGCAGCAGGATATTTTCTTACAGTACTAGGCAATTTTAAAAGGGTTGTTTTTTTTCTGCTTGAGATTAAAATCATTCCACCAGGATTCCATCAGTACAGTTTTTACCAGTGCCTTTACAGGGCAAGGAGAAATGGTAAATTCTCTCTTGTTTCTGTCTTTGCTCGAGCCAAACCTGTTCCTTGATTTTCAGCACTGTTGGAAATGCAAATGTAACCTGGCTAAAAAAAAATAAAGATATTTTTAGGAACAAGACCCAAGTAGAGAACTGGAAAACTGTATTATATTCATAAAATTCCCTGCCCTATGGGATATTAAGGAATATTTTGCAGGACTCAGCCAACACCAGGGGTATTTTTGGGCAACCTAATTTCTCAGTGCTGTTGGATGTGACTCAAAGGATGAAAATAATTTGCCAGTTCCTAAATTATATCTCTGGCCATGTGGTGTTACCTTTCCCAAATGGATGATTTTACTCACCTGGACCTGCCAGAGGACATGCCATGTCCTTGTCCATATAGGAAAAAGCTGTATATTTAATCCTATAGAGAGGAAGAAAGGAGAGGCCAAGTGTTACCTCTCCCTGGAGCTGTCAGAGGGTAAAGCTGAAAATCTGATGGCAGTTTCATATGCAGCTTTTTCCTGTAGACCAGCGTGTCAAACCAAGCTGCCCTAAAAGAACAGAACGTCCATTCTGCATTAAAACAACTCTGCTGGGCTGATCATCATAAAAAGTTATAACCCAACATCAAACTTTAGTATTTACCAGGAGAGGAAAGGCTGAGGAACTTGGTCTGCAAGTCTGTAAAAGTATCACCATAAGCCAGCACGTGTGACTGTCAAGCTGATATGAAATGAAATATCCCCATTCATTATGACAGAGCGAAGTTTGTATTAGGTTTGACCAAACCAGAAACAAAATACTGTGGGGTTTTTTTCTTTAAATCTTGTTCTCCCTATCTCGCAATATTAATATTGTTTAAAAAAAAATCGATTTTATAAAAGAGTAAAATTATTGAGCAGCTTTATCAGCCTTCATGTCAACAATACCCCAAAACTACAAGAGCAGCTATCAGTTTTTCAATTTAACTCTTTTTACGTCTGTTTCTATTTCTTGTTTCCTGATAAATTTGCTTTTTCAAGTTAAACTTCCCACAGTCATAATAATAAATTGAATATGAGGTTTGAACTCCATGTCTCTGTTTTTTCTCTCCTGCTTACATGGGAGGTATAAAACAGCTTAGATGGGAAAAGTAACACAACACAGAGGATGGAATGGAAATGAGCAGAGTAAAATCATGATAAGAACTGAGACACCGAAACATGTGGAGTGAAATATGATCTCTTAAAAGAAGAGAAAGAATATAGATGAAGAAAAGAAACAGAGTACAAAAGTAAATGTGTTCATACTTTATGCTCCTTTCTTGTGCAGGTCTTTCCCATCCACACCCCCCAAACTTTTCCTTCTGTTTGCAGGAATATCTTTGGGAAAGCTTCATGACAAAGTGCCTTTTTTGTTACCAACTGCAAGGAGAAAGGAGAAGTGGCTGTGGCAAGATAGGGGGTTTCACATATGAATAAAGGAATGTAAAACATAAAATGTGGTGGAGTCCCCATCCCTGGAGGTGTCCAAGGAATGCCTGGACATGGCCCTCAGTGCTCTGGGCTGGGTGACAAGGTGGGGATGGGCCACAGGTTGGACTTCATGGTCTCAGAGGTCTTTTCCAACCTCAGTGATTCTGTAAAAGAGCAACCCCAGCCCTCCACAGAAACTCTCACACATTGAAATCTATTCTCTCACTAAACAGCATTTCTCACTGAAGCACAGGGGAGGTCTCACAGCACACACTGATGGTAGGAAATGCAATCCAAAGCTCCACATTTTTTTTTTATTTACTTTTTAAAAAATTAAACTTCATTGCAGACCTGCTTTGGCTTCACACCCATGGCATCACACTCTATTACTTCCCTTTGAAATATGCCTAGTAAACTTTAAAAAGCCTATCCCTCCAAATGCAGAGGCCATACAAATACTTGAGGGGTTAATAAGCTCTTACATTATCCTGAAATCACAAGTTTTATGCCTCGACTTCGTACAGTTGGAGCTCCTAAGAGAGGAGTAATTGCATTGTAGTGACGTTCAAGTTTGATTTAGGTTTCTCCATCGGCAGAATGAAGTGTGTCTTACTCCTCAGGTGTGAGACTTGGCCACTCTGCCTTCTGCAATATATTATCGCAACACTGTCAGAAAATGCTCAGCAGAGCCAATTCTTACTAAACTGGGTGTGTTAGAAATCCACTGGAAGCAGGGGATTTCTTATGCCAACAACTCTTCTCAACCTTTACCTTATTACCACACTTTTGGCCGCTCCGAGATAAAAGTCTTTTAAGCTTTTTTTTTGCTTGTGTGTGAAATCTCAGATAAAGGAGCCAAATGCAGGGAGAGTTCAGGCCTGTTTTACGACTCTGTTTTATCAAAAATTTTCATCTACAAAGCCCGAATGGACAAATTCATCGCTGTGGGATGAGGTCACTGAAACCACACCCATTCCCTCGACAGACCTGCCTTTCCTTTCAGTGGAGACTTTTCCATGGGCTGCAGAAATATGCCCTGTTGGACGAGGAGCACTTGCCCTCGGATCAGACAAAATGCCAAGGAAATCAGGAATTCTCCACACGTTGTGTGTGCTCAAGACGCATTATCTGTGAGTTTTGGAGGTGAAACCCCTCTGTAATGAAACTCAGCTGAGCAGGAACTAGCCTGGAAACAGCAGCAGGAATGCTGAGGGATAATGACAAGACAGGTTTGGCACAGACGGATGCACGAAACAAAATAAGCACAGTGAAGATTTCCAGAGAAAAAAGATGTTAATCTTAGTCCTGTAAGAGGGAAGGAGTGTGACAGGAGGAATGGGGAGGAATGGCAAACACATGTCAAGCAGCACTTTTTGTTTACCTTTCACTAGCAAGTCTTCCTAGGAGAAGGTTAAATACTCCAGGAGTGGGATGGGATTTTCCTTAGGTTAAGGAATCCAGACAAAAGTGAACGGAGATTTGCTTTCTTCAGCATTCATTGATATTAATTGCTTTATTGAACTAGCTGTGGGAACAGGGATTTCCCAATGCCAGCATAAAGGATCATTATTTATAAGCTTACTGATCCCACAAATTCTACACTTAGCTCAACATTTCCTTTGGAAACGCTGAAAGAGTCTTCTGAAAAATCATTATATTTCATCCTTTACACGAAGGCACACCAGCTCAGTTATACGGGCTTTCCAGGAAAAGAAAAACAAGGTTTTAAGGTTCACAGACTCCAAATCATCTCTGAAATGCTGCATATTATTATATTCTTTCTCCCTTTAGTTTTCTTTCTCTCCCTTTTCCCCTGCCTTACAGGTGTCCTTAGTTACAGCCACTAGGAAAAACAAAACACATATGCAGGCTATAAATCTGTATTTGTGTACTAATTCATAAGAGTAAAATATCTTCAGTTGCTCCTTCCAATTTCCTTCCCCTGTTCAAATCATAATTGTGCTGCGATATTTTGGGCTTAAGGTTTCAGGAACTTGATTCTATCCCAAGAGGTTGGTTACATGGAGAACTGCAAGTGTGGGTTCTGGCTTCAAGTGAATGTATTTAGCAGGAGACACTTCCAAGCACAGTAAAAGTGACTAAATAAGCACTGAAACCTTTAATCAAAGTCACTGTAACCTTTTGGAGATAGATATGGATGACTCAGTCCATCAGAGTTCATGCAGAAATACAACACAACAGGCAGTGACATCAAATTATGTTTCTTCGTAGCAAGAAGTTAATAAATTTGAAGGAGAAACCAAGAATGAGCATCAAGTTCTTTTGTTCTAATATATCCTAACCACACTCATGGAATTGCTGCAGTTAAGTTCAACTTTGTTGTTCTAAGATCAATTTCGGGGCTTTATGTGCTGTTTTAAATCACAGCCCAGCTAAATGTGGTATGCAAATTGCAAAGTCATAATTGTTTGTTTTACTTATCTTCCTTCCTCTTTATATCCCAGTCAGAATCCCTCACCAAACCCCCTAAAAAGCAATCATTCTTGGCATGGTTTAGATGCCAGATATATAAGCTCCAAAGGAAGAACTAGGA
This sequence comes from Sclerurus mexicanus, assembly GCA_013396755.1. Taxonomy (NCBI): domain Eukaryota; kingdom Metazoa; phylum Chordata; class Aves; order Passeriformes; family Furnariidae; genus Sclerurus; species Sclerurus mexicanus. The sequence goes on from VWZF01002940.1 coordinate 179,759, forward strand.
TCTGTTCTACACTTGTAATCATTCAGTCCACCCAGAGAAAGAAAAAGCACTTTTAGTAGCCTGAAAAAGAGTAAAATATCCTTGGAGAAGACAATCTTGACCAGAAAGATCAGATTCTTGTAGAGACTTAAAGCAGATCCAAAGGTGAGAAAACCTTTTGGCTGGGGTGACAAAAACTCTGGGATACTGAACCTACATTTGAGGATCCGTGGCCAGGTGAGACACTTGCAGCTTTGCCTTATTGATTCAAAAACAATTATTAAAAATAGATATTTGACATAGATATTGCTTATAATTTATGCAGGAAAAGTGCTTTGTGGTTGTGTTGTTAGTCAAAGCCTGGACATGATAAACCTTGGCTTAACCCAATGCCACTGGCTGCTTCTCCAAAGCTCTTCAGAGAAGAAAGTGAACCACATGTGAAGACAGACATGTCCATTCTCAACCAAAGTGTCCATTGAGCCTTTAGTTAAGTCAGGATGGAATTTTCAAACTTTTCTGTACTAGGGAGACCAAAAAAACCTCTCCAGAAGGCAGGACTTGTATACATATGACAACCAGAGATGTTGTGACATATAATGTCCGGGATTTGAGAGGGACTAAAAAGAGCTTGGAGGGATTTGAGAGACAAGAGAATCCTGTAACTACAAAGCAAAATACCCAGAAACTACCAGGATGTGTAAAAGAGACAGTGGGTATTTGACAGTAAACCCAAGATAAGAAACCAGTCGTGTCTAATGACTAGTAGGGAGAGAACCTATAAAGAAAACTGAAACCATGGTATTTAAAGGGGGTAAGAGTTAAATAGACATGAAAAAACATAATTAAGGGCAATAGTTTGTTCACCCAATGCATGATGAGACAAAATAAGGCAAGGTTCTAAAATTTCAAGTAAAATAGATGTCTCATACCTCTCATTTTAACACAATGCAACAGTCATAGAATGGTTTGGGTTGGAAGGGACCTTGAATCTCGTCTTGTTCCATCCCCCTGCCATGGGCAGGAACACCTTCCACTAGACATGGTTGCTCAGAGCCCCATCCAACCTGGCCTTGGACACTTCCAGGGATGGGGAAAACAATAGTTCTTCGAAATGCAAAACATGAAACAGAATTTCAAGTGCTGCTATCAAGACATTTAATATTAAACCATTGCCACAAAGGAAAGGAAGCACTTAGGATCCTCATCTGTGTTATTTCCAAGATAGCATTTTTCAGTTCTATCCTGTGTTCCTGTAGCTGTTCCCTTTTGCAGAGTATTTGAGGGTTTCAGAATCCATTAAATTGAAGATTTAATGAGTCTGTGTTGCCAATACATGGCTTAGCTTAGTATTGTTTGTTTATACTTATGCAAGTGTACAAACACACACACTGTAAACTTGGAGAATGACCCATGGCCTACTGAGGTGGAACTGGTCACACTTGGTGTTCAATTGAAGTGTTCAAAGGAAACCGCCCCAAAAACATAAATCTTTACATCTTTTACTTGACTTGGGCTGGCATGGAAAATCGCATTCATATTGTACTCATTTGTGGTCTGCTTCTCAGGAATTTTAACTGATGACAATTCAAAGATAAATTTGCTTTAAAAATAAATGATGAAAAATAACTGGCTTCTCGGCTCTTATTTCATAATCTCGAAAGTATGTTCAGATTTATATAATTACAGTAGAAAATAGAAGTCTAAAAATGAAATCCGGTTTCACGTTAGAGCAGCCGGCATTAATAGGATTCTTCTTTCAATTCCTTTGTTTCCTGCTGGAGCACCAAACTCCACCATAAGTGGGGAAAACGTGATGTTCTGACCTTCTTGGGCTGTGTTTGATGCCATAGCATGGGAGCTCCAGGATTCCCAACTTCTCTGAGAAGATAATCGGTGGAAACCCATTAAATGTGGTCACAGCTGGGCAGGTACTTTTCTGAGCCTAAGCCCAAAGGTGGGGTAATTGAGACAATTTTTGCCATCTATTTGTAACCTCTAAACATGGTTTTCAGCACTCATTCCTTTCTTTATCTTATATGAAAAAATACTTACTTTTTGTCCTTCATGCACCAACGGTTTGGAAGTTGGGGGTGTTATGTTGTAACTCAAAAATAGTAAAAAGAGCCAGAACAGCTTAAGAGTGACCCTGCTGAGTGAGGTATAGGGCCTGAGGTCTGACTGCAACCCTAAAATCAGCTGCATCTCTGGAGGACAGCAGCTTGCCTTGCTGGACATGGAGCTGGACAGTAATCCAGCTCTGGGGTCTCCGGCACACGAAGGCCATGGAGCTGTTGGAGGGTCCAGAGGAGGCACCAAGGTGGTCAGAGGGCTGGAGCAGCTCTGCTGGGAGAGCTGGAATTGTTCAGACTAGAGAAGAGAAACCTCAGGGTCACCTAACTGTGCCCTTCCAGTGCCTGAAGGAGCTACAAGAAAGAAAGAGACTATTTCCAAGGGCCTGGAGTGACAGGACACAGGCTGAGACTGTCTGTTCCCACTGACTGAGAGTAGATGTAGATGAGACATTAGGAAAATTTCTTCCCTGTGAGGGTGGTGAGCCCCTGGCACAGGTTGGGCAGAGAAGCTGTGGCTGCCCCTGGATCCCTGGAAGTGTCCAAGGCCAGGCTGGACGGGGCTTGGAGCCACCTGGGCTGGTGGAAGGTGTCCCTGCCCATGGCAGGAGGGTTGGAAGGAGATGAGTTTTAAGGTCCTTTCCAACTCAAACCACTCTATGATTCTTATGAATTTATGAACTCTTTTTCTCTAAACTAAGCTGACCAAACCTTTTTCTACAGTGTCAATATTCTTCCTAAGCCAAATTCAAACTTTTTTCTGCTTATTGCAGATCATGCCTGCATTTCAAATATGCTTTGTACCCCTCCTACTAAAGACTTTTACCAAAAGCTGACAATCCTGTATATAAGTTCCCTCTATCTTTTCTACCCATTGCTACTAACATCTATGCATTCTATACATTGCTACTAATGCCAGCAGCTACAAGCTTCAGGGATGACCCAAGAAACTAAAAAGATACCAAATAAACAACAAAATAGAAGATAAAATACATGAGATTAATTTGCAGAACCAAAAAAATCTGTGGCTGAGGAACACGATGCAGCTCCTCTGAGTAGAGTTACTACAATGATACTCACACCTGAAAGCGAAAGGAACCTCTGAAAGAAGCAATGCAAAAATACAGAGTCAAATTTCACTCCTTCACCTCTGATGTGCTTCAACTCTACTCTAAAATTATTCATTTGGCCTCTGCTCCTTCACCAGCTCTGAGGGGTTTGGGTGAAACGGAAATTGGATATAAATAAAATCAACAGCTGATGCTAACAGAGGTGTGGAAACAAAATTATTTCATAAGCATAAACCCTTAATAAACAAAATAATTAAAGCCCAAAACACATAAAGAGAAGTGTTTATCTTTACCAGCTTAAATTTTCAGGCTTCCAAATGGAAATTTCAGTGAAATTATTATCCATAAGATTGTATCCTCCTTTTCTGTAGGACCTGCATAAACCCTGTGTGTTGTGATCCCTTTCCTTCTACACATACATCCTTTTCACAGCTTTACCTTCACAACACTGCATCTCTCCCTCAGTATTATCCAAGGCTTCCCCAGCAATGCCACCCCTCAGGTGACATCCAACCCCTCCCACCCTCATCCAGATCTATGTCATGTGCAGCCCAGGGCCCTCTTCTCCCATTTTTCCATATCTCTGACTTCCATGGTGGCAGTAAGGGATCAGCTTGCTGAAGAATGGCTTCAGAGATGAACACATATTCATTTATTGACACATATTTTTAAATAATTGAGACCTGCTAAACTGCTTATAAAGCTTGATATATGATATGATATAGGATGTTAATATAAGGTGATTGACTGGATGATCTGCAAATACAAGTCACCACTCATTCCTTGTCACGTTCAATATTGTGTGTAGTTTTTCACCAGATTATTTGAATCAGAGTCGCTGTCTTCATGTGTGTTTTTGTAGGTTTTACCACTATAGGATTCTGACATAAATTATAGTCTTGGGATTGCCAGCAATTTTGTTAATAATAACTACAATAGCAAAGCAAAACAATTTCTTGTGGTGGGCTAATCTTTTAAGCTGTAAAAGCCTGCACTGATTACTGAGTACTAACTCATCTCTTCCGTATGAGGAGGATTGAACAGTTTTCTGGACACCAAAAGCAAAAACTGAAATTGAAAACCCCTCAGCATGTGCATCCAGCACCAGGCAGAGAGGAATTCCAGAACATGGAATCATAGAATGGTGTGGTTTGGAAGGGACCTTAAAGTCCTTCTATTTCAACTCTGTTACAATCAACAGGGGCATCTTGGTCCAAGCCCTGTCCAACCTCGCCGTGAACACTTCCAGAGATCTAGGGGCAGCCACAGCTTCTCTGCCCGACCTGTGCCAGGGTTTCCCTACCCTCCCAGCCAGCAATTCCTTCCCAATGTCCCATCCAGCCCTGCCCTCTGGCAGTGGGAAGCCATTCCCTGTGTCCTGTCCCTCCATGCCTTGTCCCCAGTCCCTCTTCAGCTCTTCTGGAGTCCCTTTAAGCACTGGAAGGGGCTCCAAGGTCTCCCTGGAGCTTCTCCGGGCTGAACACCCCCAAACCTCTCAGGAGAGGTTCTTCATCCCTCTCATCATCTTTGTTGCTCTCCTTGGAAGCCACTCCAGCAGATCCAGGTCTTTCCTGTGCTAAGGACCCCAGGGCAGCACTCAGCAGTACATTAAGGTATGGTATTAGAATTCAAAAGGCCTTGTCAAATTAAAGACCTAAAACCCCCATTTAATTAAAGAAGGAAAAATACAAATTTTATGGTCAGTTAGGAACAAGCAGGGTGTTAAATGCAGAATGGGAGCTGTTGTGTTAAGACAGCAGTTCTGTGTGACAGTTACACAAATCAGAGCATAAAATGCTATGATAAGGTAGAAAAAAGATGCAGAACACCTCGGGGTGCCTGTGTGTGGATACAAGTGGGAATAAGGTGGAATGACCTGCTGCATTTTTGGCCTTGATAACATTTAGCCCAGCTGTAGTTTTATACACAGTCATTAAATACCCAGAGCAAAAAGGATGTGGACAAACTAGAGAGGGATTAAAAGAGAAGAGTGAGAGTGAGAAGTATCTAGAAAACCAGAATTTCCAGGAAAAAAAAATAAAAGGTAAGGAATCAAGATTGTTTGGTCTATAGAGGAAGGGATTGGGGTAAAAATATGGCTTATATGAACAAATAGGAAGGAAATTAATGGTTATCCATGGCAATTATGGGCAGGAAAAAACAGTAGTTGAGTGAAATGGCAGGAAAAGAAAATTTGGTGAGATACTGGGAAAAATCATATAGATATGTTAATAAAATAATATATTAGTGCTAGTGCAGATACCTGAACTGGATTTCACATAAGGCTTACTCAGTAAATCATATGGCAATGCCCAATGGATTGTCTAGTGACAGTAGGAGCATAAAAAGTGAAGTAACAACAAAAATGGTTATTTTCTTTGGTGAAATTTAAATTTTATGAGAAAAAGAGGAAAAAAAAAGGCATTTGATTGTATGGAAAAAAAAACCAACGTGGAAATAAGAAACATTTTGTGCAATTTCATTAGGATTTGCATCCTTTAATGTGAGATAGACTTAAAATCTATTTTTAACCAAAGAATCTTATTAAAGTAAGAAGATTGCCTGCTTTACTACTTGTAGTTGTTTCAAGCAGTGGTGGCTGATGATGCTCTTTATAAACAATGTGGAATAAATTTAAACAAGCTAAAAGATGTTTAATGTAAAAAAAACCTGCAGCTTGAGAAAAAATATGTTGTTGTGGATTGCATATTTTACATGCAATTTATGCTGCAGTTTCTCTTCATTAACCACATCTCGCAGATTTTTCAAAGCACCAGCATGAATATTATTAACATGTGTTAAAAATGTGTTTAAAATAATGTATAAAGCTGTGTGTTTAAAGCAAAAGTTTAGGTATAATGAACAAGGGTGTCTGTATTTTATATATTGGTTTGTGGGTGTGTTGATATATAAAGCAGGCTCTGTGTGCACAAATGCACATATATATTGCTTTAGAGCTGGTGTTTTAATTAAACTGAACTAGACCTTAACGAGAGCATCTAATTCATAATTCTCTCTTTCTGTTCTATAGATTCTTATTAGTTAAAGCAGATATAATCCATTCTGAAATGTGACATACAGAAATTGCCAGAATCTCTTTTTGTTTTATTTCTCTCCTTACCATTGGTTTCCTTCTACTACAGGAATCTCAGGAAATATCTCGTAGCCTTCCACTAGCCCAGGTTTCTCCAAGCCCCATCCAACCTGGCCTTGGTCTGGAAAAGGCAGCAATCACATCTCCATGACTGCCTGACCTCCCTGAGAGCAGCGTGGTGTCCACATTGGGAAGGGAATCTGGTTCACAGTAAAAACTGTGCCAGGGATGGTGCAAACAGCACAGGACATGAGTAACTATCACCCAGGAAAGTTGTGGACATCCCATCCCTGGAAGTGTTCAAGGCCAGGTTGGATGGGGTTTGGAGCAAGCTGGGCTCATGGAAGGTGTCCCTGCCCATGGCAGAGGGGTGGGATGAGGTGGTCTTTAAGGTTCCTTCCAACCCAAGCCATTTTGGGATTCTGTGTGCCAAGCATGAGCTGGGAAGTTGGAATGAGTGTGTGACCATGGGCTGGGGTCTCTGTCTGCATAAGGGTGACAGAGAGAAGCCAAGGAAATGTGACATTTGGGTGACTTATGTGATCATGTGGAGACATAAACCAAAAACCCACCAAATTAAGGGAAAAACCCTTCTAATTATCGATAATATTTATAGGATAGATTAACGCTTTATGATTTCCTCAAACCTGTGTGGATTCCAGTAACCCTGGCATAGTTGTCTTGTTCTGCATCACCCAGGCAGCAAGACTAAGTCTTGGCTTGAACTCTCAGCCTGGATTGCTTAAACCAAGAGCCTTCTGAGGCTTTTGAGCTTCAGCTTTAAGCATGAAGTCAAGACCAGAAATAAAAGGATATTTATTATCAAACAAGAGCGTTTGTTAGTACCAGCTTGGACATGTGACATGATTTGGAGATGTGACAAGTCTTTAGACACCAAGATTTCAGTGCTAGGCATTGGAGTTGCCTCCTGCACTACACTTGTGCTTGCTCCCCGATCACTCATGGAAAAGACATGATCCAAGTCCCCCAAGCCTTTTTGTAGCATCCAAATATATTTCACTGCCCAAACAGAGATGCAGCCAAAGTTCCTACCAAACCACGAGCACAGCAGGTCCATTTATCTCCCCTCACCTTGTTCAAGAGCCTCAGAGGTCTTTGCTTCTGGGCTGCAATGCTATTTACAAAGCTCTGTGTTTCTGCCCTTTGGATCAGGGCATGTTCACCAACAACGAGATAACAGCTGAAAATAGCCAGTTTTCTCTCTCTTCTACCAACAAGCAATCAGGTCTCTGAGGTCCGTACACAACCCCATATTCTTGAACTAAAAGTTAAGGCAGCCTTTCCCTGGGGAAAAGCTAACTTCATTTATAAACCGTATTTGATTTCCTTTTTCTAATCTCTCCGTAGCCTTTTTACACTGCTGCGTGCTTTAATTTTGCTTTCAGTCAGAAGTTTAAAAACTTTAGCTTCTAATAACTGGAAAAAAATGGTTATTTAAAGATAACTGCAACTTGCTTAACATGCCAGACTATCATATGCTCGCTGCTTTGAAGCTGCAAATTAATGACGAGCAGGAACAGTGACTATCTTTCAGAGGAAACTGACCTCTTTCTAATGGCTCATCGCTAATGTCATCTGTCTGCTGCATCTCATTATGGGAATTTCACGGAGTAAGAAAGTATCTTAAGGCTGTGCACAAATAAAAAGGACCTTCTAGTATTGAGCACTTTGAAAATTTTTGATCTCTCAAAATACCTTCCTTAGATACTGGTTTCCCCTTTTGTGCATGGCACGCTGCTTATGTCATCTATTCTCTGTGACTAATTATGTTAATTTTGTGCCATAAAAGTAACTGAAGGCTGTTAAGGAATAAAAGCTTTTGAGTGGCCTTATTTCATAAACACCCCTTTTGAACAAGGCGCGTTTAGTCATATTTGCAGTAACAGAAAGAGTCTTGTGCTAAAAATACAACAAAGGCTCTTGAATATGGCCATTTATTCCTACTTTATTAGGTAATTTATGAAAAGTATGAAGGGAAGCCTTTTTGTTACTATAATTTGCATAAAGCTGGTGCCCCATTAATGAGATAACTTCCTGCCTTTTGTGTACCACCAGCTGGAAATAGAAATATAGGAACTTTTCTGTCTCCCAATTACTTAACCTGCTGAGTTCAGAGTTGGAGAGTAAACAGGATTCATATCAGTCAAAGAAGTTGGTTTCTGCCGCTCTATCTAAAATATTTTTATTTAATTAAGGAACCAGTGAAAGCAAAAGGGTAAAAATACGCTAAAAATTCACTGGCATCAGAGCAAGGCTTTAAACCTGTGCTTCAATTTTGCACCTGCCTTTTTGTGCTGTCAGTCACAATTAGTTGTGCCACAGACTAGATCCATCAGGAATCAAGGCAGGCACCGAAACCCGACAGTTTGAAGGGATCTGGGTGCCAAAGGGTGCAGATGGGTTCTAGACATCATTTAAAAATCACCTAGAAACTCAATTGGCATCCAGGGCCCAGACACTCTGGGAAATCCCATTAATTGCCTCTCTGCTGCTGATACTTTAGATATTCTGGTTTGGATAAGTCCCTGCTCCAGAGGAACAACTGAGCATTTCCCAACAAGGACAAAATTCCTCATCTATACCATAGATTTGTGTGCCAAAATACAACCTGCCTTCGGATTGGCTGCCGTGGTGCAGTGGTACATGTCACTCTGCTTAGAAACAGAATTGGTGATGCTTTTTCTCATCAGTTTTCCACGTTAATAGCATCATTCTGACTGCTGAATTAAAGGTATTGTTTATCAATTGCAGCATCTCAGAATCATTTATACATAAGGTGATAACTTAGCCATAAAATCAATGGACCAGCTCCCCTATTTAGATATTTTTACACTGTTTACTATCTCTGAATTTCTTTCAAGTGACTTAATTATAATTGGGATAATGACAACTCCTTAACAGTGTGGTGAAACATGCGCAGGATACAAAAAAAATAAATAAATCTATGTATGTAAAAAGAATTTAAATTTCAGCTTCTCAGTCTTTGTGTAGCTTGAGGTCAGTTTGTTGGAGCATTAAAGACTGTTCAGTAGCCAAATTGCTTGATCAGCCATACCTGTCCAATCTGTTAAATCTGAATAAAAGGCATCCTTTGAGGTGGAACAGAGGGTTGTACTCACCACACCCCAGTCCTTGGTCAGGGATTCCCGCTTTCCCCCTGCAGAAATCTGGGCTCATCACCCTTCAGCTCTAAAGGAGGAGGAAAAGGCAATCAAAATCACCTTTCAGGCAATCAAATGGATTCAATCCCAGTTTCAAGAGTACTTTGACACTACCCTGTATGCCTAAACAAATCACTGCAAACCCACATATCACCTCATCTAGTTAAAATAAGGGTATATTTAGAAGAGCTGCAATAGAGTTTCACTGTCATTTTAACTATGAGCTAAACCACGAGTGCTGACAGGCTAAAGGTTGTCTCAGTCAAGGTCCTAATTACTCTACAAATTGCAGGGAGATGATAAGATCCATCTCCTCTTGCTTGAGGCACTGGACTGAGGAGGAAAGTCTCCAGACTGCGGAAGAAAGTACCCCCAAACTCCTTTCAGGGGCAGCAGAGACACACAGACCCCTCCAGACTGGGATTCACAACTCGTATGGGCTGATTCCTTCCCAGTTTAGATATTTTGAGTATAACCTCAGGAGGTACGAGTTGAGACTCAGGTTATTTCTAGCTTGCACTTAAAATAACAGTTTAAATTCAATTTGAAGGTGCGTCTGAAACTCAATCTTTAAATTCTACACAACCACCTAATTTTCTGCCCCAGTGCTGTGTTTCTACCTGTGGCAGCCAAGGAAGCCCCCAATATTTCCCACACACCTTTCTGCCAGGTTTTTTCCTGACAAAATTAGTGACACCGAATATTTTGTGCAGCCAATTTGGTGCTAGAACAGACCACTTTGTTAAAAGACTGCACGAAATAAATGCATTTCAAGGACCTTCTTGGGAGAAGAGGAAATTTTAAATCCCTGTATAGGGTGTTTTCTGGAGCAACATGCTCATGGTGCAGCAGCCAAAGCAGGCTGGAAGTATTTAGAGAAGTCAAGAGTGCTGGTTCTTCTTGATGTGAAATATTCGCAAGCAGAGAAATCCAGGGCACCATCCTCATGTCTCAGGAGAAGGAGTTCCATTCAGACTGCTGGGCAGCGGGGCAGCAGCTCTCTAAATATCCATAACACCCAGAAGTAGCTGTTGCCAAAATTCCTGCACACAATAATTCAAATTTTAGGGACACAGAAGCACGTAGGAAACACAGAGGCAGAGGCAGGAGCATCTCATAGTCAATGCTGGGGCATAAAATCTTGTTCTAGACTGACCATAAGGCAAATATTACCTAAAAACCATTATTCCACAGATAAATTTCATTATTTCACAAGATTTTCTTCTTTTTGTTGTTTTCCCCACTCAAACCCCAATATTTTTCTATTTTGTTGGGTTTTTTACAAGGTAAAAAGTGTTTTTGACCCTTCCCTTTATATTTGCCTTTGCACTGGTCTGAGTCCCCGTGAGGGGCTGATCCAGCCTCCCGGGGAGGAAGCTCTGCAGTGTCTGTCCCATAGGAATGGGGACCATGGGAGGTGTCCCTGAAGTTCTGCTCCACAGATCACAACCTTTTTGTGCTCCACTTGTGCTCCAGTAAGACCCTTGCACTCTTCATGTTGGCTGCCCAAACAGCCAGCTCTGTGGATTGGCCATATCCATCATCCATCCCTGGTCCTGCAAATGGCACTACCCAGCCAGAGAGGAAAAGGTCAGAGAAGGCTCTGGAAGGATAGGCAAGGTGCTCTCATTCCTCTTCCTTCTCTTCTCCCTACCCACAGGTTGCAAACCTCAGCCAGACACTTACTTGGGAGATATTTGAGCCCATGGCTGGCCCAGAGCAATGCCAACCTTCCAGAGCTTTCCTTGGTGCCTCCCAGGGAAAGGTCAGCTGCTGTGGAGAGAAGGGAAAAGAGAAAGAAGTGCATCTTCATCTGCAGAAATATGCCTAGAAAGGCTTTGGGTGTTCAGTGTTTAAGATTCAGTGGAATATGAGTCTATATAAAACTTGAAATAAAAGGAGCCCATTGACCTATTTAATGGGACTAGTCATTAAAGCCATGAGAGCCAAGGAAAAAACAGCCTAATGAGGAATTAAAAAAATAAAAGAGGAATAAAAATTAAAAAAAAAACCCACCAAAAAACCTCTCCATGCCCACTAGCCCAGGGCTAGCTTAATTAAAGTCAATGTAGGAATCTGCAAGAATAAAGAAATAAACAGTTAAATGTGTTATTTTTATCCCCATATTCCTGGCTGCTCGTTCTCTGTGATTGGTTTCATTCTCAAATAAAGCCACAGCCTCTTGTTTGCTTTCTGTTCTCTGCCTAATTTGGATAAATACAAACTTTTCGAGGCAAACCCAGAAAATCCACTGTTACCCCGAACACCGAGCTCCGATAAAGATTGTTTTGTGATTCTTGATAATTACGAATATTTATAGGCCGTGGTTTAAGAGGGCAGCACTAATTGGACAACAGTTTCTGGACTCTCTTCTCCGAGCACTTAAATGATAAATCAGTCACCAAAGACGGATAATATAAATACAGTGATAGATTGGTTTTCCCTCTCTGCTTCCTTTCTTCTGATTTACAAAACAGCTCCAACGAGCTGTCTGTAGCCAGAAAGCTGGTCTTAGGGCGTTGTTATGTCTGTTTGCAATGATTTGGGAGACTAGAGGGGAAAAGTTTGAATCAACAAATATTTTCTACATTCCTACTGGTAACTCCAAGGCTGGTTTTCAGGGTGGGTTTTTTTCTTCTTCCCCCCTTGTCTGTTACAAGTTATGATGTGTGGATGAAGGCTTTTTCCCATGCAGTAATGACTGTATACTGAGATTTCAAGGGGCTGTTCATGACAATCCCATTTTCTGTGTAATTTCATGGTTGTCTTCTTGAATGAAGATATTGGCTGCTCTGAAGCAGGAGGTCAGATGCTCCTGCTCCCTTTCAGTATTGTTCCGGAGTATGTTTCCTTTCAGCTGATGAAAAGTAATTCATCATTTACACCCTTGAATTCTGCCAGCGTTTTTTTGAACAACTTTTCTTTCCCCGTGGTACCTTGGGCCCATGAAAGAGATAAATAGGTTCAATACGACGCCGGGCCCCGGATCCTGGGAGCAGGTTCGGCCTTGGAGGCCCTAAGCTGCCCCTTTCTCATGATGGAGTTTGTCACCTTTCTACCTCTGCAAGTCAAATCCTGTCGACTCAGCCATCTCTCAGCCCCTCTGAAGTGGCTTTGGCACCCACTGGGGCATGTGAGCTTAAAATTGATTTTTTTTTTGCCTTTTTTTCTTTTTTTTTTAGGATCTGTCAAGTTCCCTTAAGGGAGCGGGCAGGCAGCCGGCCGGCACAAAGCGCTCAATGTCTGACAGGCACCCGAGGAACTTCCTCCAGGGGGGCCCCCAAATCCCCACCCCTCGTTGCTGAGGAGCTGCCCCTCTGCCAGAGAAACCTTCCTGCCTCCTTCCCCAAGCCTTGGAGCCTCGTTGTGCCTTTTATTTAAGGAGCAGGGATGCTAATACGGTGGCAGCCAGCCTGCCTGGGCTAACCCCTGGAAGTGATGCTCCCTGGCACCGGGCATGGCACCAGGTGGGCACTGCTCACCCCTGCTTGAAACAAGGGGATATCGTCCCCCACGTGTCGCAGGAACGCTCTGCACTGTGCAAATAGGTCATTATTATGCCCCATAAACTCCCAAAAATCAGTGGACAGGTAGTCACCAGCAGAGAAAATTTGGGTGCAGAGAGAATAAAGAATTTCAACTGAAAAAAAGATATATATGTAGACAGATAAATAAATAAAATAAATAGACAAAAAATGTATAAATATATGCTATTTGTTCATATATATTTTAAAGTATATACTATTTATTCAGTATGTAGTAGCATATATGCATTCATAAATATTAATATATAATCATATATTAAAAGTGGTATATATTGATACTATATATACTATAATATACAGACTATGCTATATATACTATGCTGTATACATACTATAGTATGTACTACAGCACATATACAGTACAGTATGTATACTACGGTATATATATTTTCAATATATATTAGTACATAATAGCTATTACAATAACTATATATAATATAATTTTACATTATTAGTATATATATTTAGCATATATCCCACTCTTTAAACGACACACACAGCAAAAGCCCTCTCCAAGCAGCACTGCTGACTGCAGGACATTAAAACCCCTTGGCAGAGCGAGGCTTCAGCTCCCAAAAATTCCATTCCCGGAAGGCAGGCAGGGGGAGAGGCTGCACCTCCCCACACCAGGGACATCCCACAGCATCCCAGGCATCTCTGGGAGCGTTCCAGAACCCAGCCAGGTAAATAAGTTAATTTGGAAGGGAAAAGTGTCAGCAGATTAGAACACTGAAAAGCAGAGCTTGTTAGAGCAACACCTCTGAGAGGGGCTCAGCCTAAGCAATAATTTCAGTGCAGGGATTCTGAGTTATTCCAAGGCCTGAATTTAAGCATTCACAGACACAAAGAGGTTTAGTAATATAACCCCTTATTTATTTATTTTTTTTAAGCAACTCTCTCTTGTTTGGAGTAATATTTTAGAGAAGCAAATAATCTTTCAACTTGATTAGTTTTTGTTGACTCTTTGCTCAGCACACAGGTCTAAATTATGGAATATTCCCTGGGTTTGCTTTTTTTTAAAAAAACCCCACTATATGGCTTCCTCCTCCCTTTGCTAAAACTTTGTTTTTTAACAAAAATATCCTGTGCATCCACATTATCAAAACACTTTTTCTAGTGGGCAAAAGGGTTGGTTAATCTACTGCTGTAATGACAGCAGGGGGAGCAAAAATCACTGCATCAGGGGGGAATTCACAATAATCCTGGCTCTTAAAAAGCCACTTCTGAAAAGAAATAGGCATTTTCTGGAGAAAACAATTGTTGCATGCATTTATTATCAGCAGCCAAGCTAAAGCTGCAGGTTAACCCCAACTTTGCTATGCAAACTCTTAACAAACAGGAGTTACAGGTAATTGCAAGTTTGAAACAGAAGTCAGGAGAGAGCTGAGACTTTTAACTCATGAGGCGAGTGCTAAAACTCCTTCTGGAAGGAAAATGGGACAGGGAAGACTTGCAGCTCACCTTTTTTCATTTTAATTCTTATGTTTAACTGCATGCTGTGCTGCAAGGGAGGGAAGTGCAGCCCACCCCAAGAGGAGGCACTGGCTGGAGCCAGACCTCTGGTGCTTCACCCCAAAGATTTAGGGTTAGAAGGGACACTGGCGGGGGCACAACTCTGACTCAAATAGAGTCCCAGGAGTAAATAATACAAGACTCAATCAGTTGCAAGATTAAATTAATATTTATATCCTCAAATATATCCGCATGCTGAGTGTTCCCTCGTGCTCACACTTTCCTTTTGGAGTTCTCGGCTACCCTGGTGGTTTTGGTGGGTATGGCCATAGTCAGTGCTGGGGTTTTTTTTAAAGTTTGATTGACTCTTGCAGACCAGATCGATTTTTTGCATGCCTTCTTGCCAATCAGGTCACGTTAAATGATTCTAAAGGGGATATTGAGATATCTGTGTTCGCCAGTTCTCCAGGTGAGCACGCACGTGTTGCAACAGAGAGCAAAATATTCCTCCTTTGTTCCACAGCTCCATCTGCCCATCCATCCACCCATCTGCCTCTGTGCATTCACACACGAAAATGAAACCTGCTGAACAAATCCACGACATCTTTGTCCACACTAGAATGATTTGTGGAGCTATTTTGCCCTTCAGTTTGCTGGAGTATATTCACAGGATATTATTATCACCTCAAATACTTTTTTCCCTGCAGTTGGCATTCAGGGGGTTTTTTTGGCTTCCCTAATTAGCCTTTCAGTTTGCTTCTGCTTATTTTATGGAGCCTTTCAACTGCTCCACCTTACCAGATTTTGTTGGGGTTTTTTTTTCCCCAACACCTTGTGCTTACTGCTTATCTTCCTCTTTACTATACAACTCTACTTAGCCACATTGGGCATTGTTACCTTTATCCTTCTTTAGACTTAAACCAGGATGAATTTCAAATGTCCTCCAACTGTTTCTGAAATATATTCCAATTTTCTTCAGTAGATTTACCATACATTATAATAAAATCCTGATAAAAATTCCTTAGCACACTCTGCACTCCCTGAAAGTCAGCCTGCAGTAAGGCTTGTGCTTCTTTTTGCTCCCCAACAAATATTTTAAATCAAACGATGTCGAGATCACTGGATCTTTCACACCTCTCCAGTTCAACACGCTTTATTACCCTTGGCTCAAATCCTTGAATTAATTCAAATAGATTCTGAAAGACAATTCAATAAAGCACACAAGGAACGAGAGGCAATCCCAGGTTACCTTTAGAGACATGAGTATTCCCTCCCTGGTTCTACCTTCTGCAGTCAATAAAGGAGTAATTAAAAGCCATCTTATCAAAGTTCTGGCACTCTTGAAGGCCTCTCTCATCTGTAAGCAAAGACCTAAAAGTTCAAAGAAGCCTTCAGAAAACCACCTGACTACCTTTATTGTGCTTAACTTTTATCAGCGTTGACATTGCTATGTCAGCCAAAATACTTGCAGCGTTTCCCTCTGAAGACACTCATCTCCCAGGAATACTGATTGGGCTCCTCCTTTGTCTCCCCTTCTTCTCCACAGACCCCAGACTGGTATCTCAAAACCTCAATTTCTTGCCTCAACCATATCTGTGTTATTCCAATAATATCGTGCTTATCCTTGATACTCATAGTTATCATTGATAAGTCTTTGATGTAATAAATCCTTGATATAGTATCATACTTATCCTTGCTATAAGATATAATCAAAAATGAAAGCAGAAACTTAAGATACAGAGTAAAATATATTACTTGCCAATTTTCCACAGTAACTTTTCATCATTACTCCAAAATTACTTTTTAATGCAAAGAGTAGTTCCAATCACATAGAGGCCCACATGATTCAGATACTATCATAATCACAATTAGATTACATTACTGCAATCAGGAATGGAGATCATTAAGAGAAAGAATATAAATTGCTTTAGTTTTACAAGTACTGAGCTAGCAAAATTATAATTAATCTCCATTTATAATCTTTTCTTTCATAGAACTGCAAAGCATGCTACTTTTTTTAGGCCATCAATACAAATTAGAACTAAGTAATAAAGCCCTAACTACGACTACTGTGCAGTTCTCAATCGTAGAAACTTTCCCATTACGTCCAGAAGGCTTTTCATGCAAACAGTGCCCTCAGCACGGGGCGGGGGGGTTCAGTGCAATAAGTCCAGCCATTTCTACAGGCAGCTTGCTGTTTATAACACCAAACACAATCAAAACTGTCTATCCCTCTTCCCAACAACGGTTATGAAGTCTGCTTCTGAAATTGGATGATAGGTTTTGTGAGAGATGAGACAATAATGACTTAGCAGCAGAGGGAAAAAGGAAAAAAAAAAAAGAAAAAGGAAACACAAATAGCAGATTTCACAAGTTTTCCGAATTTCCACTAAGAAACAAACATGCAATGCTGTCAGGAGTTGTGAGATGGCAGGCGAGGCCTCATCTAACTCCAGTATCTACAAACACATGGAATATACACTGCTCTGATTGAAGTTTTTAAGCTTGCCATGAATGCTTTTTCTTCATTTTAACTCTCCATTTTGAGACACAAGAATAGTAAAATCACCGGCAGTTTTGCCCACAATACTGAACATTCTTCTAGAGCTAAACTGTACCTTTCCTGCTCAATAAGAAAAAAATTATACGGAAGAAAACAGGAGGAAAAAATGTAGCCCTTTTTAAATTCATAACTTTACCTTTTACAGGGACAGAAGAAAGCAATGGAACAGAAAGACGTTGCTGCAGATTTGCTGCTGTAGAGAATAAATGGCCACCCTTGGGTACAATCTGCCTTGTTCTGGCTACGTGGCAAAGGAACAGAGTTCAAACCCAAGTGGAAAAATCTGCAGGAACACCAAGGATTGGCTTAGTTAAGTTCTCAGGAGTGAAGTTCTCAGGCGGTAACTGCAGGAGAAAGCACAAAAGGTAAAGGTTCGTGGAATGATTTGGGTTGGAAGGCACTTGGAAGATTCTCTTGTTCCACTCCATTCCACCAGCCCAGGTTGCTCCAAGCCCCACCAACCTGGCCTTGGACCCTTCCAAGGATGGGACAGTCACAGCTTCTCTGGGCAGCACGCAACACCTGCCCACCCTCCCAGTGAACTTCCTTCTGACAGCAGTGACATTTCTACAACTGGAAACGTCTGAAAAAACCTGCAGTCATGTTGACCTCTTCAAATACCTTCTTCCTTTGTCTGCTGCAAATAAACATGGCATCCAGGATGACCTGGAGAAACTACAGAATCACAGAATATTTAGGGTTGGAAAGGACCTCTGGAGATCATCCAGCCCAACCAGGGTCACCTAGAGCAAGTGACACAGGAACACATCCAGGTGGCTTTTGAATGTCTCCTGAGAGGGAGATTCCATTACCTCCCTGGGCAACTGTTCCAGTGCTCTGCCACTCTCATGGAAAGAAGCTCTTCCTCATACTGAGGTGAAACCTCTTGTGTTTTAGTTTATGGCCATAAAATCAGTGACTGAAGTCCACTTTCCACGAAAAAAGCTACACTGAAATGCTTTGGGTCTCTAAGATTAAGAGTTGGCTATTTCCAGAGGATGCCCAGCACAGGATAAAAACCACATCAATTATGACTTTGGATCCACATGGTTTGTGGACTTCTCCTTGATTAAAATTATGGAAAAAGCTAGAAAATTTCCAGAAAAAAACAAAACCACCATGGTTTTTTGCTTACATTAACCCACAATCAGTTACAAATCCCAGTTCTATCCCACCTAGTCCCACCTAAAACACCAGCGAAATTATTAATCAGTGTAAGCCTGAAAACTAAATATTACACTTCATCAGCTGGCGCTGGGCAGTTTATATATTCCTTGAAACACTTGTACTCATAACAGCAGCTTATTCACACGTGATCTGAATCCTGTGGTACTTTAATTCCGTTCATCCCATGCTCAGCACCAAATGTTTTATTGAATACAATCTCTTCTCTCCGCTGCTTCCTCACACAACGGAGCTCTTACTTGCTTTGAACTGGCTTCACTCAAACCCCTTGGCTTCTGCAGTCTGCTTTGCCTGCTCTCACTCATCAATAATTGCTGAATGCAGCCTCTTAAAGTGTTAATACAAGTAGAAGTTGTAATATAAGAACATATTTTCAGTCTTCCTCACTGTTTGCCACAATTCTATGTGACAGCGAGCGCCATCTCATTTGTGCAATGATTTTCTACCATGCAAGTAGTTATGAGCCATTCCATGTGACAAGTGGCATGCCCAGGTGCTCTCCTGGGACTGGTGTGACTTTCACCCCGTTGGCAGCAGGAGGATGTGCCTGATGCCCATCCCTACAGGTGCCCCGTGTCTGGGTCAGCAGTTCCTCACGCTTGTTTTCCCCCCACAAAGGAGCGCTGAAGTTCAGCGGCGCTTTCGGGCTGAAGTGTGTCTGAACAAAGGCAGTTTTGGATGGCAATCTTGGATGTAGGCCTTTAAAATCTTTGAACACCCTATTTCAGATATGCAAATGCTCTTTTGGATATGGCTCTTGATCAAGTTTTCATGAACATCCACATTCCTCTGCTGAAAAGCATGTGAAATCAGTCATCTACCAGACCCAAGCAGAAATTGCTTGATTTCAGTTTCCTTGTCTGCCTTCTCTATATGCCTGAAATTGTCTTTATCATCTCTGTCTATGCACTATTTATATTAAAATGTTTCCCTTATCTCTTGTAACCAATTCAGTTTGGGTCAACATTAAAACCATTCCACTCACTTCAAAGAGATCCAAAAGAATGCAGGAGAAAACCATGAGCATTAGTAGCATTCAGGAACCAGTGAAAACCCAACATATTTGCTCATTTTTTTTAGTTAAAGATTTAAGATTTTGCAGTAATGTGTGCACACAATTAAATGAATAAAAATATTTAATCTCCTAAAAGATCACAGACCTTGATGAAAATTAAAATGTAACTCACATGCTTCTGTTAAAGCAGATGAAGGGCTCACACGTGTTAAGGGGGTTTTCTGCTTTTGGTTTGTTGGGTTTTGGTTGGTTGGGGTTTGGTTTTTTTTAAAACTTGCCAGCAAAAGCACACAATCTTACTGATATGTCAGAGATAAAGTTGAAACACCATAATGCCCATGGCAAACTCCGGGAACAAAGGCTCACTCAGACAGAATAAGAATGAGTGGTTATGTACAGCGTGCTGTTAACTCAAGGTGTTTCTCAAAAGCCCAAATCCTGAACGTCAGAGGTAGATCTGTTTTCTTACACCTCCGAGTTTTCTGCCTGCTGTGGTAGAAAAGGAGACTCTGAGCTATTATTGATGGACATACTGCTGGAAACCATAAAAAGAGTATACAGTGCCAGGGCTATCCCAGATATAAAACGACAAAAACCCCTGACATAAAAATTAAGACTCTTCCTCAAACACTGAGGAGCAAGGAGAGCTCTCCAGCTGCAGCACAGACCCACGTGTGGGTTAGGCAGGTGAATCAAGGAGGCAAATGGCTTTCAGGTACGATGACACAGTGAAATAAATCTCATTTTCTAATGAGCATCGTTAAAGACACAGGTATGAAATCTATTTGTTCACACCGTGAAAACAGCTGGGAGCGGCTGGGTTTGCTTCTGTGCGTCTCTTCTGAGGTGGGGCCAGTTCTTGGAGGAGCTGGTGGGGCACAGAGCCCGGGGAAGCCGGGCGAGGACAGCGCAGGGAGAGCTGGCACCTCGCTGCAGGGAGGGGGAAACGATCCAGTGATCACACAGATGGGTCTGTAGCATTAGCTACACTAATCCTCTCCCTGAGTCGGGCTTGTCTCATGATGGACAAATTATCCAGCTTAGTGAGGTGTCTGGGGTGGTGACAGTGGCTCAGCCGTCCTGTTCCCTCAGCTTGCAGAGACTTTCTTTCAGCTCATGAGAACATTCGAACACACAGGGTGGAGGTCACACAGTCCTTATTCTCTGCCCTTTGGAGGGAAAAAAAAAGAAGGAAAAATAGAACTCATCCCTCAAAAAAAATCTGTCCAAGTGGAAAGAGAGATTTGAATGAGCACAATCTTTAAATAAATATATTAGAGGTATCTGAACTGAATCTGTGCTAAATATTCTCATTCCCAGCATATAAAGGAATAAAACCTTCTGTATCCGCATCAAAAGGCAGTAAGAGAAGTCAATGTAGGACTGAGATGAGTGATTAAGGAGCACATCCTAATTTTCCAGTTCCTACAGGTAATGCTACACCAGACTTACAAACTTCAAAAGTTTTTTATAAACATTAAGTTGTAAACTATTAGGAAACTTCTATGGCAAACACCACGGTCATGCTCATAAAAGCGTGTCCCGAATACTCTCTGCCCAGTTATAATTTATTTTTAATTAATTAAAATTGCTATGAATTGAAAACATTTTTGGTAATGTAGATATAAACAGAGAAATCAGTAAGTTACATTGATAAGAAAACATGGGAAGGATCCATGAAAAATGAAGAAAAGTAAGAAAAAAACACTGGACAAGAAGTTCAAGAGACTTAATGTAAATAAGTTAAAAACATATGTGGGGTTTTTTTTAAAAGTCAAAGGAACAAAATCTTGTAACAGCTTAGCAGAGCTGGGGGTTTCCATCAACACATGTTCAAATTAAAGTAATTTTTTTTAAGAGATACACTCTTTTTTGGAGTGGGAATTAATTTAGGGAGCCCTACAGTCTGTACAGTCCAGGTCAAACTCTACCCCTGCAATGGTTCCTTCTGAATTATAAATGGTTTAGTAACCAAAACACTCTCTTCAAAAATTAAAAGTACTCTCTCCAAAAGCTTAGATTTCAATACCAGAAGGGTTCAGTCACTTCTTTATCATTCAGATGCAGATAAATTGAGTCCTTGCACTTTTCCCTCTATCTCTTCCTCATAAAATCTAAGTTCTGTCTGTTCTACAAAGATATTCCTGACATTTTCTCACAAGAGCTGTGATTTACTCCAATGTCTTCAGCCAAAAATATTTCTTCTCCCCTCTGCTCTGCGTTATGTGCTTGACTAAAATTGAGTGGAAATAAGTAGGATGGCTGTGGGAAAATAAAAACAGCAACAGGCAGATATCACCAAATAAATACAGTTTTCCAACCATTTTTAATGAGTGAAATTAATATTTTTTGTTCAAAAAAATCTTGAAAATGTAAAAATCAGTAATATATGTTATACTAATGAGAGAATATTTTAATGAGGAAAAAAACCTCAAAGGTATTTTAAAACTTATTATTTCAAGGAAATCAGCTGATGAAAATCCAAAAGAGATGAAGGAATGGGAGTCATACCTTGAAATGAAAGTTTTCTGAATTCAGAATTCATGGGATGTGAATTCCCCAAAAATGGCTTAACCTGTAACAGGAGAAAAGCAATATATTAAACCTGCTGTATACACGGTTTATAGCAACACGTATTTACCCTTCTTAAGGAAGCAATAAACAATTTTGTTGTTTTAAATGAAATATATAATCACTCTAAGAAAATTATTTGGATTATTTTTCTTAAAGAATACATTGTATACTAGTGACTAATAGGATTCAAGAGAAATTAAAATGATATTTGAAAAGCAAAGTGTAGGTGTGTGTTTTCCAAGGAATAAAACTTATTAAAACATCAAAGTTTCTGTCAGGGATAGGAAGAGACTAATTCCAAATAAACTGAAAATGTGGTTTTTGCTGTTTATTTATCCTGAAGGCAAAATTTAATAATTGTTAAGAATTGTTTATGTTTTTTATAAATGCACTGAATAAGTAAAAGAATGAGAAGAATGACAAAACATTTTGACATTTCAGAAGTGAAACCCCACAAATGAAATAGAAGCAATTAGCCGAAAACCAAATCAATTGTCCTCCAGCTCTAGGGCTTAGTTACAGGTCAGCAATGAAGCCATGTCAGGAAAGTTTTTAATACCCAGGAAAAGACTGGGGGAGAGCCTTATTTATGCCTTAATTAAAATCTGATCATGCAGGAAATAAATAAATAAAATTGGAGATTAACGCAAGGACCTGAAAGTTGCTCCTGTCTCCACGAAGAAGATCTATTGTGTCCCAGGAGAGCGTCTGAGGATGGGGCAGTGGAGATTTCCTCTTCCTGCTCTCCTGCATCCCAGGGAATTTTGGGGTCATGGAGCGGTGAGCGCATTCCTTGGAAGCTGAAACGGTGGGAATCTCTGCTGGTTGCACTCTTCCTGGTTATCCTGCACCCAGAGCACAACCTTCAGCTTTCCTGCTAAACCAGCCTTAGAAAACATTCCCCTTCCAAAGCCACCAAAGTTTTCTTGCAGCTGATTTTTTACAGCTGAAATTTCCATTAGGGTCGATCTTGGCCATAACTCTTCACGAGAGAGTGATTTATGGATTGCTTGGGAAGCGTTAGGGGGGGTTGGTATCCTGTGAGTAAGAGTGGTGTCCTGGATGTGTTTGGCATCCCTTGGTAGGAAACTTGGTGTGATTAGGCAGGACTGTCCCCTCCATAAAGCAGCCTCTACACCACAGATAATTGGTAACCTGTTGCAGTAGTTTGGGTGGGATTCTTTCGAATCACTTTCATTTGACTGTGAAACTTGCTGTAGGTTTGCAGAAATATTTCACCTCACAGAAGCTTTGCTTTTTTTTCAAGTGAATTTTATTATCTTTATTGTCTGTACCTTGTCAGCTCCATCTCACACATAGCAGGGTTAGTTCTACCTTTGACAACATACAGTCCCACAGTTTTTTAATGGTTAATATTTTCACATGATAATATGTTTTGAATATATTTAAACTTTTAAAGTAGAACTGAAGAATAAATACAGTGAGGCCTGGGAAGTTGTATGGTTTGCCTTAGTATGCTAATACATAAACTTATAAATTGTTTTTTCATTAAAAATAAAGGAAACTGACAGTGGGAAGTAAAATATGTATTTTTAAACCCTTCAGTCCTTCACGAGAGTGTCATATTTTTAAATAAAACCCTTTTAATCTCTGTATAAGAGAAGGAAAGCAGATATAAGACATATTCTTCCAAAAGCCATGTTTTTAATGAAGCTCTTTCTCTATTTTTCCCTGAGTACAAATAATAAGTACAAATAAATACAAAAATAGCTGACTGGATGAATGGGTAGATGGTCTAATAAAGAGATAAATTACTCCAGTCAAAGCCCTTCATTCATTGCCTACATTTAATAATACTCACCAAGAAGCAGAACTTTCCAAGTCTCCCTCCCAGGCTTTTTCCCACACTATTGCTTGCATTTAGAACTCTCCTGCTGTTTCTGGATCATCATTAACACATAGAGGACAGAGCATTATATATAAGAGGGATAGCTAGGAAGCTTACAGGCATGGGGAGAGCAACACTTGCTGAACAAGAAGTTCAAAATCTGTCCTGCAAAAATTTTAACTGGAAAAACAACATTTGCTCAGGCTCCTGGTATCCTAAATTAGCAAAGGCCTTTAGAAGTCTAAGGAATTAGCAATTTGGGGCCATGTTGACCTGGAAAGACCTTTTCCTTCTACTTCAAATATCCCATCACCACCTCAGGAAAAGTAACCACCCACACTCTCCCCAGCTCCATTCAAGTACATGGAGGGGAATAAATACCCAGGTTGGGATGGGCTTAAATTAAGCACAGCTGAAAAATATAGACCAAGATGACAGGATTTTCTCTGCTTGCATTTTGATGTTTTCAAGACACATTATCTTACACATGGGCTACTGATCTTCTACTATCACAACAAAGCACAGCTTTGACTCATACATTGGATTTTATTGCCACAAAATGGGTACAGGCTGGGAGAGCTGGACTGGATGTTTATCACCGGTAAAATAACTTCATCCCAAAACTTGTGGATCAAGGAGGTGCCATGTGATATGGATCATGGCCAAAGGCCCTCCTTACAGATACCACCCTACATGTTTGCAGGAACTTCCCAGCTCAAGCCAGCACTTTCTGGTCTGGGTGGTTTGAAATAGCAAACTCAGGCACCTGGTCCCTGTTTTGGAGGAGACACTGTTGATAAAGCAGCCACCAGTGGTTGTAATGATGAAATACAAGATCTTTCCTTTTTCTTTACATATTACACATTTGAGTCATACTGTAAAAGCTAAAGTGTTAAAACGCACAGGTAAGGTCAGTGTAGGAAACAGACCCAAGATAGATCAAGGGTTGTCAGGCTGGCTGCCCAGGGAAGTGGTGGCGTCACCATCCCTGGAAGTGTTAAAAACATGTGGACATGGCACTTGAGGAAATGGTTTCATGGTCAACATGGTGGTGCTGGTTGGTGGTTGGATTTGATGATTTTAGAGGTCTTTTCCAACCTTGAGGATTCTATGATTTTAAGAGGAAACATGGAAGTTGGACTCTCATGGTGATACAAGTTTTTCTATGCAATGTATATGTTTGCTTCATTAATGGCAACTCAGATCAAGGCTTGAGAAGTTCCAGGAGCTTTGCTGAACTCCAGGCGGGAATTATTTGCCATATTTCATATTCACAAAGGCAGAAGATAGAAAAGGGAAAATTGCATACTTTGTCCCTGTCTTTATGGGAAATCATTTAGTCTGGATTTTTTTACTTAGAATTGCACAGATTTTGAGCAGAAAAGCATCTTTCCAACATTCCTGGGTGATCCATTTCTACAGTGGTGCCCTGTCCCTCAATAAAAACCTTAAAGATACCAAAAGTTATATGTTTAAATGCTGGAAAAATAGTTGTGCCAATAAACACTGGATTCCATTTAGCCTAATCTTGCTTCACCTTGTAATCTACAAGTAGAAGTTGAGTGCAGTGTTCCACCTTCTCCTTTTTGGCTGCAATTTTTTGCAGCTCAGTATAAAAAAATCACTGATAAGTATCTTTAGCTAAACTTCATAAGTTATATGTATATATTTGTATATATATATGTAATTATCTACCTATCTATGGGTTGTAACCCAGTTCCTGGTTCTCAAGGAAACTATTTCATAGATCCCAGGATGATTTGGGTTGGAAGGGACCTTAAAACTCAACTTGTTCCACCCCCTGCCATGGGCAAGGACACCTTCCACCAGCCCAGGGTGCTCCAAGACCCATCCAGCTTGGCCTTGGACACTTCCAGGGATCCAGGGGCGGCCACAGCTTCTCTGGGCAGAGACTCCAATAAACACTTTCACTCCCAAATTTGCAGAATTAATCAATATTGGTCATAACCAGACCCAACCAGAGGTAATCTCTTGAGGCAAAAGTGAGAATGTGCTGTCACAAGATCTCTTGGGGCTTCATTGATTCTGAATGAGTGATAAACCTGAATTTTCAGTATCTCAACAAGGATGAAGGAATCTTGCTTTTTAGAGCTTCTGTGTTCATTCTGAGTGAAAAATAAATGAGAGGCTGGTAAGGAAGGGAACTGTTTCACAAGAAAGTCATGGTAGAAATCTTCAGAAACAATGACGTCTATCTGGGACATGAATGGAGTGACTTCTTAATGCTTATTAAGAATATAAGAGAAAACTAAATTGCAAGGTTGGGGGGGGGAGGAACGTAAGGCAAGGGGTTGAGGAAAACTTCTGGATTGTCAGGACAGTTCCCAACTGAAATAACGTTATGAGGGAGTTAGGAAATCTCTGTTGCTGCAGGCATTTGGAAAGAATTAAGCAAACATCTGACCCAGGTATTGTTGATCTTACCTGGAGGCAGGGCTGCGTTAGGTGACCTCTCTTGGTCTCTTTTGCTGTGTTGTCTTTGGTTGCTGATTCATGTCCTTCTTTTCCACCTCTCTTGATGTCTTCACTTATTTGATCAGCCAGAGATATTCACTGATCAACGCTGTCCCTACGGTTAATGCTTGTTCTTTAGGTAGGGAGTTGGCCTGAGGAGTTGACTGCAGGCAGAATCATATATTCTTAATAAAACTACTCAGAATAAGGGAATCCCTCCTCATTTACTGCTGGGAAGTTGTGCTGTAGCAGAGAATGGAGCTACAAACAAGACTTTGGAATAATAATTAAAAAAAATAACTTAGAAAATAATTTACAGCAATTTCAAGACATCTTTGCATCATTTTCTAAGGAAACAGGTATAGGTGCTCTCAATTTAAAGACACTAACTTTCTTTCTAAATCTTTGTTATATTCATTTTTTATGACAATAGAGTAAAAGAAAGTTATGTATACCTGTCTAAATGGGGTTCAGGGGTTCTTAGATAAATAAAAAAAGATTAATTCCTTTTTTTCCTTTGCTTGAATTTTTATTTTCTAGGTTTCTTTAGGGAAGCATTTCTACTTCCCTGCTGGGCTCAGACAAGATTTGAAGGATTTCTTTCCTTCACCATCCCATGTCCACACAGAGGGAAGAACAGAAACATTATCAGCATTTGCTTTTCTCTCGCTGCCCTTTTTGTTCCAGACACGTTTTTGCCAAGTTAATAACTCAATAAGGGTAACTGGTAACTCAATAATAATTACATTTGGTAGTGTATTATGTAGTAGGTTTTTATTTGTCAGTCTTAAAGCACTTCTCCAAGGAAGCCAAGCTTTGCCCTGTGTGACCACCCCAAGGTGCAGCCTCCTGGTGTAACTGGCCCAAGGGGGGACAGGCCAGGCTCACAAATGGGAACAGAGCTGACATTTCCTCCATCCTTCCTGCAGTGGGCCATTCCCAGGCTTTTACACTCCATCATCTAAGCTTTCATGTTGTACAGTTTGGAATATCATTCCTATTTATTTCTTTTTTTCCAGATGAAAACGCCCAGCCGATGTCAGTCCTTAGCAATATTAGCAATGTATTACTTAGGAAGATGGTGAAGGGTGTGGAGAGCCAGTCCTGTGAGGAGCAGCTGGGGGGGCTCAGCCTGGAGAAAAGGAGGCTCAGGGGGCACCTTGTGGCTCTGCAAGTCCCTGCCAGGAGGGGGGAGCCGGGGGGGTCGGGCTCTGCTCCCAGGGAACAGGGACAGGAGCAGAGGGAACGGGCTCAGGTGGGACAGGGCAGGGCAGGGGGGACATGGGGAGGGATTTGTGCCTGGAAAGGGTGGTCAGGCCTTGGCAGGGGCTGCCCAGGGAGGGTTGGAGTGCCCAGCCCTGGAGGTGCCCAAGGCAGGAGTGGCCGTGGCACTGAGTGCTCTGGGCTGGGGACAAGGTGGGCATCGGGCACAGGGTGGGCTCGGTGATCTTGGATATCTTTTCCAACCCAAATGATCCTGTGATTATCTATTTTATTAGCCAAGATATTAGCGATGCGTAATGTGGACTAACTTTCTACAGTGCCAGAAAATGAAAATCAGAGTAGGTCACAAAGATCACTTTTAACACAGACGAATTCGAACTGCACTTGTGTATAACAAAAGTATCCTTATTATATATGTCCTTACTAGAGGTTATTTAAATGCAAAATACCCACCTTCTCTCAGGTTGCTACGCTATTACTCACTGGGTAGGAAGCCTGAGTAAAGGAATCATGGGGGGATTTTACTTCCTATATTTTCCAGCAAATTAACTCCCTATTTTCCTGAGTAATAACAGGCTGCCATAACAGCAATAAAGCATTCAAATATCAAACTGGGTTTAAAGACATGTACATACACACCAGTTCATAATACTGTACTCAAAAAATGCATATCATTGCAAAAAAAATTTGGAAGTAATTGTATGGCTCCACAAGACAAGGTTTTGCACTAAAACATACAGTAAAAATGTGCTAAATTCAGGAGATTATATCTGGACAGCATTTAAATCAAAGCTAAAGGACTTCTATTAACTTTCATGGTACACAGAGTTTACTCAAATCTATAAATTAGCTCAAAAGAATTAATTGACTGCTTCCTATTTATACCCAACTTTACTCTGTAAATTTTAAGGGAGAAAAAAATCTGATTTCATAAAAATATTCCAGCAATTTCATCCTTCACAACATTAGCATACTTTTAAAATGCAAAAGCAGAGTTAAATGTTTTAAAAGCCAACTCTTTAGTGCTTCTCTTCAAATAAAATCACTGGTTTAGTTGCTGAACTAGAGTTTAAAATCATATTTTGTCAAATATTGCACAAAGGAAGAAATAGCTAGTTAATGAACAGCTTTTATATCATTTTCTGTAAAATATTAGCATTTCAGGCAGCGTCCAAATGCGTGCTCCCTTTGTAGAGCAGATATGTTGCTGAGATATTCGCTGCTACTTAAGTAATCTCATATTCAAACTACAACACAGGACAGTGTTTAATGTTCCAGAGCTTCAAATGATGGAAAAGAGGGGTCTTGAACTAACTGTGCTGACTGGAAAATAGCATCAAATATGCTGTGAGGAATCCAGTGTAGACTAGTTCAACTTCATCTTGAAGGAGTTCCTTGAAAAATTAACTGAGAAAAGAATAAAATGGAAAAACCACGGAGACTCCA
The DNA here is from genome assembly GCA_013396755.1 of Sclerurus mexicanus. Lineage (NCBI taxonomy): Eukaryota > Metazoa > Chordata > Aves > Passeriformes > Furnariidae > Sclerurus > Sclerurus mexicanus. The sequence goes on from VWZF01002940.1 coordinate 208,484, forward strand.
ACGCTGATTCTGCAATCCAGAGATTTAAATTGGGATTGGTACTTACTTTCTGCAAAGGATTTCTATAAAGGATTGAAAGACTGAATTGTCGCCAATCAAATCTTGGGTTGATCAAATCTTGGTGCATGGGGTGATAGATCCCTGTTTGACAAGTCTCACTGGGACATCATGGGATTTAAGGAGTTGGAGTAGACAACATCCTGGCCACGCAGCTCCAGCACACGCATTTCCTCATTATCCATGTGAATCCTGGTGCAACTGCTGCAAAACATGTCTTTTCCAGGGAAAAATGTTGATTTTGCCTCTATGATCTATCACCTACCATCGGTTTATGTGTATGACACAAGAACAAAGATTGAGACTTGTTGTCTACCTTATTTCATAAGAGGAACAAAAGTTTCATTTAATTTTCATGGAACACAAAACACGTACCTTGAAACTAAATAAAACACAACAGTTAACTTTTTGTTTGCTGGTAGAAACCTGACTAAATTTCTTTAAAGTAAAACATTAAGAAAAACAAAAACCCAACAAAACAAAACCAAAACAAAAATCCCCAAGCTCCCAGCTTGCGTTTGGATTGTGGTCTGCAATTTTAAGTGCAAAGTTGGAATCCAGAGGGAACCTCAAGCCTTCATATCTAAACTTTATAATGGAAATGCTGTCAAATGCTTAAGTACAGCGAGGCAAATGGCACAGCACTAAGATGTTAAAAAATAATATGAAAATGCTCTGAACCCGGGGTGAAGGCTGGCTGTCTTGACACTGAACACGGCAAGGTAAATGATTGGAACTTTAATTACTTTGATCCGTCATGCCTTGTAGCTATATGTCAGCTAAGCCAACAAAACTGACACAGAACAAAGGCCATGACTGTTTCAACATCTTAACTCATTTCTTATGGTTGATTAATAAGTCTATTGAATGAAACATGGGGAAAATGGAGAAAAACACTGAGTGTGTGTTTATACACACACACACACACCCAAGAGTAGGACTTTACAGCAGGGGATGTTAGAGGTTGTGGTCAGCCTCTTCTCTCTCCAGCAATAGGGATCAGCAGTAGGGAAATGGCCTCAAGTTGTGCCAGGGAAGGCTCAGGTTGGACATTAGGAAAACTTTCTTTGCTGAAGAGTGGTTAAGCATTGGAATGAGCTCCCCAGGGAAGTGGTGGAGTTGTCATCCCTGGAAATGTTCAAAACATGAGTGGACATGGCACTTTGTGATGTGGTTTAGTGGCTATGACGGTGTTCAGGTGAAGGTTTGACTTGATGATCTTGGAGGTGTTTTCCAAGCTGAGTGGTTCTACGCTGTATTGGCTCAGCCTATGAAGCAATAAGCAGTGGCATTCCCAGTGTACAGCTCTTAGTATGAGCAATGAAGGCCCCTGAGTCTGGGAATGAAGGCTTATGAGCCATCTCCAGGCACACTTTGGTGGGACATTGTTCTTCTCTAGGTTGTGTTTATGTTTCCATGAACCCTCATGCAGTAACCTCTGGAATAGCTCCAAGTCCTTGCTGTGGCATCAGTTACGAGTTAGCCAAAATTCCTGATAGACTAAAGGATTTGATAATGAGAAAGCCCCCTAAGATACAGCAAAGCCTGTACTGCAGTATAAAGCACGCTTTCTCACAGGGATCTTGCATCCCAGTCTCCTGTGTTCTTCCCTTTCCAAACCCCATCCTCTCTGAGTCCCTGACAGCATTTCAGTTGTCTAGCACAGAAATCCAATGGGACAGCGCATGTTTACCACTTGTACTCCAGTGATCTCTTTCATTTTTGAGGGAAGCTGCTGATTTGCCAGAAGGAGGAGACTCTGAACTTCTGACCCAAATTTGGATGTAAAGCTTCCACTTTAATTTCCACTGTGCACAAACTCTTCAGTTCAGTGCTGCTTTCAGAGGTGCTTCTGTGGCTCTATTGGTGTCCTCGATATTAAGAAATGTGGTTTCCAAAAATATGGTCTAATTGTGATGAGCCAGAATTTGGCCCATGTAGCAAAACGAAAAGCCAATCACAGCATTTATAACAGAGTATAAAAACATCTGATCTGATCAAAAACTGAGGGGTGTAGCAGAGACTGATTTCTGGATATTTCCAGAACAGGAGATGGATTTATATTTGAATCCAAGCAGGAATTCAAACAGGAAGTGCTACTTTTCCCAGACAAGAGAATAAAAATGGATTTTTAAGTCAAATAAGTAATTTGAACCTTAGAAACAGTTGTAACTAAATACAACAAGCACATGTTAAAAAGAACATGGAAAAGCAAAATCTGGAATGAAGTAACCCACAACTAGTGAAAGAATCTATGTCCTTGAGTCCTGCCCTCTCTGTACCTTTTCTTTCTCCACATCTGGCCTGGCTGGATCCTTTTTCATCATGGTTTTCATCAGACTCTGAAAAAAATTGGCACAAGGCATTTGGCAAACTTCAGTTACAGACCCTTTGCCCATTGTCACATACTGGTGGCTCATATTCTCCCACGTCCTCAAGACTCATCTACTGCAGTCCACTCAACTCTAACACAGGGAAAATGAACATTTTCAGGGTTTTCTATATGATAAAATACCGGAGCGCTTTACAAGCTTTGCTTTCACAGAGGTCATACAAAATCTAATGGGTTCATTGCACGTTAGGGATTGAGAATGGAGGGTGCCCAATTTTTGGCACAGCAATCCAAGGTGATTTGAGAAATAACCTACTCTGGCTATAGGCAGTAGGAGACCTTCACCCAACCTGTGTTACTATCACGTAGCCTCGTGACTCCATAAACTTCACAGACTATTCCAGGCCTTCAGAAATCCAGCCTGGAAAGAATTAGGAGGAATCAAGAAAATTAATTCAATTACACCCAAATAGTCAGTCCTGACCTGGAAGGATTTGAAGAATCAGTGGGAAGGAGACAGAGAGGAGACATGAGCTGTGTCCTTCCACATTATACAGTGAATAATAAGAACGGAGCATTGTTTGCAAAAAAACATTCCTGAACAGAAAAGGAGGCTAATTCAAAATTAATTTCATTTATAATAAATACCTCAACCAGAATTTTTATAAATAAAACACCAGCAGTTATTATTCTACTCTGTATTTACAAGAAATAGGCAATTCTAAAAAACAGTAGAAGGACATCCCACTCCTCAGAAGTTTAGGGATGACAAATCCTAAGACACCACCTACTTTGTCAGAGTCATTGCAGGGCCATCTTGCTTCAAACTCAGTCAACATATGTTCTACTATTTACCTTGATAAATGTAGAATCAAGCCCAAATTTCTGTCATCCCTCCCATAGGCATCTCACTTTTCTCCCTTCAGTGACTTTCTAAAGTTCCCAGAGCATGAAACATCACTTTGATGCTGCATCACATCCAGTTAGGAAGCTTTGGCATGTAGTGTTATGTTTAAAGCAACATGCAAATGTAATCAGGAGTGACACGTCGTCCCAATAATGCAGTCACTCAGCTCTGAGAAACTCCAACAGACAGCTTATAAAACAGAGACTCTCACAGCCACAGGTTTGAGCTTTTGGAAATTAATCTCCAAGTCAAATGTAAAGAAAGTTTGAGAATTTTCTCAAAGATGTTCCATGTCCATCAGTGTTTAAGAGATGTTTGGACAATGCCCTTAACGTGCTTTAACCCTGAAGTAGTCAAACAGTTGAACTAGATTATAGTTTTAGGTCTTTTCTGAGAGCAATTCTATTCTATGGTCTCAGTTTTAAACATTTCCCTCATGTACTTTGAATTGGCCATTGAGGACTGATGAAGACCCACAACCACCATGTTCCCTCCAGAGCATTTGAGCCACTGTAAAAGCTGAACTCTTCTTCCAATAACAAGCTCTAGGACAAGACTAGATGGCATCAAGCTGCACCGGGAGAGGCTTAGACTGGATATTAGGGGAAATTTTTTCACTTAGAAGCTTGTCAAGCCCTGGCACAGCCGTCCAGGGCAGTGGTGGAATTACCATCCCTTGAGAGATTTGAAGACATGTAGATGTGGCACTTGGGGGCATAGTTTAGTGGTGGGCTTAGCAGTGCTGGGTGAATGGTTGGACTTCATCTTAGAGGGCTTTTCCAACCTAAACAATTCTGTGATTCTATGAATACACATCTCTGAGGGTTTTCTGCCTCATCTCTTCAACACTGACAGTCTCAGCCAAACATTCCCAAGCTACCGAAACCAAGAATAGGAGGGGGGAAGCAAAGTGAGATTTTTCTCACCTCTTTTCCAGCTAATTCTTGTTAAAATTTATTGAGAAGACCGTATTGTGCTGACAGCCTTTTGGGAGTATCCCCTGTCACATCCCACTCACAGGCCTGGCCAGAAAGATTATGAATTCTATCAGGGTGGGAAGACTTTCTCGCCCATCGTTTAGTACAACTCTCCCAAAAAGGGCTCTACCTGCTTTGTTTAAGCAAATCTCACGTGCTGATGATTGCTCTGTCCCCATCCCCTGGATCTGGCCTAAGGACATGGCTAAACCCAGCAGAGGGTTTAACTGCCTGGTCGCCAGGTCTTAAACAGCACATACACACCCGTGTGGGCCTCCTGTGCCAGCGTGACCCTTTGTGTTTCATCAGCATCACTGACTCTGGCTCGACAACACTTCTGTTATCCCTATTATAAAGATGAGGGAAAAGGCATGGCCAAATGACTTATCAAGGCTGACAAAAAACCCCAAAAAACAACAAGCGTTGTAGCTGAGAATAGAAACCAGATCACCTGAGGTTTCATTGCTGGGAACGTTTCCCCTGTCCTCTTCCTTTGAATCTCTGCTTAGTGCTGGGGCAGGTCATTTGAAATCCGGGCAATATTCAGATATGTTTTCTTTCCCAGAAGGAAATCAGGCTTTACAGGCTCACGTTACAGAGGCAGCCAGCCCGCTCGGGCTGCCGAGGTTTTGCGGCTCTCACAGGACACCGCAAAATCCAGCAATCGGACCCGTGCAGCTTTCCGAGGAGATGGCAAAACACAGGAACAGCATATTATCTAAAAACAGGCTCACACAATAAGTTTCTATGGACATCAGAAACTAATCTTTGAAATGGTCCCTGATGAGAGACGGATTGGCCTGAGCTGCCTTCTGAAACCCTTCCAATTCCCTCCTTTGCATCCGGTGTGTGTTTATTGGAGAAAGAATAAGTCCTCGTTTAAATTCTGCACATGTATTTGCACTGTGACCTTTTTAGCTGTTACCTCATGGCTATATCTGAAATTGGTAATAAAATGCAACTCAGGGTAAAGAACTGCTAGGTGATTTTATACAACTATAGTTTTACACTCTCAAAAGGCAGAATATGTAATTCCTTAAGCCACACGCGGGAACTTGGTGATACTGGGCTGGATTTTTGCTTTCAAAGCCAACACCATGTGAATGAAGCCAACTCTATACAATGATACAAATAATGAGTTAAACAGATATGCAGTTTAGCTGATCCTGGTGCAGGGAGAAACCAAAGTGAAGTCCCACTGAAAGGAGGATGCTACTCAATTACAGATATAAACAGTTCCCACAGCAGATGATTGTGCATTTTTAGTGGTTTTATATATGTTTACCTATAGGTGCTACATAAGTGCTTCTGAAGAGTCTCCCAACTTGACACACTTTAAATAATTTCCAAGACATCCTATTGTTGTGTGAAAAAATACAACAGGGCATTTTAACAACTGACAGTGAGAGGGAACATTGAACAATGTGATTATAATCAACCTTTCCCTTTCCTTGTACTAATTTACTGCATCTCATTGTTGTAATTTTAAGACCCCAGTAAGGAACCTCTGTGTGAGGTGGTGGTCAAATGCAAAGGGAGGCAGAATATGAAAACTAAATATTGAATAATATTGCTCAGTGTTCCCACAAAGTCCACTCAGGGAGGCTACTCCACAAACAAAAGCACTAAGCTCAGGGTGCTCTGCCCAACCAATGGTTCAACTTCACTGTCCAAAACCACTAAAGATCTCACAGAAAGAATCAGAGAAACACAGAATACTTTGGGTTGGAATGGATTTTAAAGATCATCCAGTCCCACCCCCTGCCATGGACAGAGACACCTTCCACCAGCCCAGGTGGCTCCAAGCCTGGTCCAGCCTGGCCTTGGACACTCACAGGGATCCAGGGGCAGCCACAGCTTCTCTGCCCAACCTGTGCCAGGGCCTGCCCACCCTCCCAGCCAGGAATTCCTTCCCAACATCTTCTCTGAACACACTCTCCATCAGATAAGGCCATTCCCCTTTGTCCTATCACTACATACTATTGTGAAAGGTCCCTCTCTAACCTTCTTTTAAGGTAAAACTATTTCAATATTTACTGAAAGAGCTGGACAATCAACTCCATGTTCCTTGTTTAAACAGAAAGACAGAGCCCAATGGAAAAGCCATTCAAAACCAGATTCTGAAACACTCACACTGCGTTATCAAATCAAGCTGTGGATATATTTTAACCCATAAAGAGTGCCAACAAGTATTTAAAGACTAAAAAGTCTTAGCAGAAAGGTGGAGGTACAACAAGGTAGAAGATATTTGCCATCTGGAGCAGACACTTATAGATTCCCACTGTGCCACGGCAGGGAAGGAAACATTCCTCTCTATTTTGGAATTGACAGCAATATTGTCACCCAGCAGGTACTCGCAGGTTATATGGTGACGTATAAACTAGAGGCACACTTAGTAACTGCAGCAGCATTTTGCTTTTCTACTCCACTTTTATTTATTTCAACTGACAACACTGTCCCTGTCCACATTTGGAGTGGCACAATGCATCAGAAAGACACTGCAGAGTTCAAATTTGGGTTTCAGTTTAGCAACCAACACCAGCACAACAAAGCCCTTAAGCGTTTCTAGCACCTTCGCTGATCTGAGAAGTACCATAACTGGCAACCCTGAGGCAACAAAACACACTGAATCTGGGTAATTCTGAGTTCACAGGCAGCTCCCCACAAATCACTGCAGATATTGTAGTGGCAAAGATGTTTGAATTTGTGGTTGGATTGTACCTATATTATATATATATTATATTCTCTTGGTTTATACCTGTGCAAACCAATCACAGAAGAACCCCCAACACCACTAATTTTGGCATGAGCTTTCTAAGCACTAATATTCCACACATTTCTATTTACATTTATGCAAACCCTGATCTCCATCAGATAGTTATTATATTTACTTCATTCATAATTTCTTTTTGTAAGGGACAGGACCAAAAGGGATTTTCTAGTTCACCAAACCCATCATGCTGTCATATCCAGTTTGTAATTGCTTTCCTAAACTGATCCTGGTTCACCTTAGAGCCTTGGATTTGCTTTTATAGGCAGATTATTTGGGAACTACATCTTTCAAATGGCTAAAAGATTTCTACTTTGTTTACGGTCTGTTTAAATCTGTTCCGTAATTTTTTTGTGCCAATACTGTCTTTTAGCTCAAACACATCTCTATGAATACACCCAGAAATAAAACTGGTGTAGGTGAACAATCACTCAACCTGCATAAGAATAAATCTGAGTTGTAGGTGTGCTGGGATTTCACTTCATGCTTCAGCCCTGTGCTCACCTCAGCCTTTGAATGCTATTTCATGGCTGATTTAAGCCTAAAATCAGAAAACATCCAGAAGGAGCAGACTCTGGTTCACAGACATGCCCCTCCATCCACGTCTGTCGTGTCAGGTCCTGCAACATTGCACCTTCAGGTGGGCTAAATCAACTTACTGAAAACCTGCACTGTGAAAAAAACAGTAATAAAAATTATGATTCTCAGTCTTTGGAGCTGACCCAGATGGGGAGAATGCACATGGAGGAGGCAGTGAAACCTTAAAAATTCATCATGGAATGGTTTGGTTGGAAGGGACCTTAAAGACCATTTTGTCCCACCCTCTGCCATGGGCAGGGACACCTTCTACTAGCCCAGGTTGCTCCAAGCCCCATCCAACCTGGCCTTGGACACTTCCAGGGATGGGGCAGCCACAGTTTCTCTGGGAAAACTGCCAGGGCTTCCCCACCCTCACAATCCTGCAAGTCCCAGAGAACATCCCAAGAAAATGGGATTTTGCCTGGCTCAGATGGAAACCAGCTCTTCAATTAGCACTGCTTTGGGAAATTATGTTAATCACCCGTTAATATCAAGAGTGTCAGGTCACTTCAGGAGCTTTGAATGGCAGATCATAAACCATAAAGAAGCATCTTCACCAAATTTCAACAGTGTGATGCCACCTCAAAGCAGGTTGGTCGCAAGAATAAAAAGAAGTTCACCTGTTTTCTGTCTTGTATTCTGAGGAGCGTTTCCTTGTGGCATAAGTGATCCCTCAGTCATTTAAATAAAATATTTCAATATTCTAGATTTTTACATTTCTACAGCTCTGCTTGAGCACCTGTGAAAGGAATTGCTTGTTCCACTCTACCCTTGTGCAGACCTTGATCCATTTCAACAATGTAATTCACATTTTGGCACCACACGAGCTTCTACATTTTCCTCAAAAGAGCCAGAAGTAGAATAACAAAGGTGGTTTAGGAGAAAGGAAGTTGATTATATTCAGAAGTTTTTCACACAAATGACAACTTATCTAACTCTGATTCCATCATTTGCTCACTTTTTCCAGACTAAAATGATGCAATTCATGTCAAAGTTGCCAATAGAAAAAAATAAAAATTAAAATTAAAATCTTTCAGTCTTATGGGAAATCTACTAAAAATGTTTCCTAAAACATCTCCCATTTCCAGCCTCTACATCCGTGAAATCTGAAGGCACAAATATTTTCTAGACCAAAGATTGTTGATTTTAACAACTCCTGAAACTTTTACTTGTTATCTTGATGTTTCCCTTTACCTTTTCGGACATTTTCTTAGAAATTAAGTCCTGACATGACATTTCAGTAGATGCATTCCAAAGGGTACAAGTAATATTTAAAATATTTCTTTAAAAACAGCTGAATTTCTGGAGGCACCTGTAAAGCTTTTTCTTTTTAATCTATCAATATTAATTTCTTTTGTTGTTATTACTGTTGTTTTGCCCTTTAAAAGCAAACCCACTATGTTTAAATGACACTAACTCAATTTTTTATGTATATTTTAAGTATTCAATTTGTTTTAAGTAGTCCTGAGGGTTTGTGGGGTGATTCATTCTTCATTTTTTATCAAATTATTCCATAGATTTTCAATACATTTGTGCGGGATCAAATCTAACCTAAACACTGCATGGTTTTTTTGCAATTTCATTAGGAAAATACAGAAGGAAAGTGCCTTTATTTCTCTTCCAAGGCAGAACACTTTTCAGATTTTGTTTTGATAACATCGAAAAATTTAAGTAACAGGTATCTTTACACAAGTTCCTAATTTCCAGGCTAAAATATTTCCACTATGGTAAAACAATATGAAGTATTTTCCTGCAATTAAATAGATTATCTTAAATATAACTAATCACATATGATCAAATGATGGCTTTCAACAATTATCTTTTTCATCATTTCAAAGCTGAAATAGAAGATGGGAAACACCTCCTCTAACTTTCCACATAATGAAAAACATACAGCTTTCCATTTCCAAAATAGAAATTTTACCTAGAAAAATTTAAATTGAAAAAAATAAAATACTATTTTATTTCTCAAATTTTTTGCAAGGTGAAAAATTTATCAGAATTCTTTCCCATGGATTTTCAGGTTTTGATAATTATCACTTCTGGGTGAAAAAGACTTGATTAAAAAGTTTGATTAACCACATTCATTATAGAAGCCATGAGGATAATTTCCATAACCGAAGCGTCCAACTTCAATACCCAATCATTTCCCAAAGAGGACTCTCCACCCATCGAAACCAAGCCAAGTGCAGAGGTTTCATTGGCACTTTTCAAAGCTCCCACATCCATACTGAGAGCATATTTTCCTGCCACACTCTATGTCATCACTCTTTATTCGTAGTGACACTGTGATTTTTTTCTAAAAGAACCACTCACTTTAGGTAGCCTGGACTTTGTTCAACGAAACATCAAAGCCAAAAAGTTAGAAGAGGAATCAGAAAGCCATTTAAAAGGATAAATGGGAATTTTTCCACCTGCTGAGGAACGATGCTGCAACAACACCCCTCAATGCGACATCTCCAGCCAGAGAGGGCTCAGAGCAAGGCCTGCTGAAGAAATCCACAGGCAGGATATTCTGATCTTCTCTGACAAACTGCAGAACGAGTCAGAGCACGGTCCTGGTGCACATGGTTGGATGGAATTGCACATCAACAAGCATCGAGATGATAAAGAGAAGAGCGGTGCAAAAATCCACTGCGGTTGGCAGCGGTAGGTGGGGAGGAACTTCTGGCATTCACCAGCTCAGAGCGTGGAGGAAGATGACTTACCCAAGAGCTGCTTCTTGCTTTGCTTTTTAACTTTGACAAGTGTTTTCCTTCAACGTGGATGATGCGCTCAAGCTAAATGTATTGTTGCACCCAGATTGACAGCTCACATTTGGAGCCCTGTCCATCTAATTCACAAGCAGCAGAGGAACGATGGAAGTCGAACGGCACCAAGAGTTTCAGCCTAACTCTGAGCAAGGAAAGATTGCCTCCAGTGCTTGTCCAGCTTGGCTACAGCGACTGAAATAAATAAAGAACAACCGGCCCAGCAAGGGGATGTGATGATGAAGTAGATCACAATCAATGTCTCCTGAAAGATGTGAAAACAGAGGTGGCCAACAGAGGAAAGATAGTGACTGCTGTCTTCATGAACTTCGTATGAGTTTAGCTGCTGTCCCACATGCTGTCGAAGGCTGGTGAAATCCAGACAAAGAGAAAATATATTCCAAGCTCTGTTTTTATGATCCAAGTTATCTGACAGGCAACTTAAATCCACTTAGAGCCTCCGAACCTGCACAGACTCCACACTGGAATTCCTTAACAGGAGGAAAAGTTCACAGGAGTGAACACAAGCTGTTTGATATCCAAGCAGTCAAGAAAAGTCCGAGTGCCACAATCTCTCTTGGACAGTGCTGGGGTTTTACCTGGCCAAAGCCTCCTCTGATACGAGCAGCCAGCCCAAAGTCCTGAGGAATTAGGGATATTAAGGATTCAGTATAACTTTTTCCAAGTGTAGACACGTAAGCACTGATGTCTGGGCCAAACAGCAATTTGGATAATTATTTTGCCTACCTAAACGTCCCCGTTTTCCTTGGAAAAAGGTATTCCTCCTTTCCAAAGCTGTTCTGCAGTGCTGTTCAACAGCTGCAATATTTCACCCCAGAGATGGCTCCGTTTCAGTTGTGGGTGATGTGATCCAAAGAGTTTGAATATCAGTTTAATCACTTTGGCATCTTTCAGGAACAAAGTCACTATTTAAATGTAAGATTATTGTAGAGAATAAAATTGTCAATAAATGTAGTAATGTCTATCTCTAAGTATAAGCAATTACAGAGCTAATCTCCAACTCTCAAAAATAACACCAGATGGTATTTTTCAGAAAAGTCAAATGTAGAATATTATATTTTTTTGCATTTTTCAGTACATCACGATGGGAAATAATATTATGTGAATCCTGCAAGCACAAGAAAAATCTGCAAGTATAACATTCTTCTCTTCCAGTGAACATCCTGTGAATTCATAAATATTTACATTTTGCAAGTTATAATTATGTAGCACTGGAGGGGGAAAAAAAAAGAAAAGAGTGACTGTATATACAAGTTTATAAAAGAACATTCATAAATTAAAAATGTGCATTGTTCTGAAAGTGATATCTACTGTGTTTTTCGTGTCAGTGTGTCAAACCACAGGGTACCTTCCTACCTCTCCCTCAGCTGGGGAAAAATAACACTTGTAGGTTTAAAGCACTTTTGATTTCTTTGTATAGTTTCCATTAATAGTTTTAAATCATTATGGATGAACTCATCACTGTTGGGATCTGTTGAAGCAAAGCAAAATTGTGCAAGAGGGATAATCCCCCTTCAACAGTTGATAAACAACTACAGATATATATATATAAAAATAGATATATATATATATATATAGTGGACAGCTCACACACAATTACCTAAATTTGGATGGTCCAGGGTTATCCCACTGATATTTTTTTTAACTGGCATTTTGTGTTAGTTGTCTTATTGCAGCAATTTATACATTAGAGGATAATTTTAGTGTTAACGAATCTAAACTGCATGGAAGTCTTGCAGTTGAGATCTCAGTTGCAAGAACCTCATTTTCTCAGCAACCAGCAAAAACTATTCATTGAAGACTATTCTTATTGAAGGAATTTTACCGTTTTGATTCATGAATAATCCATGAACAGATGTTGATTTTTACAAGTTCAGTTGTTATTTGAAATTGTTTGAATACTTTATACAAACATATTGCAACCTCTGGGTTATTTGTATTTTTTTTCGTTCTATTACAGTGTTCAACTATTCATTGTGAGATAGATTGTCTCCTCATACAAATAAATCCTTACCAATGTAAAATGAAAATGGTTGGACAAGTGACCTAGGTGTATTATTCATGATGTAAATTCTTTGGGGGGGGGGGAAATAAATTATTTGACGACCAGAAAAATCAACTTTTACAAATAGGAAAAAAGAAAGGAGCAAATTATTTGTACAAATGTTTAATACACTGACTGTAAGATGGTCAGCTCCTATGAAAGTAAAAACCACCCACAACCATCCAGGCAAATAGAAAAGGATTTATCAATAGGAAAGTTACTTTGATATCTTAACTAATAGTTCTGAAATCATCTTTTGCTCTCCCTCTAAAGTATTTGTTCAGCTGTATTGTTGAGATAACAACAAACCCACAGTGGCAGCACCTTTCTCTTCGAGCTCTTTTCAACTAGCGCCGCTTTTCCATTTTCCCTTGGCTCTTTCCCTGCAGGCAGACTATGCGTTCCCTGCTCTTCCTTCCCCTTTTCCAAGCATGCCAAATTTGCATCCGTGCCACACAGTTGCTCACAGGAGAAGCCTGTGAACACAGCAGGCAACTTTCGAACCGTAATTTTTACCTCGTTAGCTTGTGCGATATTACCCTAATTCCAGGCAAACGATGCCAGAACTTCCAAGGAGGAGGAAAAACAGTCTCCACAACAGTTCCACACTATCAGCTTTCCAGAGCTGATTTAAACCTCCCATCCTGAAGCCCTTCTGCCTGTGTTTACACAACACAAAGCCTTCCCTCTTATCCTGGAGTTTTAGGTTGCTTCCTGGCAGTCCCTGGGCAGACACATATTGGAAAACCTGGGATAGTTTATTGGAGCTGCAACCTCCTGGTTTTGGTAGAATTAAGGCTGGAAATACCTCTAAGACCATCAAATCCAACTGTTTTCCAGCCATCTGTGGAAGAATGACAGGGTTCCCCACGTAAAAACAACTGACCAATCTATGCTGATCTTCAGAGCCTTTACAGGGAAGGGGTTACCTTTCTGAGACACTACATTGAATAAAAGAAAGGACATAGAGGTGCTGGCTATCAATTTATTTATTAAATTGGAAAAGGCAAGTGGGAACGTTGGTGGGATGCTTCAGTTCTGTCTATTACCTTTCAGAGTTCATCATTCAAATGATGAGGAACATCTGAAATTGGCCAGTTCTCAGGGACAGAAGAGCCTGTAGGGACAGGACAAGGGGGAAAGGTTCCAAAATGACAGTAGGTTTAGATTAGGTTTTAGGGGGAAATTATTTGCTGTGAAGGTGGGCAGGCCCTGGCACAGGTCGGGCAGAGAAGCTGTGGCTGCCTCTGGATCCCTGCCTGGAAGTGTCCAAGGCCAGGTTGGAGCAACCTGGGCTACCGGAAGGTGTCCCTGCCCATGGCAGGGGGTGGAATGAGATGAGATTTAAGGTCCCTCCCAACCCAAACCATTCCGTGACTCTGATTCTGCTCTTGGGCTCCAACCCACTAGTCCTGAGAGCCACAGAGGAAGACTTAAAACTCAAACTCTATATAAACCAGATTTTTATTTATACCTTTAAGACACATTAAGATATTGGTTTTTAATCTAGGGGCCATTGATAACTCTGTGTGATTTTTATTCCTGAACCTCTCCCTACGCCACATCTTCACGGAAGCTGAAAGCTGATCCTTAGTCCAGGTATGTTTATGTGTTCCCACATATTCCAGTCCCTTAAATAGACTAATCCCCATAGTTGACAGCACTTATGTTGCAATGACCTGCAGTCATCTGATCAACTTTCAGAATACTTACTAGCTATAATCAAATATATTCTCATCTCTTATTTGAACAAATCAAACAGAAATTGAATACATTTTTTTATGAACACTAGCAATATGTTCTCTTCTCTGATAATTTTGACATTAAAATTCCATTTTAATAATCCCATCCTTCAGGCTTTGCAGACTCTTAAGGTATTAAAGCAAAAATTATCCTAAGCAGTTAGATTATAATGTATTTAAAGATTAGACATTTCATGTTGAATATTAACTGCTCCACTTCCCAGAGAAAAAAAAATGATGCAGGGCTTTTTTTCTAGCATAATTTATACATTTTTGATAGGTTGACTATACAAAGTTCAAACCCTTTGTGAAAAAATACTATAAAATATACTCATAGTCCTGCATTATATTAAAGAGCTGTATATAAAGGTAGGAGAAAACATTTTTGCTGACATCATTAGCATATTTTGATCCCTCAGAAATAGACAAAGTGTCTGTTCCACCTCAGTGCAGCCTATCAGGGTTCTGAGCTGAGACAAGACTGCAAATAACTTGCCATCTAAAGAACTGTTATTTACATATTATAAAAGATGGGTCCCATATTTAGGTTTCATGCTGATAGAAAATGGAGAGACATTACTTAATTACTTGGAAAAAAGGCAAATTGCACCAAAAAAAAATAACTTTTAGCCAAACCTGTAAGTATTTTGGGTATTTGTCTAACTCATGGCAGTTCATTATGAACACTCCTCAACCCTGGAAGCATCCAAGACCAGGTTGGACGAGGCTTGTAGCAAGCTGGGCTAGTGGAAAGTGTCTCGGCCCACGACAGGGGTGGGACTGGATGATCTTTATGGTCCCTTACAACCCAAACTACTCCATAATTCTATGAAGAATTCTTTGAGTGGGAACGAATTCTGCATTTCAAACTGACCGACGAGAGCATGCCCTCTAGCCAGAGTATTTTACCTCCCTGTTTACCTTCCCACAGACAAGGATGAACATTCTCTTCTCACATCTGTTGTGTTTCGACACACAATGCTCTGCTTCCTACACACAGATCTTGACTTAATCTGCAGTTGCCTCTTGTCATTCACCATCTCTTTGAACTCATCAGAAAGTGATGTGACAGCTTTCAAAATCAAACAAATCAGCAGCCCCAGCCCTTGTCAGTCTCGCCTGCGAAATCAGAGGTTGTGCACAGCACTCCTTCTGTGGTTTGCTCTGTCACTGGAAGCTCCTTCTGAAGGACCATCAAGAAGAAGACAACAGTAAAACCTGTGGGGCTACCTTGCTGCTGTACTTTGTGCCAGCACAGCTGGTTTGGTCTTCAGCCTCTCCTGCTGCTTAGATTCAACCTGCTTGTTTCTTATTTTCTTTAGAACTTATTTATTGTGACAGTGGTCAGGCCCTGGCACAGGTTGCCCAGAGAAGCTGTGGCTGCCCCTGGATCCCTGGAAATGTCCAAGGCCAGGCTGGAGCAATCCAGGCTAGTGGAAGGTGCCCCTGCCCATGGCAGGGGGTGGAACAAGATCATTTTTAATGTCCCTCCAAACCCAAACCACTTTGGGATTTGATGAATGCTCAGACACATGTCTGAACTCACAATAATCATTTAGTGACAGCTACTGGGATGGACATGGTCCACTCACCACCTTCTGATACCAGCACTGGCAGAGCAAATCTTCCTGTACAATAATACCCTGCTTAAGCTCACACACTGTCTTTGTTCTGAAATAGTTTCTCTGCACAGAAAAACTGTCACCTGCAGCCAAAAAAAAAAACCAAATTTAAAGTTTTCCTTTTAGTTTCTACCTCTGAACCTGCAATTTGCAGTGCAGCTCAAAGAGACCCCAACCCTCATCTGCCACTTCATCCAGCAGCACAGGTACCCTTGGACCACCTTGCAGGGCTTCCCCTCCTCGAGGCAGCACAGGGTGTTTCTCCTCTTTTTGTATAAACAGGGGGGAAAACCCTGCAGCACAATGGAATCTTTTTCCATTGGTGGGTAAACAACAGCAGAGACAGCCAGACTTTGTTTCCACACTCTGTGACACCATAAATACACATCCTTTGCTGTGCTATTACTTGCTCATTTTTTAACAATGTGCTTATGCTATCAGGAGTGTCTTTTGGGTTATTTCTGTGCAATATTTAACATCTTTTCTTTTTGTCCTTTTGCCTTGCCCTTCAATTTTGACCATGATGGATCTCAGCATATTTAGGATATTAAGGGCAAAGTAAATTGTTGTTTATACGGTTAAATGTAAAAAGCATAATGGTAGGGTAGTGTCTGTATTCTGGAAAATAAGTACACTTGTCTGATTTTTATTATAGATCTTCTCTACTGATGTGCACTGAGCAAATTGTGGGGTCTCTGCTGAAAATGCAATAGGAAAGTTTAATACATCTGCAGGATGTGTCAACCTGAGCACACACTGAGCAACTGGAAACACACAAAAATACTTGTGCTCCTGGAAAGATGCTCCAAGAATGCCTAAATGACCCCTGTGCAGTCTCAGAGCTGATAAGTGAGCAGCACGAGCCAACTCCTTCATCAACCCCAACAGCTGGTCCCTGGCATCAGCATCTGCCCTGGTCACTCCTGGGGCACTGACAGCCCCGACACAGAATCACAGACTGGTTTGGGAAGGAAGGGACATTAAAGGCCATCTTGTTCCACCCCCTTCCATGGGCAGGGACACCTTCCACCAGCCCAGGTTGCTCCAAGCCCCGTCCAGCCTGGCCTTGGACACTTCCAGGGATCCAGGGGCAGCCACAGCTTCTCTGCCCAACCTGTGCCAGGGCCTGCCCACCCTCCCAGCCAGCAATTCCTTCCTAACATCTCATCTAAACCTCCTCTCTTTCAGTTTAAAGCCATTGCCCCTTGTCCTATGCTGAATAAACTTCTGGAAATGAAGAACTTGTACAGAAATCCCCTTGAAATCTGGACACAAGAACCCACCAGGGCATTTTCCAAGCAAGATACAACCTGGTGGCCTGTGCATGCAAGGGCTGCTAATCCACCCCCAGCTCTCTGAAGTCACACACATGAACTGCTTTGCCTGCCCAGATGTTTTCTCATTAATAATGAGGTCACTCCCAATGCCAAAAAAATGGCCTTGTAGTTCTCCAATGCTCTTGGAAAGCCCCAGTGTGTTTGAGGGGGATGAAAATATTAAATACAACATAAGTATAAAACATAATAAATCAGATGAATTTGTTTAGATGAAAAGCACTTTTTTGTTTTTGCCAGCACAGCAACTGTATATTCCACAATTATTCTAATGTTTTCTGACATAAAACTGCTGTATCTTTCTGCACTCTGGTTTCACCCCTTCTTGCTTTACAGGATGGTTCTTAAGAAAATGTCTGTATTTTACCATAGTTAGCCATTTCTAAGGTGAAAACAAGAAATACAAAATTGGAAAGGGATAATACATATCATTACTGGATCTTTTCCTTGGTCATTATCCCCCCAAAAATGCCTTGAGAAAATGAGTGAAAAGGTCTCACTTATTTGAATTTCTGTTCCGAAATGATGGGCAGAGACAACTGGAATGCCTGACCCTGAACAAGCCAGAGGAGAGACATGGCTGTGACAGTCTTGTTTGTCCCTTGAAAGCTCTTGGCAATGCCCTCATGACCATTCCATGCTGCTGCTATTGCTTACAACTTTATATTTAACCATAAATAACCTCAAGAGGTCTAAAGCCCAGCACCAAACAGATGAGTTTTGCTCCTGCAGCAAAGCCTTGGAGACGCTGAAAACAGAGACTCCCAAATGGACCTGCTTACCAAGGACTTGTCCTACACCACGCAGGGAAACACTGGCTTGGGACCACAGAGCCATGGGAAAAGCAGCAGTTTTTCCAGGCTCATGCAGCACCACCTATAGACAAAAGGCTACATTTCTCTGGAGTATTTGGGAATAGAAAATCCTGCTCTCCTTCCTCCCACAGTACTGCCCGCGCTGCTGTTCCTGCTGCCTCGAGCGCTCCGGGAGCAGCAGGGCTGGAGGGGGGATGCATGTCTTAGATTTAATCCAGAAAGAAACCTCGAGAAATCAGAGAAGGTGAACGACAGTGAGTGTCTGGCACTAAATCACAATGATCAAAGACCCATAAAAAACGAGTTTTTGCATAAAAAGTCAAGCAATTCCCAAAGACTCTTCACCCAGAACCAGGTGACTCAATAAACAGTTAATTTGGGGATTTTTCTGCTGTGATTCTGTTCTGCAGCACAGACACATCAAATTAGAAATAACACTATTGCTAAGAAATAACACCCTGAATACTTATGGCTTTCCCATCTCCTTCTGCACATTCCAGGCTCCGTGCAATGCTGGCACAACCCCGACGCTGCAATCTGGAATTTTCCATGATAAATGTCTCTGTATGCAAGAATTTAAAGGTTTGGGATTTTTTAATTATGTTCCCTTACAGAGAGAATCTTGAAAAAGTGAAGTGAATCACACAGGGACTGATGTCTCCCTATTTCCAGAAAATATGGGATGAGCTGTGCCTTGAGAGGTGAAGCATCCCATTCTCCTTAATGCTGAACCTGAAAATGGCAACCTGCAGCACACTGGGAAGTGAAAACGTGAGTACAGAAAACAATAATTAAAAACAAAACACAGTTTTCACATAAATAGATTCTTTCTTTCAGCATATGCTTTCTTTTTGATTTAGGAAAAAAAAAATAAAAGGGAAAAACATTCCAGAAAACCTCCCAAAACTTATGTCTGAGGTGGAAATAAAGTCCTGGAACCTGACACTTGTTGCAGAATTTAGATGTGGTTTGACACAGAGCTCACATGAAAGAATGCCTCTTGTATCAAAATATTCCTGCTGGACCTCTCTTATACTGGCTGCTTCCCTAATTTGATTAATTGTAGAACTTTGGAGGAGCTCAAACTTGGAACATTAGGGGTTTTAAATGCAGGATTTTCCGTCACATTTTATGCCAGTGAGTGATAATGACATATCTTGAACTTCAAAGGTGTCTAACCAATTAGAGATTCTCTGCAAGAGAAAATGCAGAGAGGAGAAAAAAAAATAAAAGAAAAACTGTCTTTTAATAGTTTTCCCACAAATGCTGAATATTAAGCACATTTTGAGAATATTCATGTAATGCTAAACATACAGTTTGCTTTAAAATGATAAATAATTTGATTTTTCAGGATAGAAAACAGCAGCGTCGTGATTCTCCTCCTCAGCCCATCTTTTATTTGCACAGCCCTAGAACACCATGATTTCATGCTACATGTGTTGCTTGTTATATATCCTAAAAATTCAATTTTCTTATCCCAGAAGGAAGGAGCTATAAGTGAAGCCAGTCATTTGATCATAAAATGTTGTCAACGTGAAGGAAACTGCTTTGGAACGCTCTGCCACCACCCTGATTTGTGGTAATCACGCAAATCACTTCAGACTGATCTGAAGCTCGAGTTCGTTTGGGTTTGAGTCGTGGGAGACAGAGATCGTGGACATGGAAGGAAGGAAAAACTCTCTCTGATGTATGTTCCTATGGACATTTATCCCTGCCAAGCCCAAACAAAGCAGAAAAGTAGCGTTGCACCCACCCTGGTGGGATATACGTCTTTGAAATGGTGATCTCTATCTCCAAACCCATTTAAGCAGGCTCTGATAGGGCAGTTGCTGTGGTTATAGGGCTTTCTCTCCTGGAATGATGGAGCACCATAAAATACCTTCTAAAACAACACGGATGCTATTGCTGACCAGATTCTAACTCCGGTGAATTTATTGTGCTCTGTCTTTGCACGAGTTCTCCATCCCTCTCCACTTTGGCTTCTGTGTAATGTGTATCTCAGCCACAAAAGGGATTGTATTTTCTCCTTTTCATTTATAAGGTCCCTAGATTTTGAGGGGCACAGCTCAAAGAGGGCAGCAAACATCTAAACCTCTTATTGCCCACAGCCCATCAGTAAATTGCATGATTTTAGACTGCTGAAGGGTTTGGGGGTTTTATATTTTGTTTGTACTTCCAAGTTCTTTAGAATGAAAAGCTTTAAACTCCTAGTAGAATTGCAATTCCCTTCTCAAAATCACCCATGGAAAGTAACTCTTGAAATAACTGCTGGCCATAGCCCAACACAGCAGTGCAAGGTCACTTCAAACCACTCCTAAGTCCTGCCTTTCTCCTCCTCTAGAGATCCACTGGTGTGACAGGCTGACCTCCCTCCCTAAGATTGGATATATTGATCCAGAAACTGCTCTTATCAACTAAGGCTGCTTTGGAGATTTTTGTGGGCATGTTATTACTACCGAGAATTGAACTTTTGTCTCTCAGGCGTCATATTGGGAACCCTTTGGCACGTGGGGCAATTCCACTGACCTGAAATGCCCTCCGTGCAGAAGCAAATATCAGAACATGATCTATAATTAACAGCAGCGAATTCTTAGTGACTTAAATACCCAGAGCACTTTCATCAACTATAGGGCTAAAAGCAAAATTACATTATAGACTTCCCTGAACTGTTGTTAATTTTCTGACAGGAGCGTAAGGGAAAACTTTACAATAAACTCTGCTTGCCCACTTTGCAATGCTTTTAAATAGAGGGAGAGGGAAATTACATGCACAGCGTATTTCCAAAGTTTTTGTTTTGCTTTTAAAAACGAGACTCTGACACAGTTTTAGCAAACGCTCTGCTGCCCCTGGGAAAGCGGGGGGTACGTGCTTAGCTCAGACTCTAACACACAAAGCCTGATACTGCAGTGTGTCTGCTCAAGTCAGAGCAGCTTAATGGCAGGGGTTAAGTTAAGCAGCTGTTTGAGCCTTGCTGGGATCAGGATCCTGCCTGCAAGTGTTATCACAAGCACTTCTGTGCACTTCTTGTGACTTCGGGGGTAACTGATGCACGATAATGGCAGCAAACATTTGCTTTACAAAGATAAGACCATGATCTAAATTCTCTCCTTGCTTGCCCCATTGTAAATGGTGTTTTTAGCTGCAAGTAGCTCACACCAAGCTGGTGAACAGACCAATTACACACATTTGCCTTCTCTGATGCTGCTGAAGCCAGTGGAGATGCAGAGTGTGCAGAGTCATTTGAATACTTGACCTAATGCAATTAGTGTGGATTGCCACCACACTGAGAAGAACGTGGACCTCTGACACCTCATGGCTATAGAAACCATTGTACAAAGCCTGCCATGTGTGTTCAGCAGAGGGCAACACGTGTCAACTCGCGTCCTACATGTCTCTGGCTTCATTAAAATAAACAAAAGCCTTATCACAACGTGTTAAGTCCCACTCTCACAGACTCCACATCCAAGCTGCAAGTCAAAAGTATTTACAAGCTTTAGTGAGTCTCCCACACAATTTCCATATGCCCTTATTTACACCTCTCTCAAGGCATCATTTTGACCACAGTTA
>VWZF01002940.1:232500-431406 GCA_013396755.1 Sclerurus mexicanus
TATGCAGGCTCCTGCATGTGAAATGAATGGTACAACTGTCTCTGAACAAACCCACTGGTTTTCAAGTTTTAAATATCTAATTAAACATCTGATATTTTTTGATTGCTGGGAAATGCTGTGACAGCTCCACTTCCCTCCCCTGTGGCATCCACTGGGTGTTGTATGGAAAACTCACACAAGACCCAGGAGCCTGAAGTTATCGCAGGGGCTGATCCCCACAAGCCACATAAGTCTCATTTATAATGTAGTTTTAACCCCATAAAACCCACCACAGGTTTTAGCACCTCCCAAGGTTCCTTTTAGAACTCTCCAGATACTGAAGAATGGCACTTGAGGACATGGTGAGGGTTGGATTTGGTTTCAAGAGGTATTTTCCAACCTTCTATGAATTAAGAGAGGGTGGACAGTAGAACATCAGCTTTCCATGGTGGTGGGAATGGGCAATTGGGGCAGGCCATGACCTACCTCCCTCCACAGGTCTCATGATTTGGGTCAACAAACCTTCTCCTGAAAGACACCAGTGAGGAGGAAGAGGTTTGGAGGTGCATGAAAGTCAAAACTCCAAACCCAGCCGCAATGGTTTCTGAGGGTGTGTGAGCTCAGCAGAACTGCCCTGATGCTCCAGCCAGAAGTCCTGGAAAAAGTAGCTCAGTTTGCCAAGACTTAGACCCAGTTTCTGACCCAGATTGGGAAGAGGAACAAGAAAACACAGTGCTCTACATAGAAATCTTGTCAGCTCTGTTGCACACCAAGCACTTCCACTTCAGAAGTTACATGAAACCCATTAAACTACCTCCAGCAATGAGCTCAGGCTGGGGAGGGTCTAGGCTGGCCTTAAACACGCCAATTCTGCAAAAAAACATATGGCCCTGTTCGTAAACTTTAGTCATTTCAGTGCAAGTGCGTGTTCATCCGATCCCGAGTTTTCCACAGCAGACTTGGCTTCCTCCTAAGCGGCGCAGAACGATTGCAGAAGAGCTTGGATCTGTCACCAGGCACTCAAAAACACATACCTAAACATGAGGAGCTGCTAAAAACACCAATTCTAAGCCCAATAAACTGAACCCTTCAGAGGATAGAAAACCCATTGCACAAAGCCTTTCAAGAGGTTAGACAGGATCAAAAGCTGCCCGTTAAAAGATTTTTAACAACGACAGGTCTGGAAAAATGGGTTGGGTTGACCAAAACACTTCATCTCAATTTGGTGGTGTTTAGAATGCTTTGGAAAAAAAGTTTTTAATTTTCACATGCTTTTCCACAAAAAAAAAAGTACATCTTTCCTTTAAAAACCTGTGATTTCTACCACCATATTCTTGTGAAGAGAGTCAGTGGAAAAGACATATGACTTCTTCAAAGGGAGCTTCTACTTTGCTAGAAATGAATTTTCTGACAGAAAAAGCTCATATTCACTTCTTTCCTGACTGATTCTGCTGATGGGGTCTCAAACACTTGGACAGGGAACCCTGGAGAGAAAGGGGGACCCCCAGGTCAGGAAAGGGGCTAGAGGAAGAAGATGATTAAGCAAAAGTGGATGACTATTGGTTAAGAAAACATAAAAACTGACAATCTAACGATCCTTCAGGAAGGAAACAGCAAAAAAAAAAATAAAGATGCCATTATAACTGCAAGGAAGAGCCTGAAGGCAACATTTCAACCATAACAGGACGGCTCTTGGAAATTAATAACAATTTCCCATTTACAAGCTTTCCCTTTGTTTCTGCAATAGAACCATTCCCAAGGTACAACTGGTTTCACACGATAATTACCTTGACAGGTGCTGTATTAAATTCCTCCTTTCTTCCCCTTTCTCCCATGTTTGTAACAGGAAGCCTTGGATTCATTTAACAAAACTGCCCCTTTTTTTTTTTTTCCTGCTGAGTGTGTTTGTTTTCTCACCTTAAATCCTGGCTCTCCCCAAGCTGCCTGGTTTCTTATTCCACACCTCTCTGCAAGGGTTTACAGGCTTCATATATAAATTACAATTCCCCTTTATTAATCTAATTGATCGTTTGGTTCCAAATGCATATGCAAGATCTTTTGAAACCTTTTAGACCCCTGTGGTTCAATATCAATCTCTAAATATTAAAAGCATCTTGTGGAAAATTAGAAAGCAGATGAGACACTTTGGGAGTGGAGATGCTGTAGAAACTGAAACTTTTAAAGCAGCATTGACACAATTATTGAATGTTGTCATTGCACAAAAGGGCTTTTTCTTTTATTGTTTCGTCTGTAATTGTTTTGTACTTTCACTGTATCTGTGCAATGTGACTGCCAGGAATTCAACCTTCATGAGAAACAGTGTTGAGCTGGAATCAAATTAAGACCCACACCTTGTTTGTTTCAATCCACTTTTTCCTCTCCCATTTACCAGGGCCAGATATCTTGGTACCTGGAATTCACAGAATGATGGTTTGGGCTGGAAGAGACCTTCAAGATGATCTCATTCAAACCCCCCTGCCATGGGCAGGGACACCTTCTACCAGATCAGGGTGTTCCAAGCCCTGCCCAACCTTTCCCTGAACACTTCTAGGGATGGAGAAGTTTCTTGGAGCATCCTCATCATCCAAGAGCAAAATAGTTTGGAAGTACAAGTTCTCATTTCCAGTGGATATAAAAATACCTGCCAAAAAAATGGAATACAGCTCTCCCCCACATGGATCACCTAGTAATTTCTGTTTGTTTACACAGCTTTTCCCTAGATTTGAGGCATTTTGGGTATTTCTCATGGTGATTTTGGAATTCTTTGGGAAGTCAGAGACGACTGTGTTCAGCAGGCAGAGTCGGGACTGCAGGTGGCATGATTGTTCCAACTGAATTAAAGTCACACTACTGTTTGGATTCCTTGCAAGGATAGTAACTCTTTCCTCAAGAAAACTAAAGGAAATTATTCCTCTTTTTCTTAGTTTTAATCAAAGCAGACTGGAAAGGGAATGAGTTGAAAGGAATCAAAACCACTCTGCTTGTTCTCATGGAGGAAAACAAGACTAAAGCTCCATCATTATCAAGAGAAATTTGGTTTCACCCATGGCTGTTGAATTCAAAACACCCTCGTAGTATTTTACTGAAATATTCAGTGTAATGGGGTGTCATTGAGCAACATGAAGTTTAAATTGTTGTGGACCAACTAAAGAGCAAGAGCATTTTGAGAAAAGGGAGTAGATTTTAAATATTTGCTTTGCTCCTACTATTTCTTGTTTTAGACAACTTAGTCATCCAACTAAAAATGTCTTTTCTTTGTGACTCCCTTGGTGTGTAAATGGCTTACATGAAGTCCATCCTCCATCTCCAGGCTCTCCAGAAAGGTTGCCATGAAACCTGTCATTCTTCATTCCTCCAATATGGAGCTTCTCCAGTAAAAAGTAATATTTATAAAGATATAGAAGAACCAGGAATATTCACCAGAAGACAGAAAATTAAGATATTAGCAGAAAAATACTGATGTGAAGGCCACAGCTGCCTGTCTTTATGTAATTTAGACATAGCTCAGCAAAAGGAGACCTGACCACACAATCTTAACTCAGCAAGTGAAAAGCAATCATAAAGAAAAATTACTGCCCACCATGACTGTAAAGGAAAAGAAAGAAGAAAAGGGAAAATACAAATTACAAGTCTACTCATCACAATGTTTAAAACATGTTTAAAAGACAAGTTGCAACCTTGTGAGAAATCCAGCTTTTAGTACTCTGATTTTCCTAGTTAATGGTTTTAGTTCAATTAGGACCTCGTGGGTTAAAACCAAGTATGAACTTTCTTCACCAATCACCACACTTGTCAGTGCACATCCCAAACCACCTCTTCCCACATCTCGGATCTGTGACCTCTCCCCACTCTCCTATCAAATGTTGTCCATGATTTATAGAGCCATTTAGTTTGGAAAAGGCCCCCAAGACCATCATATCAGACTCAAATAGCAGGACTGATCTTTCCTCCTTTCACACCCCCTGGCCACACCAGGCTGTAGTTTACTTAACTCCACCCTGGTAATTGGCTAAATTGACTCTGAGTTGGCTCAGCCACCTATTAACCCATGACCAAAATACCCCTAATTCATCCCATTTTTAACATTTGAGACCCCCCACGAAGACTCTGCTACCTTCCCAGCACACAGGTGAGCAATGGCAAAGGCCATTACATCTGGTGTGATTCACGGAGCAGGGACAGCATTTCCATTCCACACTTCCTTGCCAGGCAATGGGATAAGACCGCAACTGGATAATCAGATAAACTTTGCCAATAAATCCTGACTCGGTGTCACTCTGCAACAACCAACAGCATCACTCACCTGTAAATCAATAATGAAGATGTTAGATGGATGTAATTTGCCCACTAAGAACTGCAAAGAAGCCAGGAGCTGCTTCTAAATTAACATTTCCTCCCCTACCACCCAATAACCTGAGGCCTGGGCAAGGCTCCAGCCACCTTTTAGGAGCAACACATTATCTGCTAAACCTGGATATCCACCTTGCTCTCAGTAGCTCCAGTCAATTACAAGCAGAAAAGACTCATATTCTTCCATTTGCTCCTACATGTCAACATTATGATCTAGACAAAGGTCATAATGCTCCAATATCCAAAATCCAGTTAATTGATTCCCTCTGGGTATCAAATCCCTCCAGCCCTGCAGTTATTGCTGCATCAATCATATTGTTATTCATACCAAAGAATTAGAAGGATGTCCAAAACACTGAAAGCTCTTCCTGCTCCCATCCCCAGCTTCTCCTCCGGCCATTTCTAAGCACACCAATTTTCTTGGTAACACATTTAAAATTCAATTTCCCCTCACAGGATTTGATTGTGCCTATAAATCTGAGCCTGGCTTCTGATCAGATCCCCAAAATTACTCCCAAAATTCCTGCCAAACTCTCAGTTATTACATCTATAGTTTAACAGAATACCATCTTGCCACCTGTTTGGGGATTAGAGAGTCCTAGAACCTCTAGTGTCAAATATAACATCATTCAGATTTTCTTTAGCCATGTTTACCTTTTCCACAATTTTAATCTCACACCCAAGTATGTCAACTTTTATCCTTTTCCCAGAGGGACAAAAAGTATGAGACTCCCATTCATAAGACTTTTTTTTTTCATTTTCTGTTCAGCAAATATCAAATTAATTCAAATAACAAGGTCCTTTCAACACAAAGCCTCAGAGCCAGTTACCTGCCCAAGAAACCGCTCCAAGTTTGCTACTCACCAAAAATTCACTCAAACACAACCGAACCAATCCCTTTAGCATTACCTTAGACCTGAAAAAATAGCTTCCAATGAGACTATACATTCAGATATAAACCAGGATCAATACAGTAATTTTGCTGATGAATTTCTGTGGTCAAATATAACACCAATAAACTCTTGCTGAGTTTGAGAGATGGAGGCCCATGAAGGAACAGTTACACCTTCAGCAAGGATGAGTTAAAGGACCTAACCTCCCTCTCAGCAGCTTCTGGCATTGATTTTCTTCTATTTAGTGATATTTATTCTCACCCTTTAGGTGATTTAATTTTTAATGTCATATTATTACAAAGAACTTTCCCCCTAGAAGGAAATCACTGGAAACCTGGGATCTACAGAGGGACTCAATATATCCAAAGAGGCCTGAGTTCTCTTGGACATACCTGTGGCAAGCATGAGTCTCATAACACAGGACAGTTGAAGACACCAGCATTCCTCCTGCATGATTTTCAGCAGCTCAGGTTAAAAGGGAAAGGAGTAAGAGCCTCCCCTAAGCCTTTTGTAGAGCCCAGTGGAAGGATTAGCTAAACGGTAAAACCTGGTTAAAATGGCAATTAAGTCATGACTGCTGGGCCAGCAAAAAAACCTCTTGGCCTCAGATGTAACCACTTTAGGCTGAGGTCAGAGGTGGACAATCCACAGACAGAGTGGGCAACCAAGTTGATGAAAAATAATTTGCTGCATAAAATATGTTTTCTGAAGAGAAAAAGAACTATCATGGAATTTTGAAATTGAAACCTTTTCCAATCGCCTGGTACAAAGTATGTCAAGGAACTTTCTTTGGCTAATCAGAGAAGCTCTTCAAGCTGGGGATGTGCTTCCTTGCCCTGAGCACAGCAATAGTGTCAATAAATAATAATAATCGCAGGGTGGAATCAAACCACAATGATTTTATTGCTGAGGAACTCAAACAGCAAATAACGCCCGTCCATCTACCAAAGAGAAAGGCACGCGAGTTCACCGAACCATCCTCACTGTGTGCTTTTATCTGAGCTAAAAATTGTATGTAAATGTAGATGCAAATTAGGTGTGGCCCTCGAGCTCCTGGAAGGTTGCCAAAAAAGCCTTCGGGGTTCCAAAGTTGAGCATCCTCTCTGCCATATGGTAGTACCTTTGAAGCTCGGAAGGGAAAGGACACCAGCTCCTGACACAGATGGTCCCCAGTACCTGGAAAGGTTTAGGGATGTTACGATGAAAACAAGGCCTTTTGGACATTGTCAAAAGAATTCAGTGTTCTCTCACCACTCATATTACAGCCCTGTGATGTAAAAAGTATTAATGAACTAGAGATAACACATCTGAAGTTCTTCTAGGAGGATTTATTTGTTAATCAATGATTCAAAATAAAAAATATTTGCATGGGGTATTTTTTCGTGATTGGGTGCTTTTAACAGGAATGTGTCTCCCTGGGACAGAATAGGGACATCTACATAGAATCACGGAATGGTTTGGGTTGGAAGGACCTTAAAGTTCATCCCATTCCACCCCCTGCCACAGGCAGGGACACCTTCCACCAGCCCAGGTTGCTCCAAGGGAATCCAATCTGGCCTTGGACACTTCCAGGGATCCAGGGGCAGCCACAGCTTCTCTGCCCAACCTGTGCCAGGGCCTGTCCACGCTCACAGGGAAGAACTTTTTCCTAATATCCAACACAAACTTACTGTCTTTCTGTTTGGAGCCATTCCCCATTTTCCTGTCCCTACAGTTCCTGATGGAGAGTCCTCTCTGACTTCCTTATGAGCCCCTTCAGAAACTAATCCAGAAGTGAGTTATTCCAGATCCCCAGTGGTCCCTGCTGATTGCTCCTTGATTTTCTTTAATAGTGTCAATCGCCAAATAAACAAACTGGATTTCTTCTATGTGAAAGCCCCCAATTTCTGAGACATGTACGGGCTTCAGCATCATGGTTTCTCTGCTCCCACTGCCCCATGCTATGGTTGATGTACCATAGCAGCTCTACAGGACCTAGAAAAACACTGAGAGCTGGTTTTGCTGAGACAAGCACATGGTTGTCGCAAAGTATCTCGACTTTGCTCAGTAATTTTGGGGTTCTCACTTCTCTAAAACAGAGTTTGGAGGGACGATTTTCACTTTTGCTATGGACCGCTCATGCCAAAGAACGTTCCCATTCTCCCATGCATACCATTAGCACAGTGTACATCTGAAGGAAGGTATTTATATATCTCAGAACGCGGAGGGATGTGTAATTAGGAGTTTAGAGGAGAAATTCCGGGGGAGAAGCAGGACTTGAGAGCGGTATCATCTGTTGGGTGCTCCGTGAGGAAGTTGCACGTACTCTGCACGGCTTTCCCTATTTATAGAGTGCCGGGAACGCTCCGCTGCAGGGCCCACTCAGCCAAGCTGTGGGAATATTTCATAATGAAGAACTCGTTTGCAGGATTTTGCCTCTTTGTCTGTTTACATTTTGCTGTTTAATAGCGAGGTATTTGTTGCCGTGGTGGGAGCGTTGTTGAGCGGGTGGGAGTTTCCCTTGCTCCAGGCAGAGCATGGATCTGATGATTTGGCCCAGTGGGAGCTGAGGGTGCCTGGGAAGATCAGACTCCCAAGAAAGGAAAACAGTTAACATTGTGCTGACAATGTGCCTTAGTTGGATACATTGCCAAACAAGACATATAGATTTTGTGTAATGTTGCCTGTAATCAACCTACCGTGGCATAATTAAGGGACTGCTTTAGTTTAGATATAAGAAATGAACTCTCACTCTCAAATGCAAAATTGGTCAAGGGGTTGGTTGGCTTTTTTTTATTTTACTCTAGTTTATTTTCTAGCGAGCGAAGAGAACATTTATAATTTCAGTTCTTTTCTGTTGTAAATTGCACAGCAAAAGTTAAAAAGTCTCTGGCAAACACACTCTGCATGATTAGTACAGGCCCACTGGTAGAACAGAATCAGCTCAGACAATGGGTAAAAATAAATCATTACTAGGTACATGGAATTTGAGATGGAAAAGGCACTAATGGTTGTTAAATGAGGTATATTGCAGAGAAGGATTGTATTTTGAATGGTGTTAAAATTGCTTTGGGAGTGAATATTCTGACTAATATTATTATTTGTGTACTTGAACTCTGGCGTGATGGGGTTGTGTTCCTGAAGAGAGTTTATTAGAAGTACAAATAGATTATGGATGCTTATTTTTCCCTTTTACTTTCTGAATAACAAGAGGGTAAACTACCCTTACAGTAAATGAACCACAGCTTTATCTATTCCTCACTATGACTCAATCAAGCCAGAAACTTCCTCAAACCCTTTTTTCCCATAAAAACCTGGTGTTCTGTCAATGACAAAGGATTTCATAAAAATGTGTCAACCTCCAAATTTGACAGAACAGGGTCTCAGGTCAAGCTGGAATTTGGGGACAGAGGAAGGGACTCAGAGAGAATTTATTTATTTCAGAAAAAATCTATTTCCCCAGAAGCAGAAAGAGAATTTTTCTTTCAGGAGTGGAATAAAAGAGAGAGTGACAGCCTTTGCAGCTGGACACAGCTTGAGATCTGTCTCCTTTCAGCAACCCCCTTGACCCGGGACGGTCTCCACACACACTACCGGGTCACGATGTAAATGTTTGGTAAAAGTTTAGTGCAGTGAAAGCTCAGCCTCAGACTCACAAGTACAAGCTGGTTGGGTGTTGACCTAAACCTTCGTCGTAGCTACATGAAGCTACAGGAGTTGGCCTTTGATGATCCTTGTGGGTCTCTTCCAACTGAGAATATTCCACGAGTACACTATAATTGTCTGTTTTAATGATGCTTTCTAGTAATTCCTCACGGCCATCGTGGAGGGGACACAACCCCAACCTCTGGCTCTTGCCACCAGTGCCATATCCAAATTCTCCCTTCCCCAGGAGCTCTTGGACACATCCTACAAAAGATGTAGCAGAAGATGCCACATTCACTTCTCCTACCTCTGCCCTCTGCTGTTATTTGGAGGGGTTTTTTTTTTCCACTCTTACCTTTCCAGTTGAGAAATTATTGCTAAAATGTGATGCTTTTCTCCTGTGTAAATCTTAGTCTTGGTGCTGTGCCATTGTTGAAGGCAAGCTGGCAGCCTGTCAGATTGTTTTCAGTAAGTTATACTGCATTCAAAGTTAAAATGGGACCATTTAGCCATGTTTGTATTTCTGGGATCATGGTTTGTAGAAACAATTCGTTCCAGGAATGGAACTTTTGT
Organism: Sclerurus mexicanus; assembly: GCA_013396755.1. NCBI lineage: Eukaryota > Metazoa > Chordata > Aves > Passeriformes > Furnariidae > Sclerurus > Sclerurus mexicanus. The sequence continues at coordinate 241,920 of VWZF01002940.1, forward strand.
TATCGTTTTCAGAGGAACATTTGGCAGGATAGGCCCATGAATTAAAAAAAATAAAAAAGGAAAAAAGTCTTAAAAAAAAGAGAGCAAACACTACTGTGTTTTATTAACTCTCCCATCTCTGAGTTATCAATAACTACAGTCACCGCTGCTCTCGAATTCTGATAATTCTGATAAAATAGATCTTTTCCTTTCAGATTCCCCTCCTCTTTCATTGCAGCTTCTCTCGCACACGAGTATGAGTGAGAGTGAAGATTGCCTAAAATGTTCATGTGGTTTAAATCTTTTTTGAATACAAATAGTGGGGGGATGATGCAGAATCAGGCTAAGGCTGAGTTAATATTTGATGGATCCAGCCTGAGTGAGGGCACCGGCAGCTCTGAAAGGCTTCAATTGGTGTATTAAGACCCTGGAAAGGGTGTAATTTATATCAGATCACAGGCTGTAAAATCACTCAGAATTCAAACTTGCTTTCAAACAGGGTCCCTTTTATTTGTCTCTCAGCCAAATGATGGTTGTTTTGTTGTCCTCCCCCCCTTCCCCGAGTGGAGCGGGTGAAGTTTTCCTCTAATTACTAATACATTTCACACAAAAGAAATCCAAATTCTGGGAAGTAATCTAATCACAAATTCAGATCTCATCTGATAAAAAGGACCACAAGAAGGAGACTTTTTTTTTCCCCAATATTTGGAATGAAATGTGCCTCAGAAATGACGTGGTTTGTTTTGGCGCTTTCAAAGTGGAACTGCTGTGGTTTTATTTTTGAAGTGAAAAGGAACGGAATCAGAGAAGGGGAAAATGTTAAATAATTCAAAACTAATCTAAGCATTTCACCTTGATCAATTATATCAGCTGAATTCAGGTTTTAATAACTTAAAAATTCTTAGTAATTTTTAGTAATCGGGTTTTTTTCCCTTTTGTGCCAAAAATTCCCCATTGATTCTTATTTAATTTGACCTTTCTCAGATTTCTGCTATTTTTGTACCCTCACCTGAAACAGAACAAATTAATCATTTTTCCAGCTCTATCACAGACTAATGAGCTCATAAATGAACAAACTGCACTAAGTCCACAGACTGTCTCTCTTTCTTCTTTCAGCCAAATTTCACAACTTCACCTGTTAACCATCCCTATTAAACCTGCTACATATTTTGTTTCAGCTGGACTAGAAAGTTTTATTCCTGCTTAAAATTTTCTGGAATTTCGGTGGTGGAGTTATTTGATATCCTGAAAACATTCAGTACAAAACTCCAGCTCTGTCAACTCTCCCTTGGTGCAATATTTGTACCACAAGAGCTGCAGATTTTCACTTGCACTGATGACTCTGGCTTGTCATTTCAAACCCTGATAGTAAAAGGAGACGGTTTTATAAATCAACTTCATGTCATTATTTCTTATCAGTTACATTTCCCTGCAATTTAAAATAATCAAGAAAATTTGAAAATTTGCTTTCAATATTATGCAGCAGCCTGTAATTTTTCGCATAAAGCTCCCTGGACCCAGGATAATTTCTGATATATCCCACCGCTAACCCTCCTGATTGCTGAGGTGCAACGCCTTGTTTTGTGGGCTTTAGTCAATTTTAAAGCCATTAAACTCAGCTTTCCACTTATTCTGTGGCTCCACATCCCAGCACTAAACTCTTCTAGGAAACCCTGTCAGAGGATGTCTGAAAATGCAAGTATGGGATGTCTCTTGCATTGCCCTGTCTATGCTGGCAGAAATAATAACGAGAAAGGATTCCAGTATATCTGTCTTGCCCCCCCCCCCCCCAAATTAAATTTGCTTTCTCTAATCAGGCAGTGCTTGTCCCAACGTACCTTTCATTTGATTCCTTAAAATATTATCTAGGACACTCTCCACAGTTTATGCCAGTGAGATGTTCTTTCCCCATATGTCCCTGGACCATTTTTAAATAATTCCTTTATTAGATTTCACCAGCCTTAAAGGATCTGAAATTTCTAATAAAGTCTCCAATTTCCCTTCTTACTTCCTTTGGCTCTCTTGGATGTATTTTGTCTGATTCCGATGTGCTATCATTTTTTTTAAAAGCCTCTAATCTTTTAAGAGCCAATTTGAGTGCTATCTGGATACTTTCTAATTCCTCACCTTCAAGCTCTGAAATCTGGTGTCAGGTTTATTCAAAGGGAGGGGGCAGGTGGACAGAAATTGTCTCAGATAATTTGACTTTCTTTTGTTTCTCCACTTCATTATTTCTGAGAGCACTTTGGGTCTTTAACAACGCAACAATTACAGTCAACCTTAAATAGCTTGAAGATTCTTTGTAGAATATTTTTAGTCTAAATTTGATTTATGGGATTAGAGTGATGCCCACTAACCTTGCTGGAGCTCAAATTCTGCAGGCACTTCCATCCTGAGCCAGTGGTGTTCTTGTAACTTAGCTGTGAAAACCAGCCACAGGCTAAAATAAAGCTCTGAAAGTTCTCTGCAAACACTGTTTGTTTGGGGTCTTTTTAAGGGTTTGAATTAAAAAGAATGAGGCTTTTTTTAGTACATGTTTAATTTGAAAAAGAATAATAATAATAATAACAATAATAATAATAATACTTCATAAAGAACTTATGCAGACCATTAGTCTGTAATGTGGACCAGACTCTGTGTGTGTGTGTCTTTTTAAATGATTAACTGCAGTGGGAAATTATTAGAAACAAGAAACTGGCAGAAGTTGGGGTTTTTTTCAAAGAAAGTTTAATGATGATGCATTTTTTTAAATAAATAAATGAATAAATAAAACAAACAGCCTTCATTAGACTGAAAAGCTCTAAGTTAGTGAAATTCTTGCAAAAATCAGAGGCACTACAACCGAGGTCCTACAACAGAGTCCCAAATCCCTCCAGGCTGTCCCACAGACGGGACACACAATCCAGGCTTGTACAGAAAGTGTGCATCCGAATTTTACATTTGTAAAGGAAATTTCATTCATTATGGGTGCTCTCCGTGACTCTCCTGACACATGGGGAGACTTTTCCACCTTAGGCTTCTGCTTTAAGATTTTTGATAATGTGGTTTTTTGCATTACAGTGGCAAAAATTGAAACAGAAACAAAACTGTTTATGGTTAATAAGTGATAGGAAGGAATAGATCCTTCACCTGCAAGGATTTTGCATTTCAAGAGAGGGGAGGGAGGGAGGTAAAGGAGGAAAGGGAGGAAGGGAGGGAGGAAAAGGAAAGAAGGGAGGAAGGGAGGGAGGGAGGAAGAAGAGGCACTGAGAGAGACCAACCTCCCTCGCAACATGAATGACTTCTGAATCAAACCAATACATATTTTTAATCACTTTTTTAAACCATTGTGGAAAATGACACCCATTCTTTTGCCTTCATGTGCTTGTTGTGTCTTCACTGGTGCCACCACCTAGAAAACACTCAAGCCCTGGTAAGAGTTTCACAGCAGTTTGTGACTATGATCTAACCCAAAAAGCAGTTGCGTGGCAGATTTAGGGGACCAGACCTCAGGAAAAAAACATCATCCCCTGGGCCCCTTATCCACAGGGTCCCAAAGTTCAGGGCAGCTCCTGAGAAAGGGCGACACCTTAGCTCCAACCTCCTGCCCCAGTGTCCCCAGGAAAGACTCTGACTGGTGAGACTGGCCCCCTAAAACCTCCTCCCTGAGCTTTCCAAATAAAACACTTTTATTAGGTGAGGAAGCTTGTTTAACAACCAGGTTGGGGTCACTCCTGCTCACCTGGCAAACAAAGGTTGCAGCCCTTCATATAATTAATCATTATCAGCATCTTGCACACATTTGAACACTTGGCATGTTTAGCCCCATGCTGTGTTTTATACAGAAAGACCTGTTTGCCTCTGGATTTAAATTGCCTGTGGGTATTTTTGGAATATTTGTAAGTGCTGTTTCAGTGCATCTCTGCTCTCTCATGATCAACAACAAGATTTGCTTCCAAGCTGTTTAAAGTGTCCAGTTTTGTTACTACAAAAAGAACAGATATATGGATTTAAGCAGTGGAAACTGGAGGTGATGTCATGGTGCTTCAATCATTCAAATATGGACATCCAAGATTAGATAAACCCAGTTTTATATTTAAAAACAGACCAAGGTTTAACATTGTTAATTTAAGTCAAGCTCCCAGGTAAATTTCTCAAAACCACCCCAAAAACTTCAAGTCGCAGTAAATGTTGGTCCCTTGAAAATGTGATCTGCAAAATACTAATATATACTAATAGATATACTAATATATAAAATACTAACAGATAAAATAAATACTAAATATATTCTTCAAAATCCAGAGTAGACATGGTAGTCATTTGCTGAGTGGATTTGGCCCAATATCCCCTCATGTCACAGGTTGCTTATTTTGAAATAAGTGTTTTAATGAAGGATGATAGAGAATAAATGCTTTAATAAAGAATGATAAAGAAAAACAAGCTTGCTTGTATTCATTATATATCTAAAGTTACTTTATAACACTGAAAATTTTTGCTTTATTCTTTTACCTGGCCAACTAAGGATTGTAATCATAAGGACATTCAAACCCTCTGTATTTTGCAAAATGTACTGAATTATATCATTCTGTTGCCACCCGCTCCAAGATTAGCTACAACATGTTTCTGCTCTGAGAAGAAACACATCAAACGTGTTTTCAGAGCAATTTCCAAGTAATAAAGGCTGTGCTTTTCACAAAGTGACCCAACAGGGCTCGTGGAGGTCACAGGCATCTGCCACCTTACCCACCTAAACGATATGAATTTCCACACTGGAAAAACCTAAACAGTTGCAAGCAAATCTGATGTTGCTGCAACACTGGGATATGTTGTTAATAGGTATGACAAAGCAGTAATAGCATCCCAGCTTTTTTTTTGTATTTCCACTTCAAACAGCAAATCCGACTGAATTTACCTAATACTTCAATAATCCAATTATAACACTTTACCAGCAGAAATCATCAGCACATAAGCCTCGGAGTCTGTTAAATTAGGGCTGTGTGGAGCTGCTCACCCAAGATGCATTTCAGGCTCTGGTAAACCAGCTCCTCCAAGATCATTAGGCTTGACTTATCATGTTGACTGCAAGGAGGGACCTTAAAATCATTACTTTAAACACAGGGTTACCAAGCTGGTGAGGAATCCACACTAATCAAGGCAGCAAGGAGAGGGGCAAAACACCAAGCAACATGGCCAAGCTCACAGGTCTCAAGCCAAACCAGAGCACAACCAAACTCTCAGCTTGCGACTCGGCAGAAACGCCGCATTTTGGTGTCAACACCACAAAATGTTGATTTATCTGTGCGAGTCCATTTGTAGTAAATACTGTGTGTTCTAAACACAAATTGCTGGTATTTTTCAATACTGGAGGATTTAGTGCCCATAAGTGTCATTTTATTTCTCCTTTCTCAGTCATATCACTTCCTTTTACTCCCTTCCACCATAAATCTGCGCCCGGTGATAGCGGCTCTTGCATATCGGTCTGACACCCTGCTTTTCCCTGCATGTAGTATTTATTTAATGGATCAGGGGGACTATCCTTCACACGGAATGAGATATTCTATTCACAGTTAGAACGTTAATATGTCACTAAAGTTACTTGCCTTCAAAGTAGGAGCAAATAAATCTCGCAGGTTTAGGTTTGTACAGGGCTGTTAATGAGCGATGATGGGGTGATTTTTCAAGAATTGCGTGGTCGAGTCAATTCTTTAAGTTTAGACAAGGGTTTAAGTCCATATTTTTAGTAATTTCAGCAGAAACATCATAGACTGCTCAAAGAAGTTATTGACAACCCATCCCTGGAAGTATCCAAAACCAGGTTGCATGGGACTTGGAGCAACCTGGGCTGGTGGAAGGTGTCCCTGCCCATGGCAGAGGGTGGCACTGGATGGGCTTTAAGGTCCCTTCCCACCCAAACCAGCCCGTGATTCTGTAAATTTATGATAACAAATGACTTTCTGGGTGTCACTTGTTCATAAAATGTACCGTTACCCATGGAAGGCTCACAAATGTGCAATGAGCAGAGCAAGCCTTGTGTCAGAGTTCATTCCTAGGCCTAAAAAGTAAAATCAAACCTCAGATTAAATATTGCCCACAGAGTAAATACTAATCTGCTTCCAAAAACTGCCACCTCTATTCACACCTGAGTGTCCTCGGAGGTTCAAATTAATAGTTGAGCTGGGTCTACCTCTATTTTTTTAATTTTTTGAGAAATGTATGGGTAAATATCAGCTGTAATTAATAGTGTTTTGAAAGATAGCTTATCACTGTAATTTCTGCTGAAATTTTGTGTGCAGTATGTTTCGCCTTACTAATTAAACACTGTGAACTGTTTTCTGAGGCTCAATAAATTTCACAAAATTTCCAATTTGTAAATAAGAGAAATTCGGAATATTTATTTGCAGTTATGTGACATTATAAAGCAGAGATGGGATAAAAGAGGTAGACTGGATAAAAAGAAACATAGATTTTATCTACCCCGTGTTTGGCAGTTGGCTGTGGAAAATATAATCCAGCCATAAATCTATGAACCAACCCTGAATTTGTATTGCATTACTTTCAAAATAATTGCAGCATTTTCACATCCCCTAAAATGTGCCATAAATCCATAAAAATTATCCATATGTTCTATGTCTAGGAATGAATTAATTACTTTTCGCTGCACTGTAAAATACAGATAAAGAAACTCTACCCAGAAAGTTAAAAATGTCTTTAATAGATGCTTTTCCATATGCATAATAAGGAATTATTGCACTAAGGGATTATCTAAAAACTGAATTTATATGACAAACAGTTAAAACAAGAATTTAAACTGATGCTTCTCTCTCTCTAAGGGCCTTTTTGGGCGCTCAAAACTGGGAAGACATGTGGACATGGAGCACAAGTTATCTGTGCTGACAAACCTGCTGAAAAGCCCAAATCCAAGCTTTGACTAAAGACAACTAGATCAAAATCAGATCTTCATGTTCCTGTAGCCCATCTATTTAATGACATGGTCCTCTAGTTATCACTGGTTATCGCTCTTGTTGTGCTAATTTTCTTAAAAGTGCTGTGAGAAACTGCCTACACCAGCTCATCACGTAAAGGTCGACGGCTGGAGCTCCCCAGACCACAGCAGAGCTCAGAGATGCAGGTCTAGGTGATTCCTCACCCTCAAAGGGCACAAAAGTATTAGGGAGGGGAGAGCAGAGTGGTTAAAAGCCCTAAAGTTTACATGTTGAATATCTGGAGGACAGCTGGAAAAGATTTAAGGAGTGTTTCGATCTCTCTCCAAGCAAGCGGTGCCAGCAAAACACAAACGTAACTCTTTCTATAAATATATAAATATATATTTCATGACAAAAGCTGATTCTCATCTTGGGGATGTTTTTAATATTTAGACAGAAAAACCTAACTCTGAAAAGATATTCAAGAATGGAAAGGGGAGAGTGATACTCCAAAAAACAGAAGGGACAAAGTAGTGTGAAATCACAGCAGAGCAGTGACTGATCCAAGACTAAGAATCAATCCTCCTTCCCAGTCCTGAGGTACCAACTAAATCTTGGATATTGATGAAATTATGGCTGTGCTCCGAGACAAACATTCCAAATTAATCCCTGCAAAGGGGGAAGAAAAGCAACAAGGCCAAGGTGAAACATGGAAGGTTAGTTCATCTGTGGTGTTGTCGATAGATTTGGGATCATGAAGAATAACAAGAATGGTCTGAGGTGAAAATGTTGCAATACTGAAAGCAAGAGACTGAAAGAAAACAGCACACAAGAACACACGTGCTGTAACAAACATCTCCTGTCAAGGAAGAGCCCAACATCCAGAAGGTGGTCCAAGCTTTGAATGGATAACCCCGCTCGGGAAGAGATTTTAACCAAGCATGAAGAGCACACAGTGGGAAGAAACAGGACAAGCAGCATCAATGCCTTGGAGAAATTCCAAAGAGCCGATGGACAGTACAAAAGCAAGGAAGCAAAGCAGTGATGTGTGACAGTCATTAATTCTGTGTTGATTACCTACATCCACAAGGTGCTGGATGCAAGCAAGGACATATTCCTCAGCTGGTGTGGTTTGGGCTGCCAGAAGCTGCCAGCACTTAATATGGGCTTGGGATAGCATGGAAAGGTCTTGGGCAGAGCCAGTGTTAAGACATTAAAGACCTCCAGCTACAACTTAGGTGACTGTCTGGCCTCATGAAAGAAGTTGTACTCCAGCCTTATCTCAGGTTTGTATCCAAATTGGGATTTTAGAGGCTGCTGATGGTTCATGCACACCATGCAGAGGTGACACCTCAAACTCCTTGTACACAGAGCCAGGACTTCGAAGCACTTGTAGCTGAAAATGCATTTGTGGGGCAAAAACCCAGCACCTGGATGAGAACAATGAAAAGCTTCACAAACACTTTTAACCTGGCATAGTTTCATCTCAATTATTGTTTTCACCGGGACAGAAACTCTTGCAAGATGCTCTGTGAGCAGATCCTGACATCACCATCTCTATCTAGACATCATTTTCTTTAATGGTGTCTTTGAAAAGTGCCAAGCAGAGCTGAGGTCTCCTTGGCTGGGACCTTTAGGAATTTTTTCAGCAAAAAAGAGCACAAAGAAGTAGCTAATAGCAATCAGTCACCCCTCAAATCCACCCAGAAATTGCTCCGTGGTGCAGCCCTGCCTTTTATGTGGTTTGTTAAATGTCTTGCACAGCGTGTGGGTGTTGCATAAGTAATAAATAATAATAACTAATATTTGTAATGCTTATAACCACTAACATGCTGACTAATGCTGTCCCATTGGCTGCCCACACTGTCTGCAAACTGTCTGCATTCTCTCAGCTCTTTTTAAACCTTGTGTCTTCTCATCTGAAAGAGGGCAGGGTTAGATTAGATATTAAGAAAAAAATCTGTGTTATAAGGGTGTGCAGACTCTGGCACAGGTTGCCCAGAGAAGCTGTGGCTGTTCCATCCCTGGAAGTGTCCAAGACCAGGTTGGAACAACCTGGGATAGTGGAAGGTGCCCCTGCCTATGGCAGGGGGTGAAACAAGCTGAGCTTTAATGTCCCTTCCAATCCAAACCATTCTGGAATTTTATGATCCTATAATGATTTTACATGAGAAGTTACTGACCCAAGTGTAACACTGGAGAGGCACTCCTACAGCTAAGTGATAACATAAAGGAAAAGTAAATATTAATAACTTCAGATTGATAAATTAATCTTCAGATGGACATGTCTAGTTTACAATGGGACATTGTTTCACAGCCAGCCATGCCTTTGTACGTGGGCTGCTTTCATCTCCTCCTTCCAAAGACACATCCCTGAGATTGTTTAGCCAAGGATTCAAATCCATATTTCACCTTAGAAAGGAAAGAGCCAGCCCAGGGATGGGCATGTAGGATTATGTCATGTTTAACACATTGGTGTTTGTATCCAATCCTATTTAATGTACCTGCTTTTCCCCAAGGAACTGGAGAAGCTGCTTCTCTCTTCCTGTGCCTCCTGGGGCTGCTCAGGCTGGAGGGGGAAGCAGGTGGGCTGCTGGATATGGGCTCTGAGAGCACTGAGAGCAAAGCACATTGAGGGGGAAGCAGAGAGGGAACCGAGGTGTGATGGGAAATTATTTATATCAGTACAAGGATGAGGCAAAGTCAAGAGTTTTCCTTATTGCTCAACAGTTTTGACCATCAGAAAAGAGCAGGTGAGGTGGAGGGACTGACCTTTGACTCCTGGAAAATCCAGGGTCTGTCAAAGTGCTCTAAACGCAAGTTTCCCAGCATGGATCTCTGGAAGGAGACTGGCAATGAAAGCCGAAGCGTGATGTGATGTGACACCTCCCTTTATCACGGGTGGAACCAGGCCCCGCATCTTAATACTAATGCTTTGGGACATTGAAAATCCACATGTGAGGCTTGGCTCTCTCCCTGCTGTTTACATGATAAAGTGACATTCCGAATCAGTCCATCTCATCAAATTCATGATTTCAGAAGTTCCTCTAAACACGGCTGCAGCATCACACTAACTTTTCAATACCTCCATGTCAATACATGCCAGTTGCTTAGGGTTATTTTTTTCCTCTTGGAAAGAAGGTCAAAACTGCAATGCAAATATATTGGGGGGGTGTGTGGGGGGGATTTGCATTCAAGTAACATTACTTGTTTCTGGAGTCAAGATGCCAGTCCATCTTTAAATCACAGAGTTGAGTATTCAATTCACAAATACAATGAGGGTACTTTTAAATTTGAACTGTCATCTTCTGTTATGTGGCCTGATGTTAAGTTGCATTATGCTAGCAGGGAATGGGATAGGACAGAACATAATTCACCACATTATAAACAGCATAACATAACCTGACAACTGGAATTTAAAAGGAGGAAATTCTTCAATCATAGGATCATATTGTATATTCCTATACATTTATAAAGCCAGCAGCAAAAGATCCAAGCAGAAAAGCTGAGGGTGCACCTATTGCCAAGAAACAAATGTTGTCTCATTTGTGGGGCATGTAAATAATCTGGGGTGGTTTTCTTTCCATTTTTATTCCCTGACTGCACAGCTGCCACTTTCCTCTCCGTGCTGCTCAGGGAGCTTGGTGGTGGCATCCTCTGAAAACTTTCATACCTCAGCCACAGAGCTGCACTCACTTTTGTGGAAGCTGTTTTGTTTGCTCTCCTGGGCTAGAAGAAAGAACGAAGTAACACATTTCTTCAACATGAATATGCTAACAGCCATAAATCTGCTCCCTGGCATTACTGTAGAACAAACCATAGTAAATGTTTAAAAATGTGCTCCTAAAATAAGCCCTGACTGAGCTTTGATGTCACTTTATTTAATTCACATTGGCATTGCATACACAGCTCAGTTTACCAGAGAGGATTCATTCTTTACTGAAGCATAATTACATTATCAGATATTCAGTAGAGGCCATAAACCACAGAATGGAAATTAGACTGTCAATGGCCATTTTAGACTACAAGGATTATTGTATTTTAACGTTTCTGTTGTCAGCCACCGTGCTGGCAATCTAGCATGTGGACCCCAATTTTCAACATCACTCTAACCTGAATAAAATTTAAATATATGAACACCAAATTGAACAATCAATAACAATCTTTTTAGCTATATAAGCTTCCGACTGGCAGCAAACTAAGCAATAGCACAGAGGCGAATCAATCAGGAAGCTCCTTTTTCCTTCCCAGTCCTGTGTGTTTTGGGCTGAAGGAAACTTGGTTTGGGGCATTGTTTCCTGCTCTCCAACATATAAAAAAATTCTTAACAGTAAACTGCAGCTTTCTCTTCGTTGCCCACTCAGATTTGTAAATGGAATTTATTGCATGCGGTGTCCTCTTATAGATTAAATTAATGTTATTGTAAAGAGGTTTAATGCTCAAAGATATTTATGACTCATGCTGAGAAAGAAGCTGTACTCAGTTATGATGATTAATACAATTTTCCCAAGTTCTCACAGATGAAATTGCTCCATGTGCATATTTTGAGTACAAAACAGATAACCATAATTCTAGGAAAAGGCAGCCATGGTTGTGTTACTGATGCATCATCTGGAATTAGTCAGTTGCTTGTGGAGCACATGAAATGTTTTCGTTGGATTTAGGTTCTGCTTGATGGACAACGGGAGAATCAACCCTCACATCATCCCAACCTGTGTTTGTGTTTTTGATCTTAGCAGAACAAAAGTTAGTGCTTACAGTTAGTTTTTAGGGTCAACCACTAATAAGACAGGCTGTGATTTAAAACTTATATCCCCTGTCCGGGATGAAAACCGAATGAGACAGGACTTGACAACATATCAAGGAACTGAGGATTTACTGACTCCTCGGGCATGTGGGTCTGAAAACTGGACAATCTCCACACTGCTTCAGTTAAAACCTAAAAATGGATCACACATGTCTGATCAGAAGAGCTCTCCAATGGTTTTGCAAGGTCAGGGAAGATTAAACTAAACATTCCCCAACACAAGAAGGATGTTGACCTGTTGGAGCCAGTCCAGAGGAGGCCCCAGGGATGCTTCAATGGCTGGAGTCCCTCTGCTCTGGAGCCAGGCTGGGAGAGCTGGGGGGGTCACCTGGAGAAGGGAAGGCTCCAGGGACACCTGAGAGCCCCTTCCAGTGCCTAAAGGGGCTCCAGGAGAGCTGGAGAGGGACTGGGGACAAGGCATGGAGGGACAGGACACAGGGAATGGCTTCCCACTGCCAGAGGGCAGGGATGGATGGGATACTGGGAAGGGATTGCTGGCTGGGAGGGTGGGCAGGGACTGGCACAGGTTGGGCAGAGAATCTGTGGCTGCCCCTGGATCCCTGGGAGTGTCCAAGGCCAGGGTGGAGCAGCCTGGGCTGGTGGAAGGTGTCCCTGCCCATGGCAGGGGCTGGCACTGGATGGGCTTTGAGGTCCTTTCCCACCCAATTCTGAGATTCCATAGATTCCATGATCTTCTCTTCTTAACACGTGAGGGTCAGTCCTTACCACCAGCAAACATCACAAATATCCATTTATCAGCCTCCCTGTTGGGGACTAAACTTTACCATAATTAGCTGGCAGGGCTGTGACTGTCCCACGCTCCAGTTCCAAACTGTGGCATTTCCCTTCAGATTTCAGCTGAACTTCTTGTTGTCCTGTAAGAACAGCAAAGCAGAGTCTGTGTAAAAACTGGGGGGATTCTGAAAAACGGATACACCGCAATAATTGAAACTAATCATTTCCTGAAAGAGAAATATGCTGATTCCTAATATTTTTGCTTCTCCTTGTATTGCTTTCCATTACGCCTGAGGAGTTGGTAAGCTTGTTGATCTAGAGAAACCAGTGTTAAATGTTTTCTGAATTGAAACAATTTTATAATGTAAATTTGATGATTATCTGTGAATAAATGCTATAGGTATCAGTGACTTGATACTCCTTGTGCCCAACCCAAAACCTTCCTTGGATTTAACCTGGGTTAAAGAAGAGAGAATTTGGTCTGAAAGAGCAGTGAAAGAGGTACAGCCATAAACGGACTTATAAAATCAACACCAGATAACGATTGGACTGATGCATATTTTAAAATAAGATTTGAAAGTGCCAGAAAATTTTTCTCCAAATTTTTTCATGCACTTCTATTAAATCTCTTGTTTAAAGCTATTTTTTCCTTTGAGAAATATTTAATATTATAACCAACTTTGAAATAAATACAGATATATTTCTCTCTCACTTCATCATATTGTTGGCCCTTTGCTTCAGTTTCCAGAGCCCTTTTGAAAACCACAAGCTCCAAGTTAATTGGTTTAATCTGGTTGTGGGGATTAGCTATTTTTACCTGCAGTTACATATGAAACAATTATATATGAAATATTGATTGTTCATTAATGTGGGGGATATCTCCATTAATGTATTTTGTGCTGCTTCAGGCTCCTGGAGCACAGTAACTCTGAAGAGGTCTAGGGAATTTTAACTAGCTTTTAAAGTTATAAATATTATTTAAAATTGCTTTACATCTGAAGTCAATCTGGAGATCTTATACATATTAAAAAAGGTATAAAAATGCATTTAAAGAAAACAGCAATGTCACTGTGCTAAAATTTATATATTCTAAAACCTACAGCTATTCCTTTCAATTTCTAGTTAGTTAAAATGAGAATATCTTCGCCTTTCCACATCCTCTTTCTACTGGCTTGTCTGAAAGCTGGTCTGAATTTAGGATGCTCGTGCTTATTCATCACCCTGAATGAAAGAGCCAAATCATTTATGGTGCTAATAACAATAAATACGATTTTCTACAATGGCATCATTATATCCTACAAATACCAGTTTTAAAACAAGTAGCTTCAGAAGCCCAGAAGGTCTCAAGTCCCAAACCACTGCTGAAGACTGAAGATGAGAGTGGGGAATTACAGACCAGGTAGAATGAAGCTCTCAGAAGGCAAGGAGATAGTGTGATGTAAAGTTTATTTGTAGCCAATATAGACACTTAAATGTGTTGCTGCCGAGAACCAGGTGATGTGTCGATACAACCACTGGGCTTTGATCACAATGGGACTTCTGACATGTCATTAACGCTCAGAAATTCCACACTTAATAAGAAGAAAATTCGCAGAAGTTGCAAATAAAAACATAATCATGACTTTTAAAGGAGAACATGGTGAAATGGTCAAACCAAAAATGGTCAGACCCAAACTCCAATCCATTCCCCCCAAAAAATAAGCTGTTCTGCTACCCCACCACTTGCCATCTCAGGTGGCAAATCTGCTCCAATCATAAAAAATGAAGCCTGTCATGCTGCGATTTATTCATATAGATGATGTTAGATATTTGAAAAGGTTGAAAAGGTGGGGGTTTTAAGGGTTGTGTTTCAAACAGGTTGAACTTCTTTTCCAAAAGGAGAAAAATTGGGAAAAAAAAGTAAACAATTCTAACAATTCTTCCAAACTCTTTCATAGCCTGATTGTTACAGAAATCAATGCAGCATATCAAATTATCAGGAATCCGTATATTGCATCCACCATTTTTCTCAGGAAAATGGATTGATTTATAGTTATAGAAGATGTTAACTCCAAAAAAAAAAATAATAAATCCCCAGAATCTTTCTTTGCTCAACAATTTATTTCAGTTTCCACCCTCCTCCCTCTTTACATAGCTCTTGTCAGCTATCATTATAAGTGAACAACACAAAGGCTTAAAGACATACCCTCTGGTTAAAAATTAAAAAAAAAAAAATAAAAACCCCCACAGCTTTCAAGTGTGAACAGGATTAATCACACATAATAATTATACAAAGTGATAACACTTATTATAAGATCACATAAACACCGTTAAACGAACAGTGGCAGTAACCTTTAGGAAGGAAAAATAAAGCCACCAAAAATAATACAAATCCAAGTTTCTCTTGGAAAGACTTTGGGGCTGAGGCTTCTCTGAAGCCCTGGATGAAATTAATGTGCAGTGTTTCAAAGCAAATGCCAGTCACAGCTGATCTACAGAGCATAAAAAAACAGAGACAGAATAAGGGTGGGAGAAATTCCTGGTCTCCAGCCCGTCATCCTTGAGGAATCCTCAACAACTCCTAAGCTTGTTTTCTAGATCGTCAATGTAATTAGCCAACAATTCGTACCCTCCATATCAGCAATCCTTTCTTGAGCTCCACGCAGTTCAAAAGCAAGGCTTTCAAAGACTTTTTGCATTTGTTTCTTCCTTCTTGCATTAGCTGTGGCTTCAAACACATCAGTCTTTTCCTCCCACTCGCTTTGCTTCTCTTAAGAAACTCCACTCTGCTCAAAGTTTTGGTTTGATCTCGTATTATCGCTAGTCTTTATAGTTCCAACTAAGCATCTGAGCAATAGTTTCTAACAAATTCTTCATGGGCAACCACACATTTTTTTTAAGCACAAGAAAATCGTAGAGAATTCTGGTGGTCACTGGGTGGGCAGAATATTGTGAGGCACTTCCACAGTGGCAGAACATGACCCATCATGGGACCTTCTGGGTGTGAGGATAATACACCCCACAAACCTGCCACGGGTTTCCCATTCCAGGTCAATCAATGTTAGAATTTTGCCAAAGATCCACGGGCAACTGTGGAGGGGATCATGATTTAATTGCCAGGGTGGTGATCAGTCAAAGGCTGCACTCGATGAACTTGGAGACCTTTCCCAACATAAATGGTTCTGTGATTCTATAAAGACAGAAATCAGGCAGAGGGACAGTGGGGGAAGATGCAGAGCAATATGTAAGGTGCAGAAGGTTAAGGAAGATGGAATATCACTAATATTTCTATACAGGTAATTAAAAAGAAAATATCTTGAATTTTTTCAATCTCTAAATACATTCAATGTGCAAACCTGTAAGATCATTAAGCATTATTGAGAAGGGAGACTAAGGACATGGCAAGGAGTGTATGAAAGTTCTGAAACCAAAGATCACATACATATATATGAAAATAAAAGCAAAATAATTAGGGATGATAGAAAATCCTGCTTGTCATGACCAGAATGGGTTTGGGGCAACATTCTCAGTAACACAGGGCTGAGAGCAGCAAAAACCTGAACTACTCAACAGCAAAACAAGAGGTGGAAGGGATGTTGGTCAAAAGGGACAGGACTGAGCTGATGTCACAGCAAAGAAATCAGGTAAATTCTCAGAGAATCCCTCATCTTGGAAAGAAAAGATCAGAAAGAAAAGTACACCTGTCTATTACTAAATACGTGTGTAATTATAGCACCAAAATGAAGTGGCTTTAATCTTCACAGTAATTAACAGCACAAAAACAGCCACTTATGAAAAACAACTGCAAGCAGAAGAAAGGAACAGCTTGTTCATGGAGGGTTTTTTCTCTCCACTTTCAAACAAGCGACATCTTGCTATTTGCCTATTGTCCAAGAAACTGTTTGGGGTCATTAAATATATAAGGAGCTCATATATCTATATTTTACCTTTCTGTCAAATATTTACATGTCATACACAGGACCTCACCAAGGAGTTGTTGTGATTAGTTGCCAAGAAGCATCAAGAATCAAATATGATTGTTAGTGTTTAAGGGTTTTCCTGTTTATTTCTACAAACACACAGGATAAACACTGTCAGGCCAAAGTAAACTACAGAGTACACATTTTTTCCCAGAACTAATACCCTATAAAAGCCTAGGATGGTTGAAAACTACATTTCAACTGATTCCTTCTGGTGACTAACACCATGTGTGAAGACTCAAGGATATTTCACAACCCAGAGCCTCTGTTAATTAGTTAAAATTATCATTAAAAAGCCACCCTTGCTTTAGACCTAAGAGCTGATGAGGATCCTCCTAAACATGTCAAAAAAAATGGGGGGCCAACATTTGGAACTGATCAAAGGAAGTCAAATTGATATGGGATATCGTTTTAAGTAACAAAACCTCAAATTGGGCTCAGAGTGAAAGGAAAAACAACAACCCAGCATCACACATGAACAGTATCATAAAATCTGAGCCACCACGCCAGGGACTGAATTTTGAGTGACATTCAAAAGATTTTCATTAAAGTATCTATTTGTTTCAGTCATTTGAGAACTATTTAGTCACTTAACTCTCCCTGCTGAATTTTTCTCAGATGCCAATTGACAGAGAAAATTCATTCCAACTAAAGATAAATCCCCGTTTTCCCTGCCAAGAGTTTTCCTGCCATAGACAATTATTAGTCTAGAGGGGACTTTTTCTTTCTTCTTGAAATTTAGCTCCTTCTAAGAAACTTATGTTAAATGAAGTACTACATTAAAGTGACAATCTGGTAAGTCTACCTTTGTGCTTTGTTTCTTCTAAGGCAAAGCTCAGGAACACATGAAATGGAAGAAACATTTGTAAAAAGAGATCAGTAAAGATTTTGGTCTTCAATTCAGGAGAATGATTAAATAGGGGGAAAATAAGAAAATACAGTTTGGGTCAAACAAGCTTTTATTTTAAAACTGATCACGCACAATCAGTTGTAAAAGTAATTATTATAGAATCATGGAATGGTTGGGTTTAGAAGGGACCTTAAAGATCATCTCCTTCCACCCCCTGCCATGGACAGGGACACCTTCCACTATCCCAGGTTGATCCAAGTCAAGTCCAACCTGGCCTTGGACACTCCCAGGGATCCAGGGGCAGCCACAGCTTCTCTGCCCAACCTGTGCCAGGGCCTGACCACCCTCCCAGCCAGCAATCCCTTCCCAATATCCCATTCAACCATACTCTCCTTCAGTTTGAAGCCATTGATTCCATTAAACCTCTATATTATTGTGGTTCAATTTTCTCTCATTCCATGATGTC
Organism: Sclerurus mexicanus; assembly: GCA_013396755.1. Taxonomy (NCBI): domain Eukaryota; kingdom Metazoa; phylum Chordata; class Aves; order Passeriformes; family Furnariidae; genus Sclerurus; species Sclerurus mexicanus. The sequence continues at coordinate 259,618 of VWZF01002940.1, forward strand.
ACATCTTCTATTCTAGACAGATTTTTTTGCTAACTACGCACAGTCTTTGAAACCTCTGGGTGTAAATTTAGTTTTAGAGGTGTTTCTTCCATGAGAGCTCGTGGCATCAAACAGCTGTTTCAATGTCATGCTTTCAAAAGAGGAGAAAGCTCTGAGTTTACCACATATTTTCAATGAGGTGTATCAAATAAGTCATCAAAGATCAAAATGACCTCACTTTCCATAAAGTAAAGGCATTAACAGCAATGCCACCTCCTAGGTGATGTTCCAGACAGGTAAGTTCTTCATATTTGGGCAAATCCAAAGTTTGTTATCAATTTTATCTCTTGTCTTTCTGTCGGTTGCTCTGCAATTAATTATTGCACAACATTACCCAGGAAAGCATCGAATTCATCCATGTCTGTCCACTGTGCTCTGCCTTGGCTTATTTTAAGTGGCCAGATTATTAGGAAACATCCGAAAATTTCCTTGGAAATAAATGACAATAAAAAGGGCAGAGCAGAATGAGAAAGTTCATCACTTTAAACATTTGAAATCAGAGTAGTAGAATAAGGATAATGGATCAAAATTGATCAAAATTACGTCTAAAGGAGACAGAAATTGTCTTGCTGGGAAGCTTTCAGGAAATCATCATATTTTTAAAGAACAAGATAGTCCAAGTAAAGAATAAAGACGTGGGATTGAAAAAGAGGAGTATTACAATGGGTAGAAGTTTTGTTTAATAACATCCATACTGTAACATTTATTTAAGTGAGGACTAATTGAAGTGTCATATAAAATCATGGCTAAAAAAACTGTGCGTCATCAAAAAACTGCAAGAAGGAATTTGAAAACAAGGTTTTGCTGCATAGAAACTTATTTAGATCAACATCCAATCTCCACATGGCTGGACAGCTCATATGAGAATGCACCTAAGGGGGTTCCTGAGATGCATTTCCTTTCTCCAGTGTGGTTCTGGCACAAATAAAGGTTTCAGCATTTGTGACCTGTGCTTTGCATTTGAATTATTATTATATCAGAAAAATAATTTTGATATGATTGTTGTGTTAATATTTACATTTTAAGAACTGTTCATGATGCCATAAGAAAAGAGCTAAAATTAAAATTTGGACTTCTTGCCCCACTGGCATCACACCATTATTGCATCTCAAGGAGGAAGGGGTGGGAGGGTATTATTTCGCTCATTAATTGCAGGTTTATTAATTGTGTGAAAACAATTCCCTCAAAACCAAATTCGGACAGGTCCAGCTTCATCCATTTGATGGCTTGGAAAGGTTTTCTCCCAAGAGCAAAAAAATGCATTGTAGTTTTAGATGTTGCAAAAAGAAATGTTTACAGGCCAGCGTGAGGGTCTGTGTCAGTCATGGAAGATCCTCGTTTGGACATCATGGATTCCATGGGAAGCAGGACCCTTCCCTTCTGAGGGACCCAAACCGAGCCAGCATCACCACGGGACCTACAGAAAAGCGCCCATTCTCTGTCCTGCACTATTAAAGAGTCATCATTAATAAAGAAATTAATTTTCCTACGTTTTTTCTCATAGTGGAGGAAAATAGATTAGAAACATGAGGAGGAAAAACCCTGCGGACGAGGAGGATTTAAAGCCAAAACAGGTTCAGTTCGAAATCCCTCACGTGCCTGGAAATCCCAGTGCACTTTTCCCATCTTGGTGCTTAATAATTAGTCATTAACTCCTGTCCTGTGATGAAGAGAACACACTCATCTACCACTTACTTGACAAGATTGGGCTCATGTTGATTATTTTAACAGCCTGATTTAATTCAGGTTTCTGTAGTTTCTCTAGGAATTTGCCAAGCAGAAATTTATCAGATTCCATATAAATCTATGTCAGGGGGAGCGTTAATGGGAATGACTGCATTAAGAATTCAGGATCGGGCCCTTAATAGCTGCTATAATTTATCATCTTTTTAATATGGAGAAATCAGGAAAATGAAATACTCTAAAGACATAAAAGTAATAACCCAATCATTTAATATGAAAGAATAACTAGACAATACTGCTCTGAAGAACTCAAGATAGCCTGGCAGAAAGGCATTGAATATAAAAGCCAGAAAAGCACCAGTATTAATTTCAGGGAAATGTTGTATTCCTGTTAAAAAAATACCAGCGGAAAACAAGGAAACCAATCAGTTCTTCTGCATCCTCAGTATTTTTCTGGATGCCTCCAAACATGGCTTTGGTGGAATTACTCTGGGCATGGAAATCATTACTGGGGACAGAAATCATTATCCTGGCTCAGAGTGTGGCAGGGAGAGGGAATTTCCTGGCCACAAGCAAAAGCAGCTGAATTCCTTGGGAAAATTTGCAGTTTTGATAGGATGTTAGTAAGAAAAATGCATAAATCTGCAGTAGGTAACTATTAGCTGCATTTTCATCTACAGCCATTATAACTCTCTAGAAACATGTTTTCAAGGTAATATAACCCAAATAATAACTCAAAATGAAAGCAAAAAGGCGCGAAGATGAGAGGTTGTCATTTCAGTCATAATGTTAAAACCAAATACAAATTCTAATAATAAAGAAAACAGTTTGTTTTACAATTGCACCCACCCTCTGCATTGCTTTCAACGAGAGATACCAAATCACTCTGAACAGATTATTATTTACATCGGCTTTTATCTAGAGGGAAAATGAGGCACAGAAATTTGCCTGCACTGGTCCTAGAGGCCAGTGGCAGGACCATGCTGGAAGGTGAGCATTCCAGAAAGCTGGAATGGCCACTGGACCACCAAAATTGTGTTGGAAGAAGGCACAGGAATTGATGTGGGTACACCCTGAATCAGAGCTGCTCACTCCACCTTTGTAATTGAACCTCATTTCCTTTAATTGATGGTTGCTGGTTCCCAAAAACTCACAGAGAGCTGATCTCCAAAGGTCACCCACTCTTGTGGATTTCTATCGTTATTCCTGAAGTTCTCAATTGCTTTGAAAGGCAGAATGAAGACAAAAATCCCTGCCCAGCTGCTGTCAGAGGCTGAGGAATTCAGAATTCCAAACACCTCCAGAATTCCATTCATGAGGTGGGATCTGGACATGCACAAGCATTTGGGGATCTAGCCTTAAGGTATCATCAAATATTTTTAAAAATTGACATTTGCTACTGGTTGTTTACAAAGGGAAGGTCCTTTTCACTGTGTAGTGATAAAGGATAAAAGCTTCAAGTTAAATATATTTAAAAGCAAAAAAAGTATCTTAAAACACAGCACAGAACAGAAAGGAAAGGCCTTTTTTGGGTCTTTTTTATCCCCCTTTAGCAGCAAATTACTCCTTGCCTTTTTCAGTATTACATGAACTGTGATAAATTCATCTTTGGGTGCCAAAGAAAGGAAAAAAAGCCCTCACCCAAAGAAACGTGTGTGTGCTTCGTGCCCATGGCTGCAGGGGCAGGATGCAAACTCCTGAGTGTGACTGCCAAGACAAAGGCTGGTGCAGCACTGGAGATGCTTTGCCGAGCTCCAGCAACACCATTTAACAATTTAGTTAACTGATAAAACTCAAAATGCTGCTAATTGCCATTTGTAATACGCTAAATTGCCTGCAACTAATTTAAACAATCGGCAAACCAGACTGGGAGCTGCTCTCTGTGGCCAGTTGAGCAAAATACTTGATTTTCCAGCTCTTCAAGATCATAGGTCTGCTTCTAAAGCATATGCTGCAAGTGGATAGCCCAGAGAGCCTCAAAACAGTTAATTCTGCCCAGATTTCCCCACCTGAACTCGCCAAACTTGCCATTTTCTGATAAAATGCATTTATACGTAGGCAAAACTTTAAGTTTCAAGCTGCAGGATCTTCGTTTTCCTTTTTGCTTTTCTCCTAAAGCTTAAAAGTTGCCTTTGGGTTAAGGTATTTCTAAAAGGTACAACGAAAACACAACCTTGAAACAATAAAAAAGCCAAAGCGTTGGATATGCTCTGGTTGCTTCCTGCAATGCTTAAAAAAAAAAAAATTAGCTCAAATCCCAAGATCCATCCTCAGGAGCTTAATTGCTTCAAAGAATAGGAATCTTGTCAAATTCCGTCCAAACAAACATAATCAGTAGCTTTCAAAGCTTGTTTGACATTGAGGAGGCAGAGAAAACAACACAGGAACCAAAGAAACACACATCGACGGTCTGTCAAAATTTTTTGTTAGACATGATGCTATTATCAAGGCACATCAGGATGAAATAAAGTGACCTGGCTGACCACAGGCTTACAAATGTCTTGGGAAGGAAGGGAAAACGGTGAATCAAAAGGTAGCTTTGTTGAACGTCCCCCCAGGCCGTCTTATTGACAGGGATGACAATGGTCCCAGGATGCACCATTATCTATGACCAGCAAGCAGACATCAAATGCTACCGAGCTGTCTCTGTCAGAATAGAAAATGCTGCTCAAAATACACAGGGCTTGTTACATTTTGTTCAGCAAAGGTTTGTCAAAAGCCAGGGTCACTCTGTGTGTGCACTGCCCTGAAGGGTAATTTTAAAAGGCAGGAGAGATGCACTTGATTCTTCAGTGTTTCTCCTGGAAGGAGACTTGGAGTCTGTGCATGACCGAAATGTTTGGAAAATCAAAGAGTGACTCAGAAAATAATAAAGGAAAACAAAGCTAATAGATGCTCGCTAGGGCTGTGTTGTTGGAAGGCAAACCACTTTTCCAAATAAACAGGTTAGGGAATTATTGCCATATTTAGATGTTTTTTTCAATAAAAATCTGGTTGATTTCTCATACATCAGGGGTGGGTGCTACCGTAAAGGCATGACTCAAATGGTGGTGGACAAGTACACCCTCTCCAAGGATCTGTGTTGCCCCACTATGCAGCTAATTGCAGAAAAAATATTTACACTGGCGAGAAAAGAATTGTTAATATGGTACCCTTTGGAAAGAAAAGAGAGAAGCTGTATATACAAACTCCAACCTCAGAAATGTTTGGGTAAACTCTGCTTTTCTCTGAACATCTGCTAAGGACGCACTGAGGAACGAGGGTCCAAATGCACCCCACTAAATAACACAGAAATCTTTGTTTAAGAACTGTGTGGCCAAAACAAAACAACACCCGAAACAAAGCAAAACCTGAGGGTGAAAACAAGATTTTGGGGGATAAAAGGCATTACTGGTGCAGAAAAGGCATTATGGAAGTTGCCCGCTGGTTCTTGCTTATGGGACAGCTCTTGATTTTTCATTTTGTGGTCGTGGCTATGATATGAATTTACCAAGAGAGAAAAAAAGGGACTTGAAAATTCCCTATAGAGACCAGGCAACCCAAAGTGACCCCGCACTGTTCCTTTTACAGCCTGGCAACGTTAATTTAGTGACACATGAGCCTTTCTGTCCACACCTGGTGGCTTGTGGGGCTTTGGTGCCCTCAGCTCTGCTGCTCAGCCCTGAAAACTGTGTGTCCTGAAAGCACCACCTTCCATCCCTTCAGCCCTCGCCCATCCAGACCCATTTCCCTGCTGGCTTCTGCTATTGATTATTGTGACTCTTCAGAGCATGTAATTGTCTTGTTTTCCTTCTTTTTCAATGATAAATAACAGAACAACAACAACAACAAAAAGCCAAATGGAAAAGAACAACCCAGTTAGAGCCTTTTGCTTCAGGTTTGTGGCTCTGAGGTTACAGCTGCTGCTCCACTGTCCATATCCCTGTGATTTTCAGGACAGAAATTAGGATAATAGTCTATCAAATGTACTTTCTCTCCTCTTAGGCCGATCTCAAGATGATAGATACGATCCTTTTGCGTCTCATGGGATGTGCTCCTTTGTCCCCAAACACAAGGCTATTAATTCAATGCAATAGTTCCTTTTCCCTTTCACTGGAAGTCACAATATGCTGCAAGTTGGGCTGGCTCATCTTTCCTCCTTTCAGAGGACTTGAGTGCCCTGAGAGTTGAGGGAGACTTTGCACACCAAGGGTTTGCTCACCAGTACTGCTCCAGCAATTTCTTTACATCCTTTATGCATTCCTCCTTGCCTTTTTATCCCCATTATTCCCATTTTTCCCATCCAGTTTTCAATGTGAGTGGAGCATTGTCCTGTGGTTAAATTCTTACTACTTTTTCCAGCTGTTAATTATTGATATAAACATAAATAAAGGGTAAAAAAAATGAAAAGAAAATTAATATCTTCCCCATCAGTCACTTCAGTATTTGGTTAAAACATCTGCATTGATATTCTTGCACATCCCAGCTCTTAAAAGCAGGAAATCTTAGCAGTGACTTCCGTGCTGTAATACTCCGTGGGAAATTTAGAGCTTTAAGGTATCTTTAGCATTTTGACATCAAAGCCTTCACAGAAAAATAGTTGCCTGATGCCATCTGGAAGGGAAAGAAGATAGAAATATATCTACAATCCCTTTTGCCCACCAGTCAGTCTTGCATGAAACAGCTCCCCGAGACCGGAGAGCAAATATGTGAACAGGCTGGTGGGTTCATTCCCTCCTGAGCCAGGTTTCAGATATACCATGGAGACAAAACAGTTTGTAATTACAAAATTCTATAAAAAGGCCAATTTATTAAATAAACCCTGTTTTACTCACCACACTACTCATCTCCATGACTTCTGACCACAACAACATACTTAGCCCGCGTTGTGTTCTCACAATCCTTCACCTTTGTTTAGAATCAAATTAAATTGAACTAATAATAATAAAAAAATAGGCAGCATCAACTCCATTTAATTGCTGTGCATCCCTAGGGTGACGAAAAGAAAGAACCTGGGCTTGAGAGATCCACATCACACGGGAGGCCATGCTGTGTGCAGTGGGGGAACACATGTGTGGCAGACTCCCACCCCAAAACACAGAGCATCCCCTCTGGCTCATCGCCATCAGCAAGAAATCTGAGCAGTACCTGTGACTGCACAGGATTTGCCTGGCCCTGCAACAACCCTTTTAACTGATGAGTAACAGAGGGCTTACAATTAATGACAGTGAGGTTCTTGCTCTGAGGACAGACACCGAGCAAACGAGCGTGATTGCAGATGTTTAAGAGTAAATGTGAAGGGAAAGGGATGAGCACTAAAAAAAAAAGGGAGCTGAGGAGTATTGATTTGGTGTGACTGATGTGAATGAGTTAAATGATTGACTCTGAAGTGTGAATTCAAATTTACTGTGAATGGAATTTACTGTGAGTGGAACAGAGGATGCATGACCATGACTGAGTGTGACTAGGTATCATTAGGAAGAACTAAGCGAATATGAGTGGAAAGCACTGATTATCTCCCCTGTAATCTATAAATAAACAGTATTGCAGGAAGTTTTGAAAAATGTATTTAATAAGGGATTTCCACTGCCTGAATAAACTTGCTGAGGCCAGACAGCCTGATCTGGAGGAAAATGTATCATTTTACCCAAAGGTCTGTCATGTAATAATACTTGAGTTCGTATCTGACAGGGACAAAATAGGTCTGAATTTACTGCAAAATGGAACCTCTGGAGTTAAAATAAATGTATTCCCAATTACCAAAAAACAAATGTGGTGCCAATTACCCTCTCTTCTAGTCATGGGTGTTTTCCTAAAACACACATGTTGGAATTCAGAAATAGGGGCATTCAAGGCATGCAAATTTGGGGACTGTCTTCTGCAGATCAGTATAATGGGGTTTATTATCACAAAATAACTGAGTGACCAAATCTTTGCTTCCTCCACCAAATTTTGATATAAATCACACAACAGAGCCTTGGTGCAAATAAATGTTGATTTTAAAGGTGGGTTAAAGCAATGACTAAATCCTAGAGCCGAGTGTAACCAACATGAATTTTACCACTTGATTCGGTATTTTTGCTTTACTTGAGTGATTTCTTCCCCCTAAATCCTCTGCATTCATTACCAAACAATCAGCAGAATTCATGGGGTCTTTTTGTGTCAGCCTCTACTGCCACTAAAGAAGACAAGATGAAAACACTGAGCTCTGTGTTTACCACTTCAGTCAATCAATAATCAAACCAAGATAATAAGGAAGAACAGAGTTCATTTCAGGTGACAGGAATTTTTCTTGGGATGCCTTCCCCCTGCTAATACACTGGTGATGAATTTACTGGGGTGGTGCAGAAATTCCCCAGCCCCCCCTGAATTAGCTGGGGTTTGACCTCAGTCATGGCCTTGAGCATCCCTGAACCTGTGGTTCTTTGAGTTAGAGGCATTTTAAACTGATGTTCCGTGGATTTACATCTTTAGACCTTCACAGGCTTGAACTCAGCTCTGATGATTAACAGTTGCCAAGAATTTGGCTCAAAACTGTGCCCAAACTTTCATTTTTATTCGATTTTTCTTCTAGGTGAGTTCTATTTTACAAAGAGTCAGACACAAACTATTTTACTTCTATTGGCTGACCAGCTCCAAAAGGAATAAATAATTCCTGTTTGGATCTTTCCGGGCATCCAGAAACACCTCAAACATGTTGGCACTGTCACCTTACAATGGTTTCAGTTTGCAGAATCTGCAATATAAGTAAAAAATCCACTGGGAAGAAAAAAAAAAGGTTATGGAAAGTACCATAATTAATTAAATTGAAGAAAATATATTTCGTGAGCTCATGAAACCTCTTTCCCTTGTCTTGCCTGCGCTTCTTATGGGTCAGGTCACAGTCAGAGTGTCTGCAGAGCCTGAGCAATCCTCTCTGGATGTGCTTCTCCCAGGCAGAACAGAAAACCCTGGACAGGACACAGTAGGGGATTTACACCTCTCGTGCCAAAGCTGCACGTGTCCTGTCGATAATGGAAGACTTAATTCTTCTGGAGAGCAATTCCAGCATTTTAAAGGATTTCCTAATGAGGTAAAATTCATTATTGACATCCAGCAGAAAAAAAAAAGGAAAACCCCCACCTTTTTCACTTGGAATTACAGACATGCAGAGTAAGTATATTCCAGAATTTTTCACAGCATTATATATGATAGAAGTGGGGGAGAATGAGATCATTGAGACTTTGCATTCTTCTGCCAGCTGACTATGAAAACCTGACTACAACAGCTATGCTGAGTTACCTTTATTAAAGAAAAGCATAATCAACACTCTTAATTCTGCTACCTCGCCCTTCAAAGCAATTGCTTGAAAAGGTGTCCCAGTTTTTCACTTTTCTGCACGGGCACCATTGCCAAAATCACTTGGATGAGATTTAATCACAAAACCAGTGCCCACTGCAAAGAGATGCACAGACTCATAATCTCTGTTTGTTCTCCATGTACCTCTTGAACCTTCCAGCTGTGTTCCAAGAGCTCAGAAAACTTGTGTGAAACAAAGAGCAGGACCCACGTGCTCTCTGGTTTACCTGTAATTAATAGAATGGTTTGGCTTGAAGGGAACCCTAGAGAACATCTAATTCTAAGCCCCCCAAAATACATTCCCACTCCTAATTTAAACCTGGGAAAACCAAAGGTCTGTCTGGATTTTATTCCAGACTTTTTCCTACCTTGAACAGAATATCTTATTTCTCTTTTTCTAAACAAATATTTGCTGATCCTCCAGCTCACAGGAAGGTGTTGAGTGGACAATTAGCACTCAATATGCTCCAAGGTTTTATTTTTAAGCCAAGCCCCTGAACGCTGAGCTAAAGGGAATATTTCCGCTGCCTTCTTTCCTCCCACCTCCCCCCGAGTTCCAAAAGGAGCTGGGGCTACGTCTGAATTGCACGTCATGTCGATGAAGACCTCGGCTTCTCATCTGCAGCGGGACACAAAGGAAGGATGCTCTGGTAAAAGCGCAGTTACAGGCCATTTTTAGCAGTCAAACCAAATATGACACACTTAGGGATGGGCATTGCCTCAGAAAAGCCAGGTTGTCTGTTCACCTTACATTACTCCCCCAATTCCTAACATAGCTTTAGGTTATCCAGCTTTATTTAGCTGCAGACAGAAGGACTTTTACTCTTGCGGATCAAGGCAACTGTCCCTGGAATTGATCTCATTAGCAAAGTTTCCGAAGGAAAGAAGATTAGAGAAAGCAACTGATTTTCTTGACTCGTACTGGTATTTCTATGGCAGCAAAACAATTTCATCTCCCTTAAAGGCATTGGTTTCAGGTCACATTTTAACTATACTTAAGTCCTCAAATAATTCAGAAGACAATCAAGGATAAGTGACCACTCTCCACTACAGCAAAGCAAATGTTCAGCCTGGTCAAGCTGTAGCTTTCGATGAATGTCATTATTTTTTTTTTTCATAGGTTTGTAAATAACATTCAAAATAAAGGCAGCATTCTGGGTTTAAATGTATACTATGTACCTAAAGATTAGGGTGACAACAAGCCAGGATGCACAGCCAAAGATGAAATTTGCCCCTAAATTTGGCAGGTGGACTTCAAAAAGTTTTCAGTGTCAGAAAAGGGCTGTTTTCCTTTTAATACCTCTTGGATGCTAAAGAACAGCCAATGCTGTTTATATTTAGGGCAGTATTTCAACATGCGTTGTTATTTTGATAGAATTTAAACATCTGTGAAACTCTTGAGTTTTCACAGAAAAACAATCTAAAAAAAATTTAGAGAAATTATCTCACTTTGCAATCGATAAGCTCTGGTTTGTTTTATTTTTCCAAAGATAATATCCCGCTCAAAATCAGAGCAGGAACACACTGAACCCATCAAGGCAAGGAAAGGCGACGATGTCCCTGTTTCCCAAACATGAACACAGGGCGTGGATGGGAGAAAATTAATGTGGCGATTCAGAGGATTCCCTCTTCCAAATCCCCTGGTTCAGAGAGAACTAAGGGGTTTAGAAATATCTCCAAAGTAGTTCTGATGTGCTTCTGCCTCCTGCAAACAACATCCCTGCAAATCCCTTTCAGGCAGCCTTGATGGGAAGGTCCAGATTTGACCAGAAGTCATTATTTTTTGTCTCCAGATCACAACAAATTTTACTGAAGTCACATTCAGAGCTGAAGCTGTCATGGCCAAGAAGGAAATCACTGGAGTTTTTGTCCTACATGTGCACGTTATATAAAGTCTGACTGTTATCTCTGGGGCCTCCCTGGCAAACTTTCCACCACTCTTTCTCTGTTAGGTCTCGAAGTTATCAGAGTCACAGTTCATTTATGCTTCTGGCTCGACAATGTCCTCGGGGTTGTGGAGTCTGCTATGGCAGAGCAGAAACATAATTTTATGGCCCCTATATTCCAATTCATTTAATTAGGGGTTTTCTGGGATCTCTTGGGGGGGTGTGTGGGGGGGTGTCCTTTCATGTTTAGAGGTTTCTGTAGGAAATCTCTCTCCCTTCCAGAAAGTTCTCCTGCAAGTGTAGATTGTGTATGCTCTCCACCAAATTAATATTCATCACAGCAGCAGCACAATATACCTTCCCATCTTGCCTTTGCCATTATTAGTTAGGAGGAAGAATTATTGCACAGCAACCCACAAAGAAATGCACATAATTTAGATATACTAATAATGGGGGGGAGGGCAGAAATTAAAAGAATATGGCATATTTTTAAAAAACTGGAGACCACATTTAAATCTAAATGGTTAAAAGGAGTCGGCTGATAAGAAGAGCTCTAATTAAGAAACATCTTGCTGCTAAAAACGTGAACTTTTCCACTTATTTCATACCTCAGGCAGAGCTCAAGCAGAGGTAGATTGTATCTTCTTTAAATGAATGAAAGAGGGGAAAAAAAATATATTAATCTGCATTGTACTAATGCTGATGTGCCCCGAGCAGAAGTTCCAATTCATTGTGCGACGTCCTCTGCCCCGACGCAGCTCGGGCACCTCTGCCTTGAGAGATTTTCAGTCAAACCAAGAAAAAAGGGGGAGAAATAATGTGTTCTGGGAGAAATAATGTGTTATCTGCATCTCACAGGGACGTGGGGAGCTTGCATGATTTCTCCAAGCTGGAGCAAGAAGTCTCTGAGCAATCGAGATCTGGGGTTTTGGGGGGTTGTTTGGAACTCTGAGGTGGTGAAACTGAATCCAGGTTTTCCATATTTTTTCCAGTGTGATGTACATGAAAAAAAGGGAGAAAAAGAGAGGATTTCCTACCTAAATATTTAGTCTTTCAAGTGTAACTACAACAGTACAACTAGTACAGGAAGGAATGTATTAGTTGTGCACTTCCTATGTCTGAACTACAGCACATATACTGGGGCAAACAGCATTACATTAAATGGGAGCTACAATTAAAGGAGCTAATCAGTAAAATAATTCCTGAGATCTTATAAAAACCAGAGTTTCAAAGTGGAATATTTTTTAATACAGAAAGCTGAAGGGAAACAATTCAACTCAAACATTTCACTTAACTTTACAGTGATTATTTTCAGCCTAAATTTCTGGGAGAAAACAAGGAACAGGAGTGCAAAAGCCATAATTCAAAGGGTTTCACTTGTAATTTCTTTTTTGCTTTAAGAAGCTACTTGATAAACTCTGAGTTGAGAGCTGTGGGAATGAGAGAATTCTTGACAATCCAGACATGCATGGCAATGTCTGCCACCCAAAACCTTAAGTGCGTATGCTAATGACTTCCTGCAAAAATCCTCCACTAATTTCCCATTAATGAGTGATAATGTTTATACACTTTGCTAAGTGGAAAGTGATTTTTTTAAGGATATTATGGCCTCTCAGTCACCGTGGTATAATTACAGACAGGAGAAGGCTTCCTAAAGCAATTACAAATCATAGATGGCCATGTTTCTTGTGGCATTCCACAAGCGTCTGGAGGAAAAATAACTGAACAGTCCAGTCATAGAATTATAGAAGAATTTGAGTTGGAAGGACCTTAAGGTTCATCTCTGTCCACCCCCTGCCATGGGCAGGGACACCTTCCACTAGCCCAGGGTGCTCCAAGCCCTGTCCAGCCTGGCCTTGGACACTCCCAGGACTGATATCAACTTATTTGTCTGAAAAGTACTGTTATCTTGTAGCATGAACAAAGAGCAGCTGTGGATGACTTTATTCCTGATATTCCCAGCCCTTTCTGAGGACAGGAAAACCAGCAAAGCATAGCACATCCCTCAGCACCTTCTGCTGGCCAAACCTGGCTCACAGAGCAGGTGAAACCCAAACTGTCTCTGGTAGCAAGTACAACACTCCCATGAAGGTTGTGGTTGCTAAATGGAAGAAAGAAACGAGGAAAATTGGGAAGTTCTGAATAAAGATACTGTGCTAAAAGGATATACTCAATAAACTTCATCTATTTATGAGGCTCACGTAGGAGTAAAACTGATGACCCTTAATCTACCAGCAGCAGGGAAACTCCTCCAGGGTGCTCTGACTGCAAACACTCAGAACTAAAGAATGTCATGTGGGCAGGGAGAGTATCTATGGCTTTTCGACACCCCTCAGACAACTGGAATCATAATTTGCACAGATATCAGGACACAGAAATACCACTCATCATTTTGGCAGTGTCTGGCAAAATAGGGAGAGGCAACTGCAGAAAATGTTAACTGGAGAAGTGATGAATAGGCAGCTTTGTCCTTTTTTCGCATATTTACTGGAGCAATGAATCCCAACAGAGATTTTTGTCTTTGCCTTGAAATAAAAATTAAAAAAAAGGTTTTGATGATTTTTGAATTCATTCAATGAAATCAGGAAAGATATTGCATTGTGAATTCTAGTTTATAATTTATTTTTCTGTTATTCTGAGTGCCCAAATCTTGTTCTTTATCCACCTGAGACGTATACATTACTGCTTTATATTCTCTACCTTCAAAATTAATATTTGCCTTTCATTTGGTTTCGTGTTAAATTTTTACCATCACTGTGATGGCAGCCCAGAGAGTGAGAGGTGCTTAAAAAAATAAGGGGGTGCATTTACACAGAAATACATTTATTTTTGCCTCCCCCAATGTTACAGCCCCAGTAATTCAGGACATTCTGGAACATCACTCAACATTTGTCAGCTCCCAGTTGTGTGAAGACTCTCAGGCTTTCCAGATGCCAACATCAGCTCTCGTCTTTAAACTAGAAGGAGCCAAATGGCTCTTAAAGCTTTTTTATCATCATAGCTCCTTTACATGCTTATAAAACCAATTTAAAGTCATTTCAGTGGGAAAATCCTTCAAGAGTAGTTTGCACTCCTGGCAAGGCAGCCTTTTAGGACAAAGCTGTTTTAAGGTAGATCACAATCTGCTTGACCAGGGTCATAAAATCATAGCATGGGTTGGGTTGGAAGGGACCTTAGAGCTCATCTCCTTCTCACTCCCTGCCATGGGCAGGGAAGACTTCCACTATCCCAGGATGCTCCATGTGCCATCCAACCCTATCTTGGACATTTCCAGGCATGGATCAACCACAGACTCTGTGGGCCTCATGAGTCAACTCCTCACGATTCCTCATGTTTTGACATGAAACACTCTTAGGTAAGGAAATTGGGGAGAAACAACAAGCCCTTTCTCCTGCGCCCTTGGGAGCAGATACCCCAAAGCCATGACGGGATCCCTCTGCCGTGGCTCCATCCCTGACATGCAGCCAGCCAGGTGATCCCAACATTTCTACAACACGAGTTAATCAAGTTACCCAGCAAGATGTTTCTCTCCTGTCAGGAAGAATGCCTCACTTTGCTGTTACAAACTTGAAATAGTCACAGTGCGGTGCTTACAGCCAAAATCTGACAACTTAGCAGAAAGTTTTTAGATGCTTAATCATATATCTTAATAAAAAATCACACATCCCCTGACTAACTGAGACAGATCCTGATTACTTTTCTGTGAGGAAAGGGACTGCTCTAGAAAATTGTTTGGAGTGCTCTACTATTGTACCTGTCACAGACTTTTAATTAAAAATGTGTTGATGCATGACTAAATCGTGCCCAGTGAAAAACAGGCCTGTTTTAGCTCCATTGTAATAATGTGCACATAACCCAAAGAAGGAGACCCACACAACCAGACAGGACGACAACCCCAGCACGGTCATACTTTTCTAGGTCAACCTCAGAGCAGATGGGTGTCCTGCAGAAGCAACCAGCACAAATCAGTGTGGGCTCAACCACCACAAAGGAATTTACTAATCTGCTTTAAATACCTGCAATGAAGTCTGTTCATTAACCCATTGTGAATTAAATATGTGGTGAAATGAAGACAGAATAATGATTAACATTATTTTATGGAGTATTTCTTGATGAAGTCTGCCAACTAAGGCAATCTATGTACGATATCGGAGCACAAGAGCTACATACGACCAGAAATACATTGGTTGGTATACTTAGAAACCTGAAATCAGTGCCTTGTAGACCAAAAAGTGCCTCTTGAGGCCAACATCCTCTGCTAAGAAAATGTTGAATTTAGACAGACAAGAGGTGAGTGAGTTTAGAAGAGGAAGAGTTGGAATTCAGAATAAAATAGTCATTGATGGCAAAGACCTTACACCCTATTGCAGTGCACCAAAGTTTATCACTAAATAGCCAATTTGAATTATATTTTAGGGGTTTTATTCCACAAAAGCCATTAAGATACACGGAACAGCATTTGTTTGCACATAGGGCCGTGGAGCTTCTTGAGAAAGCATTGATCAAAGTGTTTAATGATAAAAGATCAATTACAACTATGAGGAATGACATCATGATTAGGATTCTGAAGATTTGATGGATGGCCATAGTTCCTTTCTTTACCAGAGGGTTTCTGTTTGGAAATAAAGGTACATGTTTAGCTCGATGGTTCGACTCGACAAGGGATCTTTTGCAACCTCAATTTTCCTATGATTCTATCCCAAATTCATGGCAATTTGGGTTAAGGACTGAAAAGAAACCTGAGTGGCTTAGATACTGCAGAAATGGGAAGCCTAAAAGTTGTTGGTTTTTCTAGAGTATTGTTGTCCAGGTAGATATTTCCAGTTTTGCAATTAAATATTTGATTTCTGAACTGAGATCTTGTGGATTTTCTCCCTCCTTTCTCTCCTTTCCCACAGCAGAATCTGTACTTGCGTCACCACCACGACTCTCCCTGAGACAGACAAAAATAGTTAAAAAATGCAGACAGTTTCTTGAACAATGTGGGCTGAATTTTGCCAAATGAGGCTCTTTGCATATGAAAAAAAGGGGGGGGAAAAAAAGGTATTAAACGAAACAGTCTTTGCACCACTGTTTTCATCCTTTCTGCATTAAGCCCATGAAAATTCTTCCAGCAAAATGCCAAACCGTCAGAATCAAAGCTCTCCACGGGAATAAACCTGGGAAGTTTTCATGCTGGGACTCAAATTGCCACCAAGCTCACAGACAGACATATGGAGGACGTGGAGGATGGAGCTGCTGCTCACCACTCTGCCTGCCTGAGGAAAAAGTGCCTCGATACTGATATTCTTGGCTCTCCTGATGTTTGCACCAACTTTCCTGGAGCTGGGAAAATCCTCATGTCTTCCCAGCATGGGATGGACCTTCTCCCTTTCTCCTTACCTGCCTCGTGGATACAAAGGCACTCCAGAAAAAAATTAAACTATTATAATATTTATTTTAAAAGGCAATTTGCAATGCGATCCTCGGTTTTCTTATTAAAAAACATCATCTCACCCCTCCAATATATTTCACGAAGTTTTAGAATGTGAAGAACCAACAACACTTAACTTTATGCCTCTTAAAGGAGAAGGAGAACAAGGAAACCATGTTTTTAAATATGGAAATCCCTACGGCAGGAATTACTAAGGAAAAGTAGCCCTTTGAGAAGCTCAGAGAAATGCAGCCTGTTTTTCGGGCACAGAAGAAGAGCTGCAATGGGATAAAATGGTTTCCCAAAGGAATCCCACTCGGGTTTTTTTTTCCAGAGCTCCCAGAGATGCAGCCCTGTGAGTAACATCACCCCTTGTTACAACATCTCTGCTACAGCGAGGAACAACACAATGAATTTGCCATGTAAATCTGAATTTCATGACCTTTCAAGTCACATTCCTAAACCTCATTTGAGCAGCGCTTTCTCTTTATGAATCTGCAGTTGAACTGAAGACCCAGAACTGACATGAGAATTTTTTCCCCCCTCGTTTTTTGGCCCTCTTCAGGTGTAAATGAGGCCTTTGCAGTGCCATCCTTATTTATTTGATGCTCTGCACAGTTAGCAATCATTACATTGTATTTTTGGTGCATTACATGAAGCTGTTTCTGCCTCATAGGTAATGCTGGCACTTGAGCAGAGGAGACAGGACAATTGTCAACCACTGAAATACAAGTGAACACTAAAAGAGATCCTGGAGACATCTGGACTCACTTGATTTTAAATACACGGCGCATTTTGAAATACAAAAACGGATTTTTCTGTAAAAAATACAGAAATAAAAAATAAAAATATAGCATGCAAAGGACAATCTTAAAAATAAATGCTTGGTTTGTGTTTCGTTATAAGCTAAGCATGTAAAGTATATTATATAGTAATTTAAAAATTTTAGGTCACAGAATCTTTTCTTTAAAAACTGATTACTTTCAGGGGCTTTTCATCAAACAGCTGTATAGTGTTATCTATAAAGAAATCTCACAAATATATGTGGGTCATCCTATAACAGAAAAATGCCCTAAAATCAACCAGCCGATGTCGTGCTATTTTCTTAAACACACCACATTGTAAAAATAATAATGTTATAAAAAAAATAAAATGTTAATCTGCAGAGCACACAAAGCAGGATTTCAGGTTTAGAAGCCTAAATATATCTGGCTTTGCAAAGAAGACAGCGACAAAATGCTAATAGTGCAGTGTGTCATGTGTTAAAAGCACACTCTGCCAGCACTGATGCTCTCGTAGGGCTGGGGGGCGATTCCCACTCCTGCTCCCAGATCACTTGGGCACCTGGAAAATCTCACCTCTGCCAGAGGTGAAAAAGGAAGCATTTCTAAAACTTCCATTACAAAGCCCTCCTTAGTTAGGATAATTCAGAACCAGCTTCCTTCTATTATTATTATTTTTTTATTTGGAAGATTAACATATACATTCCACAGAGCATCTTACTACTGGAAATAAATGTATGATCTTGAAAAGTAGGACCAAAGCAGGGCTTGGAGATTATAGGGTTTTTTCTTTTACTCTATTTCTGAAAGTAACTTACTTCAAAGTCCCTGAAACGAGGTAACATCCATCACACTATATTTCATTAGTCTTTAAGGCAGCCTTAAATAACCAGGCCTAAAAACAGATCTTGGTTGATATGGCAAGTATCTAAAAAGGATAACTCTGAAAATATCCTCTGCTGGGTTCAGCTTGGATTTTGCCCAAATAAATTCAATCACCTCTCATTATGATTGAGGAGGGAAAAGAAAAAAAAAAAGGAAAAGAAAAACCCTCAGGAAAGCAAAGTGCAGCTCTGTTTAATCCATACAGACATGTCTGCCCAAATCCCCTTGCTAATGTAGTTCTAATTCACATAGGCTAACTCATCCCGTAATAATGAGAGCTCCTGTGAAAATGGGGGCATTTTTAGTATTCTTCAAGTGCATTAATGCACTTCTATAGGGCTTTGGCAAGGAAAACATACTAAAATAAATATGTTTGTGTGTATGTGTGTGTGTGTGTATATATATATATATATATAATAAACATGTAGCTTTCCAAGGTAGGCAAGCTGATTTCTTTCCTGAAATTGTGCACTTGTGAGATTATTTAGGAGAAATAAATACCTGCTGGACAAAGGCACACAACAAACAACATTTCCTAGGCAGGTGGAACCCCACAAAGAGCATTTCATGTCTGCCCCTGCCCCTGGAGCATCCCATGCACCTTGCTGATGTTGACAGCTACCACTAAGTGCTAAATTCTGCCTTTTTACAGCTGCAGACACATCTGCCGTAAGTGTAAGACAAGAAGGAAAAGAAAATAACTCAACGTATACAATTTTCTTTCCAATTTCGACATTAATTATTTTTTTAACCTGCCTCATCCTGCCAGTTCTGCATGACAATTGAAAATCCGACCTTAGCAATGGAAATGAAGAGAAATGGAGCTTTTGTGCATCTTGTAGCTGTTCCTCTCCTCCCAGGGCAGATTAAATCTTACTGCTAAGTAAAATGTCTTCCCACAAACCAGATTTTGGGAACAGAAAGACAATTGGACATTTTAAAACACTTATATATAGAGAGAGGAGCTTAAACACACGCAAGACGCTGAGACGCAACAGTCTTCAAACTGAGCGATGTAAATATATAGCGGGTGCTTGACCTTTTTAACAGCCAAATATTTCTCCTGATTTAAAAATACTCAGGCACATTCCCCTTTCCAAGCCCAGTCCTCAAAAAAGGAAAAAAAACCCACTGGTTTTAAAGGTAGTTTAGTTTTTAATGGCTCAGTAATGATGTAGAAGCCCATGAAAAGAGGGGTTTACGATGGCCTTCAGCTACAGCAACGGGGACGGCGCCGCTCCGGTTTTATTTGGGGGGAAGGAACAAAAACTTGCTCCAGTGATGTAACAGACCTTCCCATCAAACCTTTGCTGCTTCACAGAACCGCACATGGTTTGGTTTTTTTATGTGCCCATGGGTTCGTTGGCGATAAAATGCTACCAAAAGCCAGTTTTGATGAATGGCAATAAATTCAAATGCGTCGTTTTAAACTGAGCATTTTTTTCTTAAGGAGGGAAGGGCAACACAAAAATTCATCATGATATATATTCATCATGATTCACACTATCAATTCAATCCCATAACTATGACCAGAAAGCCACAACATCAAAAAAACCCCCGTAATTCCAGCTCATTATCCCTTTACTCTCTCATACTACCAAACATAAAGATATTTAACATGCTGAGTTCTTACTACAAAACAAAACATAACACACTGATGCTTGTTAAGCCATGAAACATGAATGGGAAATAAAAAATTAAATCACATCACTTCAAACCCTCCCTTCCAAATGAAAGCACTACAGTGAGAAGCTCATTTGCCTCGTGAAAGTTTCCTGAGGGCTCGGGTAAAAGAGAGCAACCCCCAGCAGGGAATCCTGAATTCAGGGAATTGGGAATGGGAAGAAAGAGGATTTCTTGCACATTCAAGCTGTTGGATTTGCCTTGAGATTTGGAGGAAGGGGTCAATCTGAAGGTAGGGACACGTCCCTCATTCCTTCAGACTTGCCACGCTATGATCTGTGTGATGCTCTGGCCCTTGTTTTTAAATCAGTATTTTAAAACTCAGTTTTAAAACAAAATATCTCCACCCTGTTGTTCCTACAGCTCAACCTCAGTTCTTCTAAGTGGTTTTCAGCCCAAGCTTTTGTGTTATTTCTGTTCAATATCGTTCTCATTTTGCCTATGAAATTATGTAAGTCTTAATGGGCTGCCCTAAAGACATTTGGCTGTTTCTCAAGTGTTGTGTATTTCAGGGGGAAAAAAATAAATTAAAAAAATAAAATCATGGATAATTTGATCCAACACTTTTTCCAGACTCCCCACCCACACACCTGCAGCCAATCCAGTTTTTCAGTACAACGGGACTGTTTCACCATTGAGATATTTAAAGAACATTAATCAATAGCTTGGGATCAGTTTTAATGGTTTTATTGATTGGCTATATCCTAAATAGGGATGAGTGTAAATTCAAGCAGAGATTCCACCTCAAGATAACCAGGATGACTTGTGTAAGTACAGCCCAGGAATGAGTTAGAGTGGGAAATGTGTCTGATAAATAAGAGATACTCATCAGGGGCTGTGTGAAGACTAAAATTACATAAAAAACATGCACTGTTGTAATATAAAGTCTCTTTCTTACACCCCGTGGGGCTCTCCTGGTTTTTCACTGACACAGCTAAGCACAGGGCACCCTTTTTACCTGTCCCGCCGTTATCTATTTTCACGATTCACTCCTATCAATATTCACTAGAGTTGTTTCCAAGCTGCCTCCCTTCAGCTTGGGCTGGTTTCTGTCTCGCTTGGCAACTGAACCTGTGCCGAGGTCATTGAGCAGCAAATGTGTTAAATAGCCTTTAGCAAACTCTCAACATAATCTTCTAATTGCTTTTCTCTCCATAGGTAGAGACAAAGCAGTTTCCCTGAAAGAGGATGAGAGAAACCTTCTCCTGTTTCTTCAATAACTTTTTTTGATAGTTTTGTTTTGCCTCTACTTTGGGCTTGAAACTCAGACTTGCCTTTCTATGCTGGCATTTTAAAGCAGTAATTTATGTCATAGGTTGACGCAGAGAATAATGGCATTCTCTAGTTCATCATCCTCAGCTTTCTGGGTGTGTTCCTCGGAGGCAAAAGAAGCAAATTTTTATTAACACATGTTTATACATAATTGACCATTTGGGAAGTGGGAAGGAGAAATGGCTGTGATTTACATAGTTTAAGAAATGTCTTAGAGCACCTCACCCAGTCTGGAGCTCCCACTGTGACAGATGAGCAAATGCCCATGGGAGATGACAGCATGGTATTTATGGTATTTCCTTCTGAGACAATTAAGTAACATATGCCAAGACCATAGGGATTATCTCTGAGCTACACAGTATGTAACTCTAGCTGAAGAGAAATCTAATATTTTATAACTTTGACAAACCATAGGAAGGGAAAAAAAAAATTGATTCACCCACTTTAATAATGCAGGAACTTTTCTCTGACTTAATCAGACATTTCTTGATTTTTATTTTTTTCCCTCTTTTGGCAATAAAAGGGTGACAAGCTCCAGCCCAAACACCACCTTCGAACTGCTGGGAGGGCCAGGGAAAATCTCATCCTCACACACAAAATCCACACTGCTACCCCGTGATTAAGGGATTTGACAGCCCACTTGGTCTAGAACAGCCCTGATTTTACACCTAAGAATTTAACACTTGAGCTTTGACGCTGATTTTGCGGTAAAGAACTTGAAAATCTTTAAAGCAAACTTTAAAATCCATGCACTTTTCTGCAGTAGTGGCATTTGATATCATTCCCAAAATAAGAGTCATCATTCTGTGCTTGGAAAAACTCACTCCTGGATCCTCCTGATTTTCACCTTGTACAGCCATTTATTCTTGAGCAAAGTAGATGCAAAATTGTATGTAATATTCAAAACTATAAAAATAGTAATGATCATTTTATATTAGCAACTTGTAAAGTATAATAATTTATTTATGAATGCACTTATATCCTCATGTATTCAACAGCTCTATATATTGTGCCAATGTTCTGCATCCATGGATCAATAGGAAATAGGTTATTATACCATAATATAATGATTTCTATAGTTATTAGAGCCAGTGCAATCCTTCCAAGAATTCATTTTTTTGGCTCTTACTTTAATTTCATTATAAAATTTTTAGAGCAATGGCTTTTTCTTGTCCTCCAGTAAAGAGAGTTAATTCAGAGGAATCTTTAACAAACACCATTCTGTGGAAATTTGCTTTACAAAGCAGCAACAAAGCACATTTTCCCTCTATATTCAAACCGGAGTCAGATATTTGGTGAAGGACTACAAGTGAAATCAGAGACACGTCACAGCATTTAAGATGTCACACGAACCACTCCAGAAACTCTGGAATTTCTCATCCTTAACTAAGAGAAAGGAACAACAAACAAGAGCTTTCCAATCTACCAAAAGATCAGGTTGCATAAAATCTCTTCACAAATACCAAAAGCTGTGACAAGTGTTATATTTTAGGTGCAAAATCTTACATTTTTAATATGATTTTAATGACTCTAAATTTTTAAAAAATCCAGATTTATTTTTTTTAATTTGCATTTCTAACACTGTGTTCTGCTCTTCTGCAGCCCCTCCTGTAAGAGGAAACTGATTCATGATTTTAAAACAATATTACTTTTCCCAAATTTATTATCAAGTCCCTTGCATTGTCTGTTCAAAGAGTTGATGCCCTTTTAACCAAATCTGCTGAAATAAAACATGGCTCAACAGCAGGGGGTTTTTTATGAATTCACGCCATTTTTTCCCAGCTCACAAAACTGTGCCAAATTCTGAACTTTGTTATCTATTTTATGTTTAGTCCAACAGATTTCTGTTAACATGAGAAAAATGTATTTTGTATTTTGCTTCAAAACTTAAATAAATGAAGAGTGATGGAAAAAACAAAACTAAAATAAAGTAAAAAAACCCACCAAATCTCAGCAGGTATATTGATTAATTCCTCCATTAATTGCAAATTTCAAGCCAAAAAATATAATAAAGGTATTAATTATAAACTAGCCAAGATGTCAAGGCTACTTTTCCTTTCAACAGTCCTGGGCTGAAAGCCTGAGTTCATCTAAACAGACATCACGTGATAAGAAAATAATGCCCCAGAGAGGACATTAATGAAAGTTATGGATGGCCCAGTTGGGCAACTAATAGGTCCTTAATGGCTTCCAGAAGTAGCCCATAATCTCTGGTAACACCATCTCTAGAGGGTCTGTGTGATGTATCATGTAATAATTGTAGTGCTTCTAAATATAGTCTGTGCTCCACTGATTACAGCACCATTAAATTGGGGGGGGGTTTAGATTATAATGGAATTCTTGGAGTTTGTTCGGTCAACACGGAGAACTTTTACTGTGTTAATGTTTCTCAGTATGACCTAAGTACTTGAAGAGTTTGGGGAAAAGGGGAATATTTTTTTTAAAAAGGAAATCTGAGACCTTTTGTCTTCCTGCTCTTCATGAGCTGGTTTTGACACTCAAGACGGTGACAAGAAATCAGAGGACACTGAAAGGAGCTGCAGGTCCAACCATGAGTGCATCTTTCATTGCTCATCACCAGAATTAAAGTTACACATCCTCCCCCTTTTTGTTATCCTTACAAACATGTCAGGTGGTTGGCCTGGATCATTTTTAAGCAAAATGGAAGCAATTTAAGTAAACTGTAAGTAAAATGTTCTCAGCAAGTAGGCAAAATTAAACCCAGTAAAGAGTTTCTCCTTGCTTCACATGGCAACTAAATTAATTTAATTTCACCCTTTGCTCTGAGTTTTTCTGCTCTTACAGGTTCTGAGCTTTTCCTGGGAGGCTCCAGGCAGCACAGCCGAACACTTGGGAGAAATATCCAACCTCTGCCAAAATAATCCCGTGGCAGGAAAAACCCTCCAGCCACACCTTCTGTTTCCTCCCCTTTCCCCACATCGGGAGGCACTGGCGCCTCCCAGGCACACACTTGTCACTCAAGCACCAAATCCATGAACAAACGTGGGTCAGCCCCAGCCTAGCTGTTCCACACCACAGGACTGATGTGCAGAAAACCCTGGACAAGCCCTTGTTGTTGTGGTTATCACCGTAAATTGATATATTCAACTGTTATTATGACAGTCTGTTCATTTATTTTGCATGCTATAATGTTATTCTAGTTTAGAGGCATCACTTTCCAGGTAGAAGCCTATGGAATAAAATACAGATAATATATACTAAATACACAAAACATCTCATGGTTTTGAATAAGTTTTCCTGTCCCACCCCAAGAACTCCTCTTTTCACCCTTTTTTTGACTGCCACGAACAAGGTGCAAATCTGGACCTGAAATTGCAAATACACCATGAAGGCGTAGATACGAAGGAGCTCAGTTGGCTGCTGCAGGCAAAAATAACTCTTGGAGGTATCTGAACATCCTAAAAAGGAGGCTCGGACACCACAACACCTCTGGGATTAATCCGATTTTCCTATGAACTACAGGACAACATTACACACGAAAGGATCAAGCCACTGACATGTTCATCCTGAGCGCTGATGATGTCAAGCCACAGCAGAGAATTTTATGCTTAAGTCATTTTTTTATCTTTTTTTTCCACTAAGAGGAATTTTCAGTTGAGTACTACTGTTAAAAAAAAAAACCATAAAATCCCACGTTGCTGTTATGGGGGGGGGAGTTTAGGATGAGTGCAATTACATCAGTAGTATTGTAATTAATGATTACATCATGCTTTGGAAAAGGAGCCCAGAAAAGGTTGGTATTAACATGCAAGACACGGCAGAGTGATATCAATACTCATTTTACTGTTCAGATTTTTTTAAAAAAGCTAATAGCTGTCAAAAATACCCATTATAGGCTAGTCTATAATTTGTAGAAGTCAAGTAATACATTTTTTCTGAAGGTATAATGGATGCTCCATGGAGCAATTATTTTAGAAAGACAACTTCATCTCAGCTGTCTCATGCCAGCAGAACTATTTAAGAGCCAGAAATGCATAATTCAACATGGAAGAGCTGTCAGATTTGAGAATACCTTTAAATTATAAAAACTTAGCACCACTAGTCAGTTATAATTATAATGGAAATGTAGCTTTCTGTCATTTTATCATAGCAAACATCTCTTAAGAAGCAATTTCATGTGTTAAAATATTTTGGCAAAGTGACTTTTGATTCTGAAGGGATACAGATTATCTGGTTTTATACCTGAATATTTTTCTTACAAATTGAATGTAGCAGCTTACATTGTACAAGATGGTGAGAGCAAGAGTATTATTAAAAGCCCATTGGAAATTGTTACTATGAAACAATGAGCAGCATAACTCACTAGGACAGGTCAAGTTATGCACAGAAAACATTATTTTATTACCAAATATGACAAGACAGTTTTCCAGCAGACAGTCAATTATTTTATACAGCACACAGCCAAAACACAGAAGATGGGTCTTCTTTTGACTTTGGCTTCTTTTAGGGACTAGAAAAGCAAACTATGAATAGTTGGAGCAGTCACTGGGATGGGTTTGCGGTCAACAAAGTGAACTAAAAGTGCTCTGGGAAAATTAAGGTGGTACTTAAATCCTTTTCGGTTTCTTTCTGCCCAGGCTATCACAGCGCCAATTCTTTTCCCTTTAGGCAGGACCAGAAAAATTATCAATCACTCCCAAACAAGCCTATTGACTCATCAACCCCCAAGTTTGTCACTATTTCCCTCCAGGAGCTTAATCCAACCACACACGAGGGTCATTCCGGGTGCCAGAGCTCAAGTCCATATTCCTTTCTCACTTCGCTGAGCTCCCAGTCCCCTCCTTTACAGAGGAGATCATCAAGTCTGGGGAATTTTAGGTTTTTTAGCGAATTCTCAAGAATTTTATAAACTCTGGTCAATCAAAAAACAACAAACCCTTAAGATTCTGTTAATGTTCACAAATAGTTTATTCTTCAGCTGGTTCTCCTGTTAGTGCCATGGAATTGTCTTTTTAAAACTGTTAGCAAAGACCTTCCTGTGGTCATTTTTCAGACTAATTAGGGATTTGATGATGCTGCTCCTCTAGGTGATGGTGACCATCACAATTCCCAGATTTCCCCTGGACTTTCTGCTCATCCCACACATGCAGTGAGCAGAAGAGCATTTCCCCTCATGGGTGACTAATTATGTCCCGTTGGTTTTATTTATAATTAATACTGTACATACACATGTATAAGGTTAATTCTGAATAAAATAATTTAAGGAGCTCACAGTAAATTTCAAGCAGGTTTGTGATGGAAAAAAAAGTGGGTTTGTTATGAAATATAACAATCTTGACAATGTTTCAGTGAATTAAGCTCTTATTCTGGCAGTAAACCTTCCCCATGATAACAGAGGAGGGCAGGAATGGTGGCCCTTCTTTTTTGTTATTTACTCCTTCTTTCCTCCCAAAAATAATAGCCAAAAAAATGGAAATTTATCTTGCCATTCTCTCCCCAAAGAGAGAACCAGCACATTAACAAAGTGCCGAGAAAGGGGAGATGGGATTCAGAAAATATCAATTTCTTGTTTCTATGGATGCAACATGATGTAGTATTGCATAACATAATACAAATTAAGGAATTAAATTGGTTTCATTTCATCTGATTTCCTGGCAGGCTTTAATGTGTTAACTATTTACTAAAGAGGCAATTGGAATGCATGCAGCATCCAGAATTATAATTTATTAACACATCTTCAGTAGTGGCACACGTTATCTTGCCCAGTCTCACCTGTACATCACTGGATTAAAGCAGGTTCTATCCCAACAGCACATTAAGGCTCGGGACAGACAGTAAATTCACCCAGTAAATTTCCAGCATGCTGCAGCTTTTACCTTTATTCTACAGATGTAATTGCTTAAACGGAGGTTTAAAATTAACGCTATAAATACAAATTTGGGGTTCGCAGGACGTCACAGACTTGCAATGAGTCAACAGAACTGGAAGTTTGCTGCCCTATGGTAAACCACACAAAGGCAATTTACTAATAATGAATAATAAATATATTTTAATAGCGCCTTCATTTGCTGGGCCGCATGTTTGATTTAAGTGCAGCCTGGGACTGGCCATCCTCTGAGGTATGGCCAGCAAAGGGCATGGAAGGGGCCGTGCTGGAGAGCTCTTGTTTCAGGGAAACTGCACAGATTTCCTTCTCAGTGAGCTTGTCATCTGATTTCTGAGCCCACTCTAAAGGAGCAATAATAATGCAAAGCTCTTCTAACTACTAAATTTCCCACCACACAATTAAAATTAGCAGTGCTGGGACTTCTCACTCGTGTGCATGACAAAAGACACGTTCCAACACCTGGTTTCCAAAATCCAAGTGCGTGATTCCTCTGGGATTTGAACAGCCCTAGAAAACCACTATATTTTTGGGACCCACGCTGTTATCTCTGCACCAGAGCTTATAGGAACCAGGTAATCCACGTGGAGCTCTCCTACAGCCACTGGGAAATGAGTTGGGGAAAAAAAAAAGAAAATAAAATATAAATTTGAGCATATTTTTTCACTCCCAAAATAGCATTAATAGGTGGTAGATTTTTTTTTCTCCTTGATTTTACTCAAGAGTGAACATAAAGCTGAAGCAACTCAAGGACATATTGCCTCCTGCCTTCCTTTGACACAAAGTGTATTTACAGTGTGGTCTAAAAGTTTTTGCTCCACTTTCTCAGTCCAACACTCTTGAATTCGATTAATGGAGACATTCTTGCACTCACGTCAAGTTATGCTGCATATAAATGGGGATAAAAGGATTACCAGGTTATAAATCAATTGAGAGATTCAGGGATATAAATCTCAGGGACACTGGGCTTCAGCATTAATGGAAATGCAGAATTCCATTGGCTAATCACAATTTAGATTGGATACAGATACAGCACTGAGTTTTTCACAGGGTGTCCAAAAAAATTTCCCTTGCTGTGAGGGAAGGTGGGAAAAGTAGGAAAAAGGCTTTTGAAGGTGGCCCAAAAAATCTGCTTCCATGAGAGCCCTGGGTTTGTAAAGCAAACTGTGCTGACAAATCTGATTTCTTAGACAAGGAATAAGCTACAGCATTGTGGTTGTGGGAGTCATTGTTCCTTTTGATATGGTTAATGCAAAAAAAGGAGGATGTTGTACCTAAATTAGCCTCCTGGAAAAGCAGATTTACTTATCTCGGAGGAAAATAGGCACAAAGATAAGTGGAGAAAGCTACACATGTAAAGACATACAGAACTCACGTGACAAAGTTGTGACACGGCCAAGTTAAACAGTGTTTTGTGTCCCTAAGGAATTTCAGCTTTGCAGAACTATAGTTTTTATTATTTCAAAATGAATATCATCTTCCTTCCCTTTGGCTAAATGGTGCAAAATGGAAAGAAGGCTCCAACATGCAGAAAACAAAACTGAATAGCCCAGGTACCTTCCTTTTGTTTTCTCAAAAGGAAAGAGGATGGATTGGGTCAAAAATCCCAAACTTGGTGCGGAGGAGTAGGGGAAGAGGGAGGAACAGCTGGGAAGAAATCTTCACTTCGGCACCTCTGGGAAGGGGGGAAGAACTTCGTGGGAACACAAACGCTCAGCTCTCCCCAAGGGGATGATATCTCCTGGCTGTGTCTGACAGAGTCCATTTCTGCTGAGTACCGGGAGAAACCAAAGCCAAGGAGACACCATGGGAAAGGGAATGTTGGGCTGGATAAGTGAAAATGTAAAGGACAGTTCCTACCCCAAAGGGTCCTCTGTGAGTTTCTAAGTACAGTGTGTAATTCTTAGAACAAAGCAAAGACAAACAAGTTGAAAACTTTGCAGGCTGTGATATATTTTAAGCTTATCCAGTGACTAATCTTATCCTTAAAATGACCTAATGTTCAACTGAGCATTGTCCTATCTTCGAGATACGAGGTTGAGGGAGGGTGGGGGGAATTGTTTTAAAGGCTTTTCTTTGTAAGAGAAATGTCATGTTAGAAATCCCCTGACTGCTGTATTAAGCCCAAAACATCACAGAGAGGCTCTTGGAGGTTCCCATAAATACTTGCTGAAGACGCGGATATTCTGTTGGAAATAATGAGAATACTCTGAGAAGGCACAACCCTGAGCAACTTTAGTGGGGAGGGTGGTATGGAAGATATTAAATCATGCTTTTTTTTTGGTCGCTGCCAATTATATATTCAGATGCCATGTCAGTATTTAATACATCACCCCACAAGGCATTACAGACCCAAAGGGTGCTGCAGAACCACAGCAACATCACTCTGATGGCACAGGAGACACTGGCAAAGAGCCACGGCGTGAGTAGAAGTTGGGGCTTACCGAGAAACATCTACAATATTTTATTTTTTTTTTAAAATGTGATTAATTTTAAGCCAAACTAAAGAAACAACACAGGGGAAGGAGTGGAGGTCATTTCCAGCTGTTACTTCATCGTGTACTTTGGCTCCAAGCCAGAGACTGAAGGGGAGACCCTGTAATAAAATATCTTTCACTATTTTTTTTTATTTATTTTTAATAGTAAAGATTTAGAAGTACTTTGGCATTTTCTGACAAGGTTGGGGGCTTTTGAAATTACCACCATTTCCCTTTTGTTAGGCAGCCAAATGCAACTTATTTTCATTTAAATGGCCAGTCATTATCTAATATATCTCCAGTGGCCTGCACAGCCTTCAAAATTCATTGCTTGGCATGTTTCTATGAAACACTCAATGTTCCAGCTTTATTTGGAATGTTCTTGGAAATCCAGGAATGCTGAAGGTGACAGGAAAGAGCTGCACGCACTGTTAGATGTGTTCTGCCACCACAGGAACAGGAAATGGGTCCGACTGTTAATTAGTTAAAAGCAATTTTCCCACCCATAAAGAAGCACTGCCATGTTTGCAGAGATTCTTTAATTCCTGTTCCTAAAACAATTAGATGTGCTCAGGTGGAAGATGCTATAGCAGAGTAAAGAATGATTGGGTAACATATTCTAATGAAAAATGCAGGGCACCAGAAATACATCAAAACTATTTTTTACCCAGAAGAAACAGATTATTATTAACTCAGCTTTTTTTGGTTTGGAGGAAAAACTTATTTTTTCATTTCCTTCCATTTACCTTAAGTTTGAGTTAATTGAGTTAATTTGAATAAATTCTGGGTTCACATCAATTTCAATACAACAACAATAGTGGTACCACTGTTTTAAAGGCTCTTGAATGTTGTTGTATTTGTAACATACTCTGATAACACTTTGTTTAGTAACAGAGCAATTATCTGTTTCAGATCTTTGAGATTCTCACATTACTTAAATATCTCTAATTTTCATTCATTCTACACAGGAATTTTAATGAGTATAGAGATGAGTGATTCTGAAAGCAAAATCTCACCCTAGAAATACAACTTTATTTTTTAGCATTTCCCTGTATTAATTCTATTCCTCATATTAACCCATGGACAACTGAAGTCAATGGACACAACCCATGACTTTGCCCATCCATGTCGAACTCTGAACATTCAAACAGCCTCTAGTAAAACACAAAAAATGCCTTGTAGAAAAGAAAAAAAAAATTAAAAAAGCATTTTCCTCAAGTTCAATTTTATTATCATTATTATTCCAAAGCTTTTGGAAAGGAGAGCAGCTGTTTGTCACAAATAATACTAAAAAGAAAGGATTTCTAACTATAAAAGGCATCACATATTTAATTAGTTAAATAATTTAGACCTTTTTTGTCCTTTTTTGCTGTCTTTACATGTGTATTTTCTGCAGATGCATCCAGAAAACAGCAAGAAAAGCACAAATCAGCATCTCCAGCAGAAAACAGGGAACACCAGTAGAAGTTCTATAAAGTGCTTCCAGATTTATTTTTCTGGGAATGTGGCAGAGCTGAGGAGACTTGTGTTAGTTGACAAGTTCCTCTAAGACAATGAGGGGTGGAGCTGCCATTCCCACCTCAGACCATCGAAAGAAACTCTAATGTTGAGATTTCTTGGTGAAACAAAACAGCCCTCAAGGAGCTCCCAAGGCGGAATGAACACGTGACATTCACACTTTTCAGCCAGAGACAACAGCATAAAAATCTCCCCTTTTTTTTAACCTAAGAAACATCAATTTCTGATGTTCCAGGCAGCTGGGTGCAGTTTCAGAGTGACTGCTCAGTGTATCCCAGAGTCACGTTGAGGTTCAAGGCTATGGAGGTTGTTCAAAGCTCATTTAGGTCTGAAAATGCTCTTCCACTCATCGCTCTTCACTTACTTGGGGCCATTTACTCAAGTAAATGTTCAGCAAGGAGGGGTTATTGGTGCTAATGCAGGAAGAATCTGCCTTGTGTGACTGCAAAATGTCATAATAACTACAGAATTTCATAATAATGTGCTTTACAGTGTGGCCCAAACCTGATTACTTGTGGAAAGGACAATAAGGAATCAGAGGAGAAGCCCGTAAAAAATCCAACAATATAAATGAAAAAAAAAAACCAACAAAACAACAACCTCCTACATTAAACATCATATTGAATTAAGGAATGGAAGATGGAGTTGTTCAGACTTTCCTTCTGTAATTATTTAATTAGGAGACACACAAATACAGATAAATCATCTGAAAACACAAAGTTGAGGAGGAAGAGTTTCTGATTAGCTCGATATAAATCTGCAAGGATGCAGGATTTTGCTAAAATGTTCACCACTGTCTAGATTTTTACTCTTCTAAAACATTGCTTTTCAGTCTTCCAAACTTCAGGTGATTTTTAAAAATAAAAGCCAAAAATTTTGTAGATATTCTTCTATTTTGTTATTAAATAAACTTTGCAGAAGTTTGCGAGAAAATCCAAAAAAAAACCAATTCCCAAACTAAAGTAACTTTAGTAATAATAAACAAAGACCATTATTCTTCATGCATTATAATAAAAATGTACTTAATGAAGAGGTAACACCTTTAAAAGTAAATAAATAAATTGAACCCTGATTTATAAGGAGGTGCCAGGATGAGGATTTAAACCTGACTCTGAACATCCTCACCAAGACTCATCACTCAGTTCTAGCCCTTGGTATCGGAAGGAAAGAATCTTCCTGACTTTTCACATGGCAAAACTTCAGTGCTGGAATCAAGGCAAAAAAAAAAAAAATCAGCAGGAAAAAGAACTCACAAATCCAACCTGTCTGCCCTGGAAAATCAATGTATTTGGTGGGGAATCACTAAGACGCAGCTGACATGAAACCATCAAGGTTTAGCATTTCAAAGAGTGGCGATTTAAAGGTAAAACCAATTCCTAAACATGTGCCTGTGAAATTAATTCTTCACCCCTTTGAACCTTTTCTGTGCATCTCTAATTTTAAGATAAACTGATCCTCAGCAGAAAATTTTCAGTAAATTTACCTCATTTCTGCCCACGGTGACAAAAACACCAAAATTCAGTGTAGCCACATAAAACTGTGCCTGTTGAAAGAAATTCTTTCCATGAATCTTCCTTTACTTCTATTGCAGTACTTCTTTTATGAGAAAAATTACTATCTATATATTTATGTACACGTGTCAACACATTCTATATAAAGTATTAGAAAAGTAGAGAACAAATGCATTTTTAATGAGTTTTATATAGGTGCATACACGTGTTCATAATATATATATATATTTACATATCTATATTCACTTTCATATGGGTGTGTGTTTCTACCTCTATATATTCATGTATTTGCATCTATGTACACAAAAATATATGTGCCCCTCTCTGTCCCTCTGAGCTCCTTTCTCGCTGCAGTCCTTTATTCAGGGAAACTTTCCAGTGCCTGCCCATTTATTTCTGGTTAAAAGAAGCAGTTTGAGCTCCTGACCACTATTCTCTAACAAATAATTCTTTGTGGCTGTAATTAAGAGGGCTCTGAAAGACTGCTGAGATGTCTCCGTGGTCTGGAGAGCACTCCCCCCTCCCCTGAAACAAAATCCTTTATCACATTTTGGAATTAATTATAAAAGTTCAAAATTAAATCTTTCTTGTGTCCCCCATAATAATCCTCCCAGATCAGTTTTTGTCCATATTAATGGAGAACACATCCCTAGTAAGATTTAATTTCAAACTTTTATAATTATGGTTAAAATTAAATCTTACTGTGGCTGTATTACACATTAACGTGAATGAAAGCCAGCCTAGGAGGATTATCAATGGCGCTCCAGCACGATTTATTTTTAACTTTCGCAATTAATTAAAATCTTTGGATAAAGATCTTGTTTTGGAGTGGGGGAGCCCCCATTAAGACGAAGCCCACGAAGTGTTTCCATTCTTGTGCAGGGTATGGATGCTGGGAGGGAAAGGCTGGAGCTCGGGGAGATCATCCAATAAATCTCTCCTCCCTGCTGGAGCAGGACTTCATTCTGAGCTGCCTCTGCTCTGGAAAAAAATGCTAAAAACCCACCAAAACAGCAGGGTTTTTTCTTAAAAAATGCCACACAGGCACGTATTCACCCTCACACCACCTTGGAACACCTCCCACGCCCTGAGAGATACACAGCAGGTGTGTATGATCAATTCCCAGATTTTAATACCTTTTGGGAGTCCGGATTATGCAGCCTGACCTCTCAGCTGAGTCAGGTCACAGCCTTTTCCATGTGAATCCTTCTTGCAGAGGGAATTATTCTTGGTTTATTCCCCTGTGTGAGCGGAAAATGTTGTGCGCAGTCCCATGGGGGGCACACCTTTCCAGAGGGGGCCAGGGTGAGGATCCCAAAGGATAATTAGGGTATTGTTTCCTTTGGGATCAAACCATGAATCTCTGCCCAGAATTGGCCTCATTCCATGCCTTGGGAGACCTGCCTTGGGGTGAGGAATGCCAGTGGCTGGATAGCACATGGGTTAGATCTTGGAAAACACCACACAGACAAATACCACAGCTGTGGCTACCACCCCATCTAAAAATCTCCTTTTTTCTTTCTCAGACAAAAAAAAATAAAAATAAAAGTATTTCTAGGGGCAAAATGACTTTGCCTTGACTATTTTATGTGTTTCCCATGGAAAATGAACTTAATCAGCAACACTGAGTATCCCTCACGGTCAGTTTGCTGCACCTTGCCAGCCAAAAACTGGGTGAAGCTCCCAGGAATGTTGTTTTTTGGGAATGCTGAGTGCCCTCAGGGCTTGGGTTGGTCTCACAAGACCCTGTGCTGCCTCAGGAGACCTACAGCCCCCCTGAGAGCTCCTGGCCAGAGACTCATTGGCAATGGGGAAGTTCCTAAGGCTTCTCAGGCTGGGAAAGAACCTTAAGATAATCGAGTCTGATCATAAAATTAACACTGCCAAGTCCAAACCCTGAAAGTATCATGTTCTTCTGGCACCAGCAGAGGATGAGTAGAACTTAAAATAATAAGCCAAGGAAGAAGTTGTTTATTGTTAGTTTTTTCCCCCCTCAGAGAAGTTGCTTCCCTCAATGGTTTTATTCTTCCATGATCAAACATCCTCCACTGCTAAAAGTTATACTAAGCCATAAATCATTCATATTCCCTCTGACAAGCCAACAAAGAGTTCGCATTAAAGGCTCTGCAGCACCTGGCTTTTATAAAATAGATTTTGTTCACAATCAGTTCTGCCCCATCCCTGGAAGTGTTCAAGGCCGGGTTGTGGCAACCTGGGCTAGTGGAAGATGTCCTTGCCCACGGCAGGGGGTGGAATGAGATGGGCTTTAAGGTCCTTGACAGCTCAAACCAGTCTGTGATTCTCCAAGATGCGTCTCAGAGAAAAATAAGCAGAAAGAGAAGGGGAGCTGAGAACAGACAAGGCACGGTGAGAGAAAGAGCTGTAGCCAGAGCCCGAATTAAACCTATGGAAGGGATCACACTTGGCTGGGAACAAAAATGCTGTCTCCTATATGACTCCTTCAGAAATCAGGAAATGGGAACTTGCCCATTTGTAAATATGAAAGTATTTACGTTACATCAAAAGTATCTGATTGCACTATCGTGTTTTCCTTCTAAGACAAACCGCAGGACTCAAAAACTTTGGCTAACCTCATTCTGCCTCGGCGATTTGCTTTAAGTCACACAAGGAATACCCTCAGCTTGTGTTTCCCAGGAAACATCACCAGCAAAATAAAATGTTTATGGAAACATTATAAAAGAAGGTCTGATTTTATCATGGGGAAGGGGTCAGGAGAAGCAGAGAAAATACGACCTTGCATGCCCACCCTGGAAAACTCAACATTGCAATGAAAACTTGAATGGCTTTTGTAAGGAGAGAGGTTGGGGCATCCTCACTAGTTCTTGTGTTCCTAAGGAAATCCTTTCACTCCCCTTCTGTGTTGTAGTTAATTATCTGTAGGCATTCAGTCATTAATCAGCTGAAGTTCTTCTAGAAGAAAAGTTGGAAATATCTCATTTTCAGTAGTTGTTAAGCACAGTATTCTTGAATGTTCATGTGAATGCTCAATTCAAATCAAGCCTATTCATAATACTAATAAATTTGTGTATATAATATATATATTCAGAAAGTATCTTTTTTCCCCTCTTCTCCTGCTCCAAATGAAGGAGTGTTCATATTTGATATTCCCACTTAGGAATATCATACTCAGTCCTCACATCATTCCAATCAGCTCTGACACAACAAGGAATAAGCAGTTCTACAAAGAAGGAATAAAAATCACTTCAGGAAAGTTTCACCTATAAGATCTATCTAAATGAGATTTTATTTCCTTAAATCTCTTGATCTGCAGGTACCTCCCCAAATTACCCAGAGGTGGGCACTGAAGCCCTTTGCTTTTCCCCTTCTCTGTTATTCCAGGAGTTACAGTCTTCCTATGTCATGCCAGCAGCCTTCATTATCCAATATATTACACTGGAAACAATTCTTACATCCCAGAAAAGTAAGTCTAAATTCAAATATGAAAGTATTTCCCTGTGTATTCCTGACTGACTGAAAGCCATAATTATTGACTTTGGGGACTCCTGTAAGACATGGCATCAGGAGTGCCAATGAATTTGCTGGGAACGAGTTGAAATGTTTCCAGTTAAGCCCCAGACTTAACATCCCAAGAAGAAAAACTAATGTTTCGACCACATATTTTATTAAGCCCTTTAGGTCCTTTTACAAGAGAGGAAATACCAATTAACGTATAATTTAGCAGAACAAAATATTATCCCATTTCAACCAGTACCCACTTCCTTGAAGTTTATTCAAGCATTAATAACCATTTAATGCAATTTAACTACACTGAGGTATCCGTTACATTAATATCATATATCCATCAGGAAATTAGAGTTTTGTCTCTATGAATTTTGTATTACAAGAAAGTCTTCATAATTTTATTCTGCACTTTATGGTGGCTAATTTAAGTTTTAAAATGGTTCAGATAGCTTCCCAGTCTCTCTCTTCTACACTGTAATATGACTAACAAATTGTTACTGATGTTAAAAGATCATGAACACATCATTTATTAAACAGAGCTGGAGAGAAAAGTTTGAAAGAAGAGTGCATTGCCCATATAATCCCTGTTTTCAGGAGCTGACATCCAGCCATGGGAACAACCTCCACGTGTCGGGATGCTCAGGACCCCAGGCTCCAAAAACAAAATCAGAAAATACACTCAGCACCAGGAAGAATTGAATCCCTCAGCTTAAAGAAACTCCCTGTCCCTTTCCAGTGCTCCTCAACAGAAATTTTGGGGTCCAAGTGTAATTCAAAGAGATTTCCCCCACCCTACCTGGTGTGGGGATCACGGGTCAGGAATGCCCATGAGAAAAGCCCAGTTGAGGTTCAACAATAACCCAAAGCAAACCAGAAGATCCTCCTAAAGCCCTCAAATGTGAGATAAGAACATGAAGGAAGAGCTCAGCTGAAGTTTCCTCAGAGACATAGAGCATTTTTAGTTATTGGAGAGTCAGTTTGTTCATCTCTTTAAATTTGCCCGTGTAAAGATATCAGAATGCACACCTAGAGCTGCTTAAAACAACCAGAAATAGATGCTGACAATTTAAATTGATAACTGATGAAACAAATTAATCTTGCTGTTAAAGATTGGGACAGTGTTTAGTGTTAAATTCTGCAGCATGGATTTGCTCTGAAACTTTGTCCCAACTGTTTAATCTTCCTCTCCCTGTTAAAGAGGAAGGAGAACAATGATTTCTCTTTCAGATTGGAGAGTTTAAAGCTTTTTGATGCCAAATCCTTTCCTTAATAAGTATTTTCTACACTGCCCTTTTTATATGTATCTTTATATACACTTGTGGATAGAAAGATGGGCAATAAATCTTCATTCTGTCACTTTTACTTATTCATTATACAATACCTTCTCTCTTACGAAGTGCTCTGCTCTAAATGAAGGATAACTTTTCAGACACACATTTTCTTACTCACATCACGAGGGTTTTTGCAAGGAAAAACCTTTGCTAAGAGAGGGGGTAAGGGCATCCCGGGGAATCTGTCAGGACAGCCTACATCCATCTTCCCTCTTCCTACACTCCCAGATAGATCCTGCAAACCAGCTGATTGCTGGTCCATTCCTTTGGAAATTACACTCCTCACCTCCTCATGCCACTGGAAAAACAACCAGACACTTTTCAAGCACTGAGGGTTAATTTGAAAAGAGTTGCACTATGTTCTAACTGTATCAGAGTGTTCTCTATGGGTTGGTTTGAGGGTCAGTACACCTGGATTAGAGAAAAAATACAGCAAAGAGCCAAGATCTAGAGAATCATCCCATAAAAAAAAGGGTTTATTGAGAGCCTGGCATGGAGGGAAGCAGAAGAACACAGATTAGGGGTTGGACAGCAAAGTGGTGCCACCACTAAGGTTTCCAGCTAAACACAAATTCCCAGAGGGCAGATTATGCCCTCAGCTGCTCAGAGGAAGAATCTTTGCCATACTGCCTTTAAATAAACAAATGGTGCTACAAAATAGCCTGCCTTTTATGTCTCGTTCAACAAGATAAGTATAAATAAGCTTGAAAACCACTCGAGTTACCAAACACTCAACAGTGTAACATCGCTGCTCCTCTAATTTCATTGCAGTATTTAGAAATATCGCACACTGGATAAAACCCTCCCATGCCAAAAGCTGCTTCTCATCCCTTTTCCAGCACAATACATTTTAATTTGTCAGAAAATTACAGATTCTGAGAAGAGGAATTTTCCTGGGGTGCATTACTCAGTCACCTACACTCCTAAATGAGCTGGTAGAGAGTGGCAGGAGAGTCCATATTAAATTTCTTTTACTGACACGGTCACTATAGAATAAAAGATATCTGTCACATTGTTGATATGAATCTCCTCCTTGTTGTGCCTTTTGGCATCCATGGATAGCAAAAAACAACAAAAAAAGCCTGAAACTGCTTTTTCTGCAAGTTCTTTCAACTCTTCAGTTCTTTTTATTTGTCCGGCAGGCTTTGGTCTTGTTAAGCTTTGCCTACTGAAGAGAAAGGAAAAACAGGCCCAGTATATTTTATAATTCCAGCAATGTTATCTGGCCAGAGGGAACCGGACAAACTCTTTGGTGGGAGAGTCAGCAACAGCAGACAGAGCTTCACAACGCGAGGCTCGGAGCAATAATACCACGTAGACATAATAAATGGCTTGGCTTTAATTGTTTGGTGCACACTGAATTTCTTTCTGCAGCGCTAGCGACAGAGAGGCAGAAATCCTGAAGCCTTTGTGTGCAATAACACCATGAAACAGAGGAAACCTTGAAGTTGGCTTCCCCTCTCACTTTATCTGTGTTAAAAAGTGTTGCCACAAACAAAAACCACACCGTCGTGATGAGCAGAGGGAAAAAATTTGCCAAACACAAAAAATAAAGTTGAACTACCAGTATCAATCGTGCTGCAGGGATTTCTGTTGGTATAACTTAATAATATTGCTGTATTTAAATAAGCTCTGGAATTAACCATGTCCTGGTTAATGAAGTTGTCCATACAATTACCTTGAACCATATTTTAATCATCTCTAAAAGAGATTTACCAAACTTCAGCACAAAAACACAGAGCAGACACCAGAAATATCACTGATGTGAGAGGAAATAAGCGATGGCCAGGAAAAGTTTACCAAAAAATCCCCATTTTAGTGAACTTGAGAAGGATTATAATCAATTTTTAGTCTTGTGAAGTCCACACATTAGGGTTTGTGCTCTTCCTTGTATATTTATTTTTCCATCTATTCCCAGTGGCAAAAACCAAAATATCCTGAATTCTTCCCAAAAAACTTACTAATATTTCAGTACATCAGCAATCCCACATCCATACAGCAACACTAAATCCCTGTAAAATAAGGAACGCTTTTAATGGAATCTTTAATTTATTAATCAGACTGCAGGTCACATTTGTTGTATCAACTGGCATTTAATGCAACGCTAAAGGTAAAATGTAATTCAGTTTGTCTTTGGGGCAAAACCAGGTATTTTTAGTGTCCTATGAACCATAGGAGAGCCAAAGTGATACAATTCTGCAGGAATTTAAAGTCTTGCCTGGAAAAACTCAATACTCAAAATAATGACATTATTTGGGATGTGCAATACCCTGCAGTGAAGCGCAGTATCATTAGTTCATTTAAGCCTCCTTAAAAAGAAAATGAAGCTGTGCTTTTATTTTCTAAATATTCTACCGAGGAAAGCACAGCTCAGAGACACACCAGTGTTTTATGGCCAAAAGATGCAGCTCAAGCACGGTTTAATATGTCACAAACTTTACAGATTTCCACTCTAATAAAATCCACTTGTGAACTTCTCCTAATAAATGCCCCACATGGCAAGAAAAAGTCGGTTTTACGCAGTTTATGTTCTCAAACTGGGCCACCAATAAAAGGCAGGGAAAACCCTCACGCAGCAGAGAAGAGAGTTGAAAAATAGAAGTGGCACATTTTTTTCTCGAAGCAATAAAAATGGGAATATTCTCACGCACGCAACTAGCTGAAATGTTTTCATACAACAACAACTTCATGTGTTGGTTTTCCTCACCAGGTGACAAACTACACGAAGAAACTTCAGTCTGAAGCAACTTAACCACGAACACAAATTACAATTAACACGGGTCTTTTGTTATTGATAACGTAATTGCATCACACTGATGAGACCCGGGTTGGGAAGTGCCCCGAGGTTCCCTTGCCCCGGCTCAGAGGGGACTGAGAAGAGCCTGAGATGGAGCACATCTGCTGCAGGGACGGGGCAGCTGCTCCCCTTGGCCAACCCAACCCAGCTGGAAGGAAGGCATCGGCCCCTTGGAGGTGATCACACAAGAGTTTATACCCAATGCATCCTCTATTGCTACACCTGGCGGACACCACAGTTTCTAATTATTTAAAGATTATCCTTCCTAGGGCTGTCACAACACCAGGGAATGTAGGACATGATAAAACTTGATTTTAGCTCCTGTTCTACAGGTGGATTTCTACTATTTTCATTCTCAAGGCACCAATCCATTTGCCAATTATCTTTGCTCATCCCACACGATAACCAGGGATAAGTTCCAAATCCACCTTTGGAGGGGACCCACCTTTCCATCTAAATAAAAGAACTTTGCAAATATCTAAGTCAGAAGAGCTCCTACAGCAATATCCTTCACTGGAAGTGAAGGATAAAACACATCCTTCTAGTTCTTTTATATATTTAATTTTTATTTCTTTTATATATTTCATTTTACCCCAGAGCATTTGTTTTGTTTGAGCAAGCAAGGTTTTCTTCCACACATTTCCTTCCCTGTTTAATTATACCTTAGAAGGTCTAAAAGCAGCTTCCTCTGAGTTTGTTGCATCAACTGTCCTGCAGAATCATTTTAGGCACATGACATCTTTTTCAATGGTTTCATGTATGTAAAATACAGACTAAATTTCTCCATAGAAACACCCGTATAATCTTCAGTGACATTAACAGGGTTTACAGCACCCAATTGAGAGGATGGTGCAGGGAAAATTCCCATCTATTACAGCAGATGAAAAGCCAGAGAGGTTAAAATGTAGCTTCCCTTAAATGTTAGTCTATTCTGTGTGTTAGTTATATTATTAAAATCACAAAATACAGAAAACTTCATGCACACAAGAAAGCACAATTTTTCTGAGCCATTTCAAATTTTAACTGTTCTACAGCTGCAGGGGTTTGTGTGTTTAATGAACAAAAACATGCCCTGTGAAAACAGACATCTTTGTCAAAAACTTCATTAATCCATCACTTCAACATTTGTTTCAAGGATCTCCTTTGTAGCTACAAGAAAAATTCAAACTAAATAAATTCTGCAAACAAAGGCTGAGGCTGCTCTTGGTGGGTGATGTTATGCTCCCTTCCAATATTTCAAGATGATAACACATTTCAACCCCTGTATAAGCCAGGCCCTCAATAATCATTTTCTCATATATAAGTGCAAAACAAACAAAATAAATAGAAACAAAACGTCCCAACTTATGTAAGTTACAATTGTGAACTCTGATAAGGAATAGGAAAAAACGCAAACTAGAGTTGAAGAATTCCCATTCTCAGCCTGCTCCAGGCAACTCAGTCCCAGTGACTAGTTAGGAAAGTTTTTCCAAGGAATCAGATGAAACAATGAATCCCAAAGCATCTTTCTTAACTGATTTACACTTCTAGACATGCAGGATTCAAAAAACATTAACTGAAATTCAAGCAAAATTGATCAGAAAATTAGTTTTTTAAATGCTTTATTCGAGGAGCCCCAGAGTCTGAATTCCTTTCTTCCACCATCATTATTGGCAATGTGTTTCCTGCTGGTGGATCACCAAAGTAGTGATAAGAAATTAAAGGTTCAATAAGTTATTTTTTCCACTTTAGAGCACAAAATTGAATGTTCTCACATGCAGCCCTGCTGCGGTTACTACAAGACTTAGAAGTTATGAGTTCCCAAACTTTTCTACAATTGCTTTTATAATCTCTTTCTTTTAATATTGCCTTTTTAGGCTGTAACTTTAAAATTCTCTCTAAACCAATTGCGAAGCAGCAAAATATAAAAGCAAGAAATCCAGGGATTTTACACTAAAAGCTATAACTGTGCAAGGTTTTTTCAGGCAGTTCTTCTGCTAAAAAGCAGAAGGGAGAGAAAGCCAAAATTTGAAAGTGCTAAAGGGAAATAGGCCCTTTGTTGAATATATTTAAGTCAAAAAATCGTTGATATGGAACTTCTCAGTGTGCTCTCTAAATTCTTTAATACCACATGACATCACTCACAGCTTCTGTTCTCTTACCAGAGCTTTTCCAGAACTTTCCTTCCGAGGCATTGCCTGAAGTTTCCTCAGGCGTGCGAACGGGATTTCTCTTTGCCTGATAGTTCTGCTACACATTTCCCTCTTGCAATAACGATTTAATGTTCTCAGGTGGCTGAGAATTTGGGTATTTCATCCTGGGTTTATGCAGGGCAAGAATTAATCCCTTTTATCCCTCACACTTCACGTGCATTTGTTCAGAAAATAGAGGGTGTTTATGTTTGCTTTCCAAAGAAAAAGTGTTCCTTGGAAATCTGATGGGTTTGTTTCCTGGATGTTTCATGTTCTTCCTCATTTCCTGCAAGTTCACTTAACATTTTTGACTCCTTTACAAAAAAAATTATATAATAGGAGTGTACTTAATTATCTGTTGTCTGGTAGCTGAAAGAAATTATAAGTTATTCTATGATTTTATGAAGTCAAGAAGGCTCTTAAGGACCCAACCCCATTTCAGAGCTTGCCATTTCCCACAGTGACACCCCGAGCTATAACAATAGTTGTGAAGCTGCAGCCCAGGTTGGGTAATAGCCCAAAAAACAATTCTAGGCAAAACAGGCAAAAATTTTCAATAAAAGGAAATCAGGCAGATAAACATGTTGTAGTACACCAAGCCTCTGAAGGGAAAGTTCACTGTGTGGGCTGGCTTCTAGTTTTCAAACAAGTGAGGTTGCTGGTGTTTAGTGTGGTCTTCACATTTGTGCTGGTCACGTCCCATCCCTCACCTGAACCGCAGCCTTTGTACCGCTTTTATTATATCTCTGTATATCAATTACATGTGGGGATGCAATTCAGAACAGAATCCTAACTTTATACAGCCAATTAACTCTCCGTGTGGGGTTACTCATCTCTCAAACCCACAGTAGGAATACAATAGGAAAACTGGAACAGCTTCTTCTTCCAGGGCACGTACAGAACGCACTGAGCAGTGGTTGCCACCCATTTTATCTGTATTTTTCTAAAAGGAGTCCGTGTGCACACACTGTGCCATTTCTGGTCCACAAAACTCAGGTTCCAGGAAGGACCCGATTTGTTGTGGTGTTTGGTTGGACATTCTCTGGGAGCAAAAGCCTCACCGCTCTTGTTCTCTGCAGAGGACATTGCCAGAATTTCCAACAATCCCGGGGACCATTTGGATCTCATTTGGATCTACTGCTTTTCTCAGGTATTCAAATATCTGGAAATTTAAGTCAC
Organism: Sclerurus mexicanus; assembly: GCA_013396755.1. Classification (NCBI taxonomy): domain Eukaryota; kingdom Metazoa; phylum Chordata; class Aves; order Passeriformes; family Furnariidae; genus Sclerurus; species Sclerurus mexicanus. The sequence continues at coordinate 302,890 of VWZF01002940.1, forward strand.
TGAATTTCATGCAGAAAAAAATAAGGGAGAAAATAAAAACTAGAAAAGAAAATAGATCTATCTGAGGAATCTTAAATGTGATAACTCTCTTTGTATTTCTGAAAAAGAAAATAAAATAGAGGTAGATAGTAAATGTTTTTGCAAGACAGCGATAGTCAACCCTGTTAGACTCATGAAAATCTACTTTGCTCTCAAAGAAAAACTGAAGCTGAAGGAAGAGAAATGAAGTGGAAAGTAGCAAAATAAGAATGAAAAATAAACAATATGAAGTATCAACTTCAATATGTTATACTATTGAGTTGCAGGGGAGATACGGGGGAAGTTGATTGAATAAGATTTTCAAAATTAACTTTTATGTTTCATTTATGATTTTGCCATAAAGAGGAGTGTGGTGAAGTTTGTTGGTCATAAAAAACCCCAAAACCTGTGTAGCAACAATACACAGAAAGGGAGTAATATTTCCTATAAACTTATCGCATGTTCTCAGTCAGATTAATAGCAAATGGAATTAAATACAGTTCTACAAAGCACAAATTCCATTAATATATTAATCCCAGGCAAAGTAGAGGCTAAGGAACAGGACATGGGCAAAGCAAGGGAAGGAAAACACTGCCTTCATTTCAAGACGGAGGGTGATGAATTTCTGAACAGGATTTTAGGATATGGATTGGATTTTTCACTCAAACTGCATCATTAACCTACCTCAAAAACCTGGGTTAAAATACCAGGGGAACACTAAACTGAATTATACCAATGCAACCAGAAGTTGTTACACCATCCTTAAGAAGAGAAAGAAGTTGGGAAACCTTATGAGGATACAGAACAAGAATCTTCCGTGCCTAGAGAGGTTAGGGAAGAATTCTGAGAGCAACTTGTACATCTCTGCATGACAAGGACCAGATGGAAAAGCCAGAAGAGACTCCATGAATTCACTCACAAATTGCCATTTAGCATTAATTATGTCACCAAACACCACAACACCAATATATCTATGTAAAAGTTTATAATCCAACCCATGCAAGCTCTTTAAATATCGCAAGGCCTTAAACAGATTAAAGACATGATTTTATTTAAGTATTTGGGCTTGCAGGGAAACATTTCCCCATTATGCCACGTATGGGTTTTCTGCCCAAAATGCAAAGTCCAAATCCGCTGTAATAACACAGCTTTGGGATTAACCAAACAACTAATAACCAAGACGACACGGTGACTGGCTATCATCCTCCTGTAAATAAGGAGAGCTCCTTTTTGCTCGCTAATAGGCCGCCACATGATAATGAAATGCTTTTAATAAGTTTGAAGAGGATAGGATCAAGAAATCAATTTGGTGAGCGCCCTTTCCGATGGCCGCACACCGCGCCCGCGGCTGGGCCATGACACGTTTGCATTGTTATTTGGCTGTAAACAAAATGAAAAGATCTGTCATGGAAACTTAAACAGAGAGACTGGTTACATAAACTGAAACATTCTCGGCACAATCAACAGTCTGAAGAGACCGCGCGGCTAAACAAACTTTGGGGATGTTTTTGGATAGGGGAGAAAGATTAATAACCAGAAAATAACTCTTGGCTCCCGTTGCAAACTCTTAGGAACAGAATTTTAAATTTGTGTAAATCCAAAGATTGATGTTCAAGCTTATGAAATAGCCATTCTTTTTCCCCCAGTGTTGAAAGACGCACCCACGTGGAAACAAATCTCTCTGCTGGCCAGTTTTAACAGAATATACTGCTTTTACCAAAAAAAGCAACTTCAATAAATCTAACCTATCTGCTCTCCTAGATAATCGTAACTGTGGTCAGCGAACAACAAATCTTCTATAAATGGTCATCTTTTCAAATTATCCTGCCTCTGGAATGAGCTCGATTAATTGCACAAACACTTTGTGCCTGTGAATGCCATTTGCCTGCGTGGACCAAGGGGATGCCCAAGACATTCCCAGTAGCCATGTGGGATAGGATTTTTCTCTGTTTGTCACAGGCAAACAATATTTTGCTTCATCACAAGACCTTGCAGATCGTTCTAGACCCCAGAGCTGTCACCTTGCCCTAAATGGAAGTATTGGGACACCTGGGATGAGAAGGGAATTTGGAGAGGTCTCCTTTTAGGCGAAACACCCCTCGTCTAACAGCATGTCCTGGGGGAGGTGAGCACTCCCAGGGCTCGAGCCAGATTTTGGCAGCTGAGTTAAATCCCCATTCCCGGCATCGAGGGAGGGCTGGCTTTGGACACCAGGTGGCAAGTGACACATGGTTTGCTCAGCTCTGCTTTCTAGATCAGATGGACACACAAACTACTCCATGCACTGAAATCCACGGTGCCATCACCAAATAAAACAAGCACATAATGCTCCCTTGCAGAAAGGATCTTGCAGTCAACTTAGCTCTAGGAAGAGGAATGATGAATCACAGCCTAATCAACAACTCTGCAGCATCCATCTTCTTTACTGAAATGCAGTAGGAGGTCATAAATTCAGCTTAATTTTCACAAGTGGCATATTGTTTGTAAATGGTCTTTGTTAAGGGGCATTAAAACACACTATCCTTAACTCCATCAAACCCCTGTCAGACACCGGTGATACCTGCAACTCAGAAATCAGGATTTCTGGCTCAGAGCAGCCCAAAGGTTAAACAGATCTTTGAATTAAGGAGTGGAGCAGAAGAGTCACCAGAGCGGCTGTAGAGGCCCATCTAACTGCACTCCTCCCTCACCTTCAGGAGGGGTAGCTTCCCTATTATAAATACCAGGAGGAAAAGATCTGGAAGGCAGAGCTGCTCAGTCAGGAGCTGCGCACAGATAAACTGACTACACGGCTTCCTGCAAAGCACTCACCACCTCCCCTCCATAAATCCCCTCATCTGGAACAGGCGTATGATGTACGACACAGAACACGGCCTGAAGTCTGGAAAAAATCTAACTGCTTGTGCTTTAGGGGGTGTAAGAGCTGACATTTGAGTTGCACAGATGAGAGGGGCTTTCTGCTGCTCCCTGTGCTGCTGAGCTCAGCCAGGGATCCACCCTGTCTAGCCCTGATCCCACCTTGTTTCTCATGCAAAGAGAAAACAGGATCCACATTCCCTCCTGTTTTGGTTAAAAAAAACCCATCGGAAATGGAAACCCAGGTCCCATTTCATTCCAGTTGCAAACACCCAAAATCAAGCCCAGCTTGTAGCACACCTCGGATTTCTGCTGTTTCCTCTGCAGCATCACACCACGGCTCACTCTGGGAAACGCTGAAGGACATTTCAGGCTGCACACATCCAACCACCCAGTCAGCCATGGCAGGGGAAGAGAAAGGAAAACACATGTTCGTAACATAAAAAGAAATGCAGTTCAGAAACATGGTGAATGTGAGAGAGCCAAAGGGGGTTTAGGCTCCTTTGGGGTGGTTTTCTGCCTCCAAAAGAGGTTTAGGCTTTCTTTACGACAAAAGTAAATAGTAGGAGTAGCAAGATAGCATAACACTTATATTTTAGGCCAAAGTATGGGTTTTTACATTATAATTAATAGGTTTTGATGACATTAAAATCACTATATTAGTCACCCAGTATATATAGAAAACTGGAAGCTGTCCTGAAAGCTCAGTCAGTTACAGCACAGAGTTAAAGTTGACAAAAACTTGCTGTTTTGCAGAAATTAAAACATTACACACTACCCAGATTGACAACACGAGCTGGGACGGTGCCAGGAGAGCAGCGATGATTTATTAGGTCTGTAGCACTTAATCCAAGAAATAAAAGGGACTTACGTGACGGATGAGCACAAATGAACTACTGGGTCAGACATCCATTTCTTAAAAAGCAGAATAAAAAGGGGTTGAAGCCAGACATTGTGTAGGTTTTAGTATACATTCATGTATTATGGCTTTGCTGGTACACTTTTAAATATCTGAGTTTTAACCAACTCCAAAATGATTATTTTTGTTTCAACCAGACTAGTTTAAATAAATATTTACCAGAGTCCATCACGTCATCATGCCCCTTTTTTTTTTGGTAACGTCATCATGGCTCAGAAAACATTTACAAAGAATTAGGACAGAGGCTGAAGTCAATGACCAAATCCACATTGTCAGCAGAGATGGGGACTTTCATGCTAAACCCTCTGCTACTCTACAATATAAGCAAGGAAGGAAGAGGAACCATTTACATCATCTCAGTCAAGACCAGAATCTACACACAGGGCCAAAGAGTTTTATAGCTAAGAGTGGTCTGACTCAACATCAAAAATAAACCAGTATTTGAGTGCCAGTACGTCCTACCAGAGTTTTCTTCTCAAAAGGATGGCAATAGATCCACACCAAGCTTAATTCCCTAAGTCTAGGAAGATTTCAATAGGAAAATGATTTTATTCTTTCGGTGAGTCTCTCTGGCAAAGCCTTAAGCTGCTGGACTTTGAGATTTAGTCACCTGAAAAATAATAACTTTTCTCCCCCTCCCATCCATAGTACTGATAAATCATTTTCAGCACGTAAATTTCCCTCTCGTCATAAAAACTTGATCAGAAAGCAATAAAAAGTACAATAAATAGCCAACCCCATGCTAACCTGTGTGGTTTGACACAGCTGAACAAGCTGTGAAAAGGAATATTGTTCCTTTAATAGACTGACTGAAGTCGGTGCGCAAAACAGATTGGGCTGACAATCTTTGCAACCTTAGTGTCTCCTCCAAGATTTACAATGGCACAGCTCCCCTTTTTAGCAAATTAAACCTTGTGTCAAGGCTTAAAATTAAATCCAAACTCCTTTTCTTCTCTGTACAGAAGGAACAAATTGGCACCACATGCCGGTAGTCAAGGAGTGCTGATGGGAAACAGAGTGAAGGGAGCGCCCTCCAACCTGGAAGGCGTCACTAGTCAAAATCAACTGAGATAAACAGTCAATTCCACTTAAAGTTTGACATATAAAGGCTTGTAAGATAGAAACATTCAAATATAAGAATTCTTCTGTACCACACAAACCTGTCTCGGTGCCAAGACTTAAACTTTCTGTGCTGTGCAAGCACTTTGTGCAAAGCTGCCTTTAGTACAGTTTGATGTTGTAAGACCCCGCTTTGCCAAAGCCTTTTTAGTTTGTTCCAGGGGGGAAAAAAAAGGAAATACAACAGACTCAGAATGTATGAATGTCAGTGACTTAATATCACACTGCCTACTGTTACCAATACATTTCTTTTCATCATGCAGGATTCTGTTTTATAACATTTCAAAGCTCACTCAAGGAGGTCCTGCAGGTAAAACAAAAGGGTACATCTAAGGGTGGACACGTGAACTGTTTTTCGTGGACGGAAAGGGAAGAACTGCTTTTACAAATCACCCAAAGGCCACACTATCGCCCAGCTAGGGAAGGTACCTCATGTCCTTGTTTGAGGATTGCTGAAGCAGGTCCCACATCTAATCCATCCCAAACCCACTTCGCCCACTGTTTGCAGGCAAAAGTAACCCCACGTTCCCCAGGTTCGCAACCAAACCCAGGCCAGCACTCTCAACTTCTTAGGAAAAGTTTTGCTCCCAGTTGTGGGGTTTCAGCAGCAACACAGAAATCGCTGCAAAAAAACAAAGAGATCTTTTAACAATACAACAAAAAGGTTTTAAGAATCCTTTACCTTCTTACATTAACTATGTAGGTATGAGTGATTGTTTGAGAGTAATTCAATTCCCTGCTTCAGGCCTTCCCTTGGTCTTCCTTTCCTGCTTCTAATAAAAGTCCTTAAAGAAAAAATACGCGCAGCAAAAGAGCAGACCTGGCTATGGAGGGAAAAGGAAAATAAAAGAGTTCTTTTCTCCCAGTGTAGCACACCAAAAGAAAAAAATTCACTGCAGTTTAATCTCAGGTTTAAGCATATTCATAAAATTTTTCAGGGTGAAAAATAAGTGTCCACAAGCAGTTTCCTTTGCCTTCACTACCACATATGAGCTAAAATCCAAGAATCCTGTGATGTAAGGATTGGTTTAAACAACTCCCACCAACATTCCCCAGGTTTAAGAGGAACAAGCAATAGACCATCAGCAGCCCCAACACCAAACCTGCCTGCGTTAGAAAGCCAAAGTGAAAACAGCTATAAAGTGTTATTACTCCAAATAACCAATTTTAGAGAGGTTTTATTTACACTGATTACTTCTTTATTCACTGCTATAGGTGGGCTATCCTGTAGCATTTAAAAAACCCCACACTCTCTAGCAATTTTGTTAAAATGTGAAGTTTTCCAGACTAGAGAAACACTAAACTGTGCTCCACAGTGACTGGAAGAAGTGATTTGCCAACTGGGAGAGGAGGAAATTCTGACATCCCAGCACCTGAACACCGTCTCAGGTGAGGACCGGGCTATCAGAGTCTCTGCAAGTGCCCAAATTCCCCAATAACCCCCTTATAAACTTATTTTTGGCGGATAAATAAATATTTTCTTGGGATAATCTCCTTGCACAGGGGTAATTGCAGATAGAGAATTTTAAACACGGATAAATTAAACTGTGGAGCCCTGCTGGAGGTTTGCACCACTTAGCAGGAACTTCCCTTTCATACAGTATTTCTCAGCTAAGGTTTCATTTCTGTTTTGCAGTTCACCTCTGTGTTTAAATAATAATTATGATTGTGACATCCAGTGACAAAAGCCAGAAAATTCAAAATTAGCAGAGACTTACTCTGTCCATTGTTTGAACGTGCTCAGCTGGTTTTGCTTTACTAATACCACCAAGACAGAAATTTTCATTTCCCAAAAACACAAACTTCTGGCGAGGGGTTAGAGAGTGAAATAAATCTTATTCTTGGAAGAGATTTTTGTTTGACACCTGAATCATTTCTGCTGGTTTCTCTCCTTTTTCTTTCCCCCTCCCCTTCTTCAAATGGAGTCTTAGAACTCTAAGCCAAAATACGGAGTCTTAGAGCTATCACAACAAAAGCTCAGCATCCAATTTCTCCTTCCAAATACGCTCTCTTCCTAAAATGTATCAACAAAGGCGCCTCCTTATTAGCCTGCGCAGAACTCGGAGGCTTTGCCACAGCAAGGATGTCTCAAACATTTTGACATGCAATTGCTTTTGGAGTGCTGTGCAAGGCAGGGTAGCAAAACACACTTCCAGGGCTTACTAGTTCGGATTTAGAAGTTTTAAGACAGATGCACTTCATTTTCTCTTGTAATAGACTGGCAAATGCTAAATGCATCTGACATCAGCAGTAATACTAGACATTAAAATGGTGAATAATGAGTTTATTCTACTGTGTACCATTTTTGCCCACCTGTTTTCTTTCCTATATTACTCTTTTTTCCCCCCTCTTCTATATACAAGTGAGAAATCCTCTTTTTATATGTTTATATACACACATTATACATCTTCTGCTTTCTTTTACATTGAGAAAACACAAGAATGTCTTATTATCAAGTGGTCTCATATTGTTATTCTCACACACTGCGAGTCCTCAAGAAAACATTTTTTTCCTCCTTTTGCTACAAAAGAGCTCCAGATCTTTTCCTTTGCAATCCTAGAATAATCATGAGGTTGTTCCAACCTCTTCATTAAGTCCCAGTCCAATATTTACTGGAATTGACTGGAAATTTGCCACGGACTTCTGTCTGTGCAGGTTTACTCTTTGGGTTTAGTGGGCTAATTCCAGTATAATACTATTGTATCTGTTGGATTATATCCCCTGGGAATTCGGCCTCACTAATTAGGATATGCTGTGATAGGACACGGAATCCACCAAAGCTTTGAAGTGGATCTGCTGAAACCATCACCTACAGTGAGATCCCTAAAGACCAAAAGTCTTTTAAACACAAGAAAGCCAGGCTTTATTTGAATAAAATTAGAAATTTCACTTTCAAATGGAGAAAGCTCAAAGTGACTGGGGAAGGCAGGGCTGAAGCAGAAAGGTTTCTGCTCCACTCTCTGTGTCCTTGCTCTTGGGCTTTATTTTATCTGATTCAAGCCACTTGCAGAAAATTTTGCCTGATTTTCTCTCATTCCTCGCAATGATCCTGGCAGCCTGCTCTGGGACCAGTTCAGGTTTGCATAAGAAAAGTCAGAACAATGCAAGAGGGTTTTCTATTTCCTTTCCCATTCCTTTTTTCCCCTCCTGGAATTGTCCTCCTCATCCCACTGGAAGGTCACAGTGAGCTCTGCAGAGCTCTAGAACTTTGTGCTGGTGGCAGATTCCTATTTGTCTCTCTCTCCTATGGCAATCGCTTCATCTCTGCAGCCTACCCAAATCATTCCTCCCCAAAAATCTCACATTAATTCTCCCTGCCCCTTTTCTCTTCCTCACTTCTCCTGTCACCAGGGCCACTTGCAAGGACTCTATTGACCCATCATTTATTGTTTACTATCAATCCCCCAAATTTCACATCTAACCCCTAAATAAATCCAACTCCCTTCACCAATTTTCTACAACTTCAAACTCCTGGGATTTTTTTTTTCCCCTCCTTTACTGCCCCACACTCCTCAGTTGTTCATGCAAATGGGTTATTAATGGCCAGCCCATCTAGTGGGAACACAGGAAAGCTGGCTGGTCTTTGATTGCAGGGTTGTTGGGACTTGTCTGTGTGTGTTAATACTTCTTCCAGCCTACAGGGATGGCTTTTTACCTTTGTTACATTATTAGTTTTAACAACTGTATTATTTATTTTCGTTGCTTTTCATTCTGTAATTGTTAAAAATCCATTAAACGACAGTAGCTGAATAATTTTTTCTCTTCCCTTCTTTATACCCAAGAATGAAGAATTAACTAATAGTTTAATTAAAGCAGATAAACTCAGAGAGATGTTGGTTCCCCTGAGAAGATCATATACACATCTGATATTTTCAGAAGAATAAGAAGTGGGGGGAAATATTTATGAGATTTTAATCATATGCAATGCCATAGTTATAATTTCTCCTCTTCAACAGGAAGGGTTTGTCTTTCCACCTGGAGCACCAGCCCAACCTCCAACCAGGAAGGTTTTACAGTGGAAGCAGGATCAGGTTTTTCCAGGGACAGCTCCAGGGACATGTGTGTTGGCTTAAGGGAGAGAGAATGGTCTTAAACTGAAAGAGGGCAGGGAGGGATGGGATATTGGGAAGAAATTCCTGGCTGGAATAGAAAAAGAAAGAAAACTACAAAAAAAACCCCTCCTGCAATGAATAAATGAAAATACACTACCAAAAATCATTAAGGCTTTACAATTTTCAGATTGGCTTCCACTCCTGCACTTAAAAGCCACCTCTGCCAGTCAGTATTTTGGTCTTGCCTTTTTTGTTTTTAATATAAAAATCAGCGATTAACTTATAGTGTAAAGTTGGAGAGACACAGAACTAAAGACGCAGAAACAAGCCCAGTCAGGAAATCCTTCAAGTCTCAGTACAAGACACAGTAACAGGGATAATTTTCCCTTCTCGCTCACTCCAGCAACCAGGCAGGACAAAGGGGCAACTCCAACTTTTTGGAAACAAGCGTTTATCCTAAAAAACCCAAACCCAAACACCCACCACTGATATTGCCCCTTAGAAAAAATTAATTGGAATCAAATTTTGACACAATTATGGGCAGGATAAGAACTCCTGCATATCTGGCAGGCAGCCCACTCGTGTATGCAATGCATAAAACCCCTAAGAACGGGTTCTACGCTGACTACGGGGTGCTTACTTCCCTTCAACGATAATTGTCTTAATGCCTGTTTTAATCAGTATTAACTACCAGCAATAACATGCTTTTAATTATGTTTTAAACGAGTCCTTTATTGGGCTGTTTTGGGAAGCAAATTAGTCAAAAGGAGCTGTTAATCAAAAACGTGTTACTGGCACAAAATAAATGTTCATTTAAGGAGCCATTTGAAATAAACCTGGCTCATTGACTCTGACAACCTACAAGGACACTGGGGCCTCCGGAGGATAACTCCTCCAGTGCTCTCCGAGATACGCCTTGCTGCTCAGAAGTTATAAGGAGAAACATTAAGCAGTTTAGGTCATTCATCAGCTAACTTTTACTACTGTACTCAAGAAAATGAGCCTCCTAGGAACTTCACAGCAGATCTATTCCTTCATTAGCTGAGTAATATTGAGAGAGATGTTCCTGTCATTATGAATGGAGAAATCTATTGCTGGTGTCCCCTTTGTCTAGGAACTGTCTTTGCAGATTCCAAGGTATTTAGGCTGAAAAACTGGCATAATTATCCGGGAACATTATTCCTGTGTGTTCATTTCCTCATGCTGAGCGATATCCGTGCCCCAAAATGCAGCCACCCAAGGTTGTGTGTCCCACCCCACAAACAGACACATGGCTTGGCACTCGGGGCAGGTTCGTGATGTCACCCTCACAGCCCCACTTGAAACAAATTTCATTAAATCTGTTCCATTGCCAGGTCTGAAAACTTCATTGTGCCCTGGAAGTTTCACTTGAAGCACTTCAGCTTTAAACAAACCAAGCAGTGCTGGAGTTTGAGCAACAGCCAAGAGAGTTTGGGTTTAAAGTGCACAGATCATGGCTTACTGGGTGAACCTTTGGCTTTCAAGTCTTAAGATAAGCTTGCTTCATGACAAAACAAAATAATAAAATAATTTAAAAATAGGGGGATCTGATTTTGCTCACTTGGCATGTCTTAGTTAACTCCTTCAAAGTCCCTAACTTTCATCTCCAACATATTCTTAATAAAATCAGTACTCTAAAAATGAGTTCCTATTCCCCCCACCCTGCCTATGGCACAAAACATGGTGAGACAATATAAAATGAGTTATTATAATTTTAAAAAAATTGATTTTCCTTTATCAGGAGCCCCTTCAGGACAGTATTGGAGGGAGCACTTATAGGGGAGGCAGGTGGTTAATTAAGCATCAGTTCTCAGTATGTCCTCAAGAGGCTGAGCCTAAGGGTAGGAATGAACTTGCAAGGGAAGTGATTGCTGGATTTAACACTATCACCAAAAAAACCCCAAACAAACACCTGTGGGAAGGGCACCAAAAATCATACCCACCAAGCCCAGGGAATGCTGAAAATCCATGTTTGGTTTTCCAGAGGCTTCTATCAATGCAAAAATCAACTGGCAACAGTCGAGTCCAGCAATAACCCAGGAATAATGACAGCACCAGCATCCAGAATCCCATCCTCCAAAAGGGACCAGAGGGAGCAGCAAGGTAGGTCCCACAGGGGTCCTGACACACATTTTAAGTGGCCTTCTAACAGGAGTTTTCCAGCAGAAAACACTACCCTTCCTTCCAGCACAGCCATAGCTACAAAACCCTTACCCTAATTCCCTGCCCTTTCACTGATGTCCCTGCTGTTTCAGAGCAGGAATTCCACTCATTGCTATGGCAGCACCTCAGCTTGGGAAGCAGCAGGAAGAGGTGCAAAGACCTGCTGGGAGGCAAATTACTGGGACGAAGCTGCTTCTCCACCCATCTGTTTTCTTCTTCCGCATAGAAAACCCCACCTGGAAAATATATATATATGGCCTAAGGACAAACACGACAAACCAAACCTGCAGACAGACCTGTGGGACTTCCAAAGCACCAGGAATTAAAAAACTGGCCAATCCTGCCCTGTAATTGCAAGTCATGACTCTGTGTCCTGGGATAGGGCAACTACAAAAGGTGAAGTTTTACTTCTAATTGTGGTTCCTTCTTCATTAGCAGCATCCTGTGGCATGTTTGGAACAGTTTTATGGGCTGATAAACATCTTGATTTTATTGACTTGTCTTTAATTCTTTCAGTATGTATCAAAGGGGACAAAATGACCTTTAAACACTTAAGGGCCTTAATGCTTTTAAAAAAAACTAAATAAAAATTTTCCTAAGGACAGTGCAGTAAAACACCTTAAGACAATTACTCTTAATGAAATGCAAAGATTACCAATGATATTGACACCTTCCATTACAAAAGCCATTATAAATTCTCTGCCTCATGAAGAAACTTCCCCTCCCTTTCTGAAGGTTTCACTCAGCCCATAATTGCAAACCTGATCTTTATTTCTTTGCGTTCAAAGCTGATTGAACTTTTTGATGGACTTCATAATGCTCCCAAACCAGCAGGAATGCTTTCCAAGATGTGGGTTGAAAAAAGTTATTGGAGCCGGCAACTTCTTTTTCGAATTATCATTCACGGATCTATTTTCAACACCCTCTTTCTCAGCCCATTAAGTGTATTTTTCCAGCCTTCATCCACAAGCCACAGTAAAAGGTTCTGTCTGAGCCTGCTCCAGAGGAGTGATGTTCTCCTGCTTCCAGTTAGCACTGAAACCACAAACGTGGGGTTTATTTCTTCTTTAAGTTTCTGGAAATGCAGAAATGTGGTCTTTTCAATGTTCTGTAATTGCTGCTGGGTTTGGGGTTTCTTTTTAAATCATCTTCATCACACAGTTATTCCAGTCAATACTCCACCTTTTTTTTTTGGTGTGTTTTGGCTTCAGTGTTTCTTGATGCAAATTGTCCTTTGGGGATCCAGCTCCTACATTTTTATTTTTTATATTAAAAATAACAGGGAGGAGGGAGATAACTCTCTTGGACCTGGTGAGAACAAGCAGAGATTTCTGCTTTAAGTAACCAGTTCATCTGTCTGTGACTACAATGATATCTGAAAGGAAGAAAAACTAAAACAACTTATTAATTCACTTCCTTGGCCCCAACAACAGAAAACACAATTCTAACTTGGGCTTTGCAGAAACTTGGCAGGAACTGGGAGCCACAGACAGACATTGATGGACTTAATGATAAAAAATAATCATCTAGAAACCGGAGGGAGATTTGAGTGTTTTACTTGTGGCCCAACACTTAATCTCCAACACAAACACAAAATCAAGTGACACAAGAGCCAGCCCTGTCCTTCAACCACCTTCTTGCAGCACCAAGTTCACTAAATAAAAGCCTGAAGTACAAAAGAAAGAGAATTCTCAAATCCAAGCAACTAAGACAGGTGGTACAGAAAAAGGATGCAAAAGAAACCCATTACAATATATAAGATTTTAATCTCTTATTTATGATTCTTCCATAAAGTTTATTATAAGTCATTATATACATCTCCAAAGTATCTCATCACAAAATGACATTTACAATGTAACCATAGCAAAATAATTCTGCACAGAACAATTTGCAAAATATCACATCAAAGGTAATGTGGGAGTGCAACATAATTGTAGCAATTTCACCATATTAATACTATACTGCTCATACTTTGGGCCCCCAAGCGAAATAACTTTACAGACAGAATAGGTAGGCAAAAATACTTATCTCTGTTTATATCGTTTTATCTCAGATCTGCATGGAACAGAGTGTGAAATACAGAAAGTAGAGCTGACGTGACTAATAGGTCACACTATTTCTGCCAGTGAAATCCAGGGATTTTTTTGTTGCAGAATTACATAACTGGTCCAAAACCTGCTTTCCAGCTGTAAATCAACTCCTCTGTAAAAAAAAAAATCTAAATAAAAATACCTCTAAAAGCACCACTGGGGAAAAAAAGTTACTGAAATGCCTATTATCCCTATTCCACACTAACAAATCCTTCAACTCCATAAGAAAGACTGAAAGTAGCCCAGAAAATAATTTATTTAATGACAGAATGAAATAAAAAAAAAAAGAGTAAGGGGAGGATAAAAATAGCTTTGGAGCAAATTTGCACTGAGCATAACATGAAAGTTTTCTTGGAGACTTGCAGAGCTTTCTGAGTGGGTCTGTTGCAGGGACATTCATCTCACCAAATATGAGGCCCTATGGGAACTCTGAGGAGATTAAAAAGAAATAATGAAGGCATAATTGTGGGTTAGCTGGGAATAGTTCTTTCTCCTCCTCAGCATATGGAGAAGTGTGTCAGTCAGATGGTGCACACTGCAAGGTATAATACCTGAGGGGTTTGAGCTGCTGATGCTTCTTTATCTCTTTGTTTTGCTTTCAGATTTCTTTTCTCATCTGTTATTTTAAGAGATACCAGGGCTCGAGGTATTCTCCAAGGGTTTGTCTCTCTTTCCCCACCGCCCCCCCCCCCCCCCTCCTCAGGGTGGGAAATTGAAGAGCCACACTCATTTCTGCCTTGAAAATCATTTCATGCCCTTACAGGTGAAGCCTACCTGCTCAGGCAAATGGATCAGGGTCAGAAAGCTGAATATCTCTTGTATTTTGAAAAGGAATCTTGATAAAAGCAAAGCCAATGCTGCAGACAAAGCACTTTTGGTAGAATTCTTTCAACGTTTTTACACCTATGAGTTCTATGGGCTTTGCTGGATATAAATTGCTTCTACTTCGTTTAAACTCTTTCAAATGTGTTATTTTCCAGATGACAAATAAAACAGCCGTGTCAGAAAATGTGGATGCAGAGACTAAACTGCCTTTAATTCCATCATAAGTGAACCTCAGTATTCCTGCAAGCTGCACTGGGAGCACTTTGGCTTCATAGGAGCTCAGATTAAAATACTGAAGGTATTCACCTGGTGGTGGGTGTGTATCAGGTGAGGATTAGAAAAATCAGACTAATAATCCAGAAATTGGGATTAAATCTCTGCCTGCTCATGGCAAGCTCAGCCCAGATAAAACATCCTGAAAACTAAGCACCAGTGCCAACATATCACCTTTCCACTACCAGCAGAGTGAGCCATCCTTGCCTGTATAACCCCAGCTAATGCAAAAGACAAGTTTAAGTCCCAGTGCAAATGCTGAAACATAAAACAGAGTGACACATCTGAAGGCAAATTGGTTTGGGGCTCCTTTGTGTCCCCTTCTGTTCTTCTCCTGGCTCCACAGGGATTATAAGTGGCTGCTTCTGCTCTTAGAAAACCTCTACACCTCCTCACGTCAGCCAGCATCTCATCCTGTCCCTGCTGCTGGAATCCAGCAGCTCCTCAGCCCCACGGGCAATAATCTGTATTTTAGAACCAGTTTTAGCTATTTCTCAGTCAGTCAAAATTGCTCACTCAGTTACCTACACAGAGCCTTGAGAACGTGGCTGTTACTAAGAAATGTGAATGAGAAGAGGTGAACCCACTAAACTTCCTGCAGTTGAAATGACAAACCTCTCAATCTAGAATACGTAATAAATACGTGACCTTTTGAGGTTTGAGAAAGACACAGCAGGATCTGCCTCAAACCAGGTGAAACACAAGGTTCCAACATGTCACTGCCTCCAGGTCGACTTCCCCAAAACCCAGGCACGGAGAGAGATAATTCAAGACCATGTTATTGCCTTGTTGCCACAGCTGAGAAAGCAAGATCACTTGGAAAAGAAAAAAAAAAGAAATCAAACAGTGCAGAGAAAAACTTGTGGGTTGAGAAAAGTCAACGTATGCATGCAAAAAATGTTGCAATGCCTAGAGGAGGAAGCTCAGGGACTGGCATGGATGAAGGCAGCGAATCGGGCATGGATTTAGAGATATTCTGTGATCAATCCATCGGCAAATACACCCCTGGCTCCTTTCTGGACACCATCATAAGTGAGGCTACAGGCCAGATTTAATTCTACCCTGTCTGGAAGAAATGGGGCTTCATCTTGCCCGGGGCCGGTAGCCTTGTGTTTGACCCTGCTTTCATGTCCAAGGAACATTTAGCCCAAATCATAACCCAGCCCATCGTTAGAAGAGCTTCCAAAAATATATTTGAGCCCACTTATGAAAATTAAGCAGGGCAACAAAATTATTAATAATTGCTAGAAAAAAGGCAGGGACTCGTGGAGATTAAAAGGAGATGATGTATTAGACTGGAAAGAGCTGGTCTCCAGAAATTATCCTCATTTTTTTTTAAGGTTGAAATGGGTGAAAGTATTTTACAAAAGTTGTTTTTAATGAGACATTTTCTCTACATCATATCAGGACAGAACTGTGAACTTTTTTTAATGGAATTACTTGACAAACTGATCAGTGCCATATCACTGCCTCCAGACACAGTTCTTTTAATGATGTCCAAACTACTTAACTATTAAAATGAAATTGTGAGCCAGCACAGTAGGAAGTAGATTGAGCAAGCTGAAGATCAAAGAAGATACCATCACAGTGGCCTTTGTGTGCTCACTGTAGGTTTGCTCTGACTGAAGGGTAAAGTAGTGGTGAATTGAATTATATTGGGTTGCTTCTATACCAGAGCATTGAAAGCAACATAAAAGAAGGGTCAAATAAAATAGTACGAGCCTAACTAGCCTGGGCAAGATTAAAACTGATTCTATATACTGCCATGAGGCATTTTATCGTTTCCTGTAAGCAGTGCCGGGGTGTCTGTGAACGCAAACCTCAGCAATTTACTCAGTGGATTGTTTTGGACCTGTATTCCATACACACACTCTATTCACAGGCTGGGTGTGACTGTGGAATCACAGGATGGTTTGGGTTGGAAGGGACATCAAAGATGATCTTGCTGCACCCCCTTCCAGTGGACCAGGTTGCTCCAAGGGACTCCAACCTGGCCTTGGACACTCCCAGGGATCCAGGGGCAGCCACAGCTTCTCTGCCCAACCTGTGCCAGGGTCTGCCCACGTCCCAGCCAGCAATTCCTTCCTAACCTCTAACCTAAACCTACTCTCAGTTTAAAGCCATTCCTCCTTGTGCTGTCACACCAAGCTCTTGTAAAAAGTCCCTCTCTGTCTTTGCTGTGGGCTCCCTTCAGTATGTAAATCATTAAGAGGAAAAAAAATTGTCTTTCCATCCTATTTCTGCTGATTCTCTCATTTTCCACCTCTGTGGGATGTGCTGGAGCTGCTGCAGAGGGAAAAGCAGTGCTGAGGAATTCCACTGCAACTGGTCCTGCCCCAGGCTGGCTCAGGAATGGCCAAAACCATATTTTTTGGTGTATTTTCCTTTCAGAACTCCAGCAGGGTCCACACACCCACACCTGAAGATCTTAACTGGCACTGGCAGCAAGATGAAATCTTATGGAACGTCCAAAATATCTACATGGCCTTAGACTTGAGGGAGTGCGGACTGTGATCCAAAGGATAACGACACAAGAAGCCAGCAAGTGTTCATTAATAAAAAGCTGGATTGAAGGATTTTGTATTTGCACATCTGGAATCACCACCAAAAACGCTTATTTTTTTGTTAGAGGTTTTTGCTCTCTCACTTACTTTGAGCTTGCACTACTTGGGACTATTTTCAGCTGCTTTTAGACTCTTTTTAACAATCCCAGGTTGAAACAGTGGCCAGACTGCAGGAGAGGCTCTCAAAGTTGCAAGAAAAAGGGATTTATCATTTGCCTTTGCACTTTATTCCTCAACTGCCCCTTCTACAGCAGCAGATACACAGAGCTCGTGCTGCAATTTTAAAATTTATTTAAATGAAACGTAAATAAATTTTAAATATTAGGAAGAAGATACAGGTGCTCGGGGAGAAGTTATTTGTGTTTTATGGGATTCATTTTCCACACAGTATGGGCCGAGAATTAGCTACAAAACTTTCTGTTATTACCCAGAGAAGTTGCCTGTTTAATTCTCCTGGTGTTGTTAAGGAGATTTACCTCTTTTTGTGCTGTTTTAATATTTAAAATATCAGAGTTTGAGTTCGGGCAGGGAAAGAGGGAAGGGAGGGGAGCCTTGGGAGGTTTCAGTGAGGTGAATGAAGGTGTTTGTGGGTTGTATCCAGCATGGATGTGCCAGAGTTGGGAGGCTCCATCCATCCCCTGCCAGACACCTCAGGCAGGTCATTTCAGCCCAGATATTCTCCTTCTATGACTATTTTTGCTAAATACCATGGAAAACCCTCATTTTGAATTTATTCTCCCTTATTATAAGCCTTGAACAACCCTCTGTTTGACACCACCCATCGAAACTCCAACCACTGCTACAGGAAGAACTTGCTACAGATTAGATAAATTTGTATAAACCACAATAGAGAAACTACTAATTATTAGTTTTCCCTGAAAGCAGAAAACAGCAAATCCATCCCAGAACAAAACCTGCCCAGAGCTCTCTCCTTGTCTGACCTTCTCAATTTTTATTTTTTTTAATTTTGGCCTCAGCTCTCCCCAGCTAAGGGGAAGAGCTCATTTTAGAACCCTGATGAGTGTGTAGTGAATCACTTGGTCAGATCTCCAGGAACAGCTCTGATCTGAGATAACACAGCTCGTGCATCAAGGAACCCTTGGATCTCTGGTGAAGGAACAGAGCCCCGGGGCACACACAGAATTGCTGAAGTTTCTGTGTTTTCATCCACTTCATAATTAAAAATGGGCATTTTCATACATATTTTTGTGGAAATTAAAAAAAAAACTACATTTTTTCCCTCACCCAAACTTTGCAGACTTTGTCACATCTTGAATTAAAATTGTTTCCTCAACGAAGATTAATGGCTTTGAGTTCTGGGTTTCAATATCACAATAAGAAATCAAGGAGCAGATTTGGGTGTGATACTCTAAAGGAGAAAAGCCTGCACCTCTGAACTGGGAGAACTGGAAAAGTGTGATTCCATGTTTATGTGCTAAACACAATCAAATCACTTCAGGAACACTGATGAAATTTTATTTGCTCTTCTATATATTATATACATATAAATAAGGTTAAAAGTCTGTGCTGACCTCTGTCTTTGCCCTCCTCCTTCAGTTATTTCCCAGCCCTTATTCCCTGCTTATTAAATATATTGGCTGACCCACTAAGAGGAAAAAGGAATTACACGACCCTCAAACTCAGGGTCAGGAAGGAGGATCCAAAATCCTACAGCTGGTCAGGAATTCAAACCACAGGGCTCAGACTTCCAGCTGCAAGGGAATTGTCCCCCTGGAATTTGGGACTGCACCTCCTTGTTGCTGTTCCCACTCACCATGACCACTAATACACCAAAGACACCAGGCTGGATGGACAGACAGACGTGTCCTTGAGGCCACATCCCCTCCTTGACTAACACTGGATGTCATCTCTTATAAGTCTAGCCATTCCACTTTCAGGAATATTTCCACACTCCTCTACTTTTTCCTTAACTCTACAATGTCATCTGGCAGACCACACATTTTCTTTTGAAACTGTAATCTTACTTTTCCCCAGAATTTTTGATCCAGAATTTTTTTATTGTTATGGCAATGTAAGAAATAAAAAGAAAAAAAATAACACTATTTTGGATTTTGACTGATTTGTCTTTTGGTATTTGCATATATAAATGGTATTTGTAAATATAAATGAACAGCGGCATTTCTCTGGTTTAAGTTAATTGTGGTGACCCTGTCACATAATCCAGACCTTTTCTGTAGTGCAAGATGAAGAAACAAGGAGAGGAAACTGAGATCAAAGTAGAACAAAAGGTAGTTTTCCACTCCCCAACCTGTTCCCTATAACTTTTCCATCACGCACACCAAGGGCTTTTTGATGAGATGTGCAGTTTTGTAACTTGTGGAGTATTAAAGAATATTATCAGAGCTCAGTAGTTTTTAATGGGCATCATGACAACATAAATAAAACACTAATTGCACTGATAATAAGATTTTTAACTACTATGAGAAGTCTGGTAATTTGCCAACAGTAAAAAGTCCCCTCCTCCCACACTGAGGTGGCATTTTACTCTACTTGATAAAAGTGAGCTGAGACTTTCTCGAGCTGAAAGAAAACCCAACCTTCCCTTGTTCAATTTGGATTTATCACAACAAGCTCTCTACAGTTACAGCACAAGGTGCATTTTCATTTTAACCTCCTTCAACATCAGCACCTCAGTAGGGTAACCTCACCTCCATCCACCTGCAGAACACTCCTCTCATTTCTCCCATCCCAAGTCTCTCATCATATTTATTAACACCCCAAGTCTAAGCCCAAGGATAAATTTCCCCAAATTGCTTCATTTCTTAAAAACAGAACCATGTTTTTACTCCACACTATACCAGGTTAAAGGAGATTTTACATTCCCATCTCATACTAATTTCAGAAATAAATTCCCTCGCAGGACTACACCTCTTGAATTTGCCTTTGCCACAACTGCACAGATGTCTTCTGAGGGTGAAAGACTTCTGCCTTGAATTATTCAGATAACCTCAGAACACCTTCAGTGTGAAAATCACTATGCAAAGATCAAGCTGAAAAGCATCTTCCTTGTGCGCATTTTCCAAAGATCCTCCATACATGTTAAAAAAAAACCCCAAACCACAACTTTTCAAACAAAACAGAGTTCTCAAGAAATAAACTGTAATATAAACAAGGAGAGCAACCCTTTCTCTCTTGCAGCCAGGCTCCTTTTATCTTCTAGGTTGAATAAGCCCAAATTCATGCATTTATCCAAAGCCACCCCTCACCACAAGACTTACCAAGGACACCAAAACATCTCCCTGTGGAGAGAAGCCACCTGAGCGTCGTGGTCTGGAGAGCAGCAAGGACACCAAAACCCCAGAGAAGTGAGTTTGCAAAAGGCTCTCTGAGCCTGCATTTCCAACTACCAAAACCACCTGAAGGAACAACCTTAATGGGCTATATTAAATAAAGCAAAAAAAAAGCTAAAAGCTCCTTTGCCTTGGGAAACTTCTCAATCCCTCTTTTTAAGGGGAAAAAGAAGGGGAAGCTCTTCCCTCCCTATATATTAGCTGCAATTTATGGCTAAAATACCTTAATCACCTTCACCTAAGAGCATTTTCCTCCATTCCCAGCAGCTGAGGCGAAGTGTAACAACCTGGAAAAGCCACAGGCTCTTCCTAAACTTCAGGGCAGGAGCTTTGTTCTCTCACTCCCTGACACGTGTTGCATGTGATGTTGCTCAATATCTCCCGGAATTTTAGAGCCCAGCTCCCCAAAGCAGGGCTTTAATCCTCCAGCCTGTCTGTGTTATGGCACACACACTGCACGTGGTCACATCGTATTGTTTTGAGGATAAAGATTGTTCAAGGCGTCTGACACTACACTTGAATTATTCATCCACTGGTATTATTTATTCATCAGCTCCTGAGTTATCTGGCTTTGCTAAAGTACCTGGGCTCTGTTGCTCACCAGACGAAAAAACTCCACATCATTTTCTTGGTTTTAACTGAGATTTTGTGACTCTTGCAAGCAGCTGATTGTGGAGCACTAATACCCCACGACGTGTGTTGGCAAGTGGTTGAATTTAAGTGCCATTTCTGCATGCAGGTGTTGGAAGGAGGTGCTCTCAAGTCCTGCACTTGACTTTCAGTGACCTGGCCAAGTTCTGGGGTTCTGGGAGTCCTTTCCAAGGGTCACAGATTATATTTGATGCTCTGCAGAAGGGGTATGATCTCTGATGGTTGTGGTATTTGGGCATGTGAGGGTTACATGTCACCTGAACTGCTACCAGGGCAATAATAATTTAAAACCTGTCGTGTGAAATGTCTCCTTGATCCGGAACTGCGGCAAAGAGCAGCCTCTTACTGTACAAAGGCAGTGCTGGTTGTCTTTTATATCTGATGGCTATAATATTCTCCTCCAGGCACAGCCAGCCAGGACAGTTGTGCTTGATGGTTCACAAAGCTGGGAAGGGTAAAACTGCACAGGGTTTGTCAGTCTCATGCTCTGGAATGAAAGTGTGTTTCTGTTACTACAGTATTTCATTTTTTTCCAGCTCTATGATTACACACTGCTACTGATGTTTAACATGTTGACTCCCCACGGATGGAAATATTTGTGGCCACAAGTGCCACCATCATTGTCCTTCCATAGGAATTAATAATGTGTAAATGACAACGTATTTATTTGGGTTTGACGTGGAAGCACCAAGGACAATTCCAAAATTTCCTCAAAGCACCGAAACGTTGATATTTTCATTAAGAAAATAGACTCGTAGCAGAATCATTTTGGTTGGAAAAGTCCTCTAAGACCATGAAATCCAACTGTTCCCTCTCCACTGATCCCTGTCCCCAAGTGCCGCATCCACATGGCTTTTAAATCCCTCCAGGGATGGGGACTCCACCTTGTCCAAAGTTTGACAATCTTTCCAGTGAAGATTTTCTTCCTTGTATCGTATCCAAAACTCCCCTAAACACATCTAGGCCTGCAGTGTTAAAACTGAGACTTTTTTATTTATGGATTGATCCCTTCCTGCGAAGAAGACCCCGATACTCTAACATATATTCAAGAGGAAACTTCAACTACAATAGAAAAACTTGTTTAAGAGGAAAATTAAACTACAATAAAAATGATCCTACCTCCCAATTTTGCAGACAGAACAGTGACAAAATCCCAGCTTACTTGGGTGGGTTTTGCACCACATGACTGCACAGTAACGTTTCCAGCATCAAAGGGAAAGGTCTGCAAGGCTTAACTCGCCAATTCCAACATTCCTCTTGCAGTTCAAAGTTGGCTTGTGATGAAGGCTTCAGTCTGGGAACAATCTTTACCCACTTAAAGGAGAAAAAACCCCAAGATCTGACTCCTAGGCACTGTTGGTATGGTGGTATAACTTGAATTTTATCAGTTTCAGCTGTTTTTTTTCCTGGCCTGTACATAAAAATCCCTTTTTAAAGAGAAGTCCTTCGAGGTTTCCTGCCCAAATTTTGCTATCAGTTACACGTGCAGCCCTATTAATGCTAATGAGATGGTTGATTTGAAGCAAGGGTAGAATTTGAGCTCTCCCCTATTATGTTGTAGGCTGTCGAGGTATTTGTCTGTTTTAACTTAAAATCCATTTAGCAATTTCTTCTCTGTAATGAGGAAGTCTTATAAAACCAGAGCACCGAATGCCAAAGGTGGAACAACACCAGGACTGGAACTTCCCGCTAAAAGTGACCAGTGCTGGGTGTTTCCTGGAGAGAACCCAACGCCTTGAAATGAGTTATGATAAAATAGTTTGCCTAGAGATAAAAATCCTCAACGTGACTCTCTCCTGGCTTGTGCTCTGAACCGTAAGGTTTCCATTCTTTCCAGACCTCTCAAAAGCAGGTTCTTCTAATCAAACCTCTGAATGAGAGGCCAATTTTGCAGCTACCAAGGAGCTTGTGCAGGGTGTGCACAACACTTTCCATGAATACTCAATTAGCTGATATCTTTACAAGCCATTTACTTTGCCCCAACTGCAATTCCTTCTGCAGTGGTTCCAAAGCAAACCCTTCTTTTAGGATCATCTCACATCACAACCCTGGCCACAGGTTTTTGATAATCTCTAATTTAAGAAAAATTAAGACTCAATTACAATGATTTTGAACCTCAGAAGGACTGCAACAGACCTTTTCTCTTTTCTCTCTCTGCCTCTCCCTGCCCTTCTCTCACCCCCATGTTGCCAAAGAACATCAAAACTAAAAAATTCAAGTGTTTAGGCCAGGTTTAATTTTGTCCCCTGATACTTGTCAAAGTGCAACATTTATTTGCCTGACCACTTTTTTCAAGGCCTTTTCTTTATACAGTTCACAACAAACATTTGCTCTGTGTATTAAGATTAGAGGGGGGAAAATAAATAAAAAGAATTAGCTGCGTAATCAAAATTGTGTATAAATATTTTTAGTGGTATATAAGTATATTTAACTGTACATAAATTTAGGTATTATCTCTGCTATCTACCAGTCTCAGTGCACAAACTGGGTAGTATATAAGGAATGCAGAAAGAAAATGCATCATGGACTCTGGTGGGGTGTAAAGTCCCCTAAACCAAACTATTCCCAGCAGGTTCTTATTCCTGTGTCCCTAATTTTCTGGAGCAGAGTTCCTTCCCCGCTGCAGCCCAGGCATGTGAGTTCCAAACAGGCTCACCTGGAGCGCTGCGGGGAGCTGGGCTTTGCAGACATTCCCAGGCTGAGGTTCCTAACGTATTAGCAGAGAAATCACTGTCCCCACCAGGGGGTTGTGACAATTAACTACCATTCCTAAAGCTACCAGATATTTCACGGATATGCTCCACTGAAGAGCAAACGAAACAAATTAGGAACGGCATCTTCAGAGGAGCAGGTTCGAGGAGCGCGCCCGACACGAAGGTAATATGTCACACAATTATGGAATATTCCGACTTGGAAGGGACCCACGAGGATCACAGGAGCACAACTCCTGGCCCTACACAGGACAACCCCAAAAATCTCTGAGAGGTTTTCCCAAATACTTCTGGAACTCGCTCAGCTGAAGAGCTCCCAGTCCGTGCACGGATCCAAGGGAAGACATTGCAACGTTGTCTGATTTCAGCCCGTGTCATAATGTAAAATCTTCTTCAAATTTATCAAGCTGGAAGCATTTCACTTTGCAGTCTTAATGTTGTCAACCTCGTTTTTGGTT
This sequence comes from Sclerurus mexicanus, assembly GCA_013396755.1. Lineage (NCBI taxonomy): Eukaryota > Metazoa > Chordata > Aves > Passeriformes > Furnariidae > Sclerurus > Sclerurus mexicanus. The sequence continues at coordinate 326,921 of VWZF01002940.1, forward strand.
TAATAAGCTGGATCAGTGGTACACAAGTGGTTCCACAAGAAGAAATGTTTATTTGTGGTTTCCTCATCTGTCCAGCATGGATTTCTCACCTTGTCACAGCTGGACAGATGATGCAGCTTTTTCCATGCTAATTTGAGTGTCTCCCATTTACCCAACTGTCTATTTTCTTTACATTTATAAGGAATTAATAACATTATGCCCCTTATTGTGTTTGGCTAAAATTACCCAACAGTTTTAGGACAGACAGATACACAGACTGCACAGTTACATACTTTCAGTTTCCTTAGGAATGGATTTACAAACCCTGGGTTTGTGTCAGCAGAACTGCTTGGTGTGTTCCATGTTCTCACTTCTCCCACCTTTTCATCACATTTCTCCTGCCACAGCCCACAGTTCATATATCCATTATCTTCCCAGGTATCTCTTCATGGCTTCACCAGGCCTGAATCCTTGTCCTTTCTTGTCTTTTCCTGTCCCAGACACTAACCCTGTCCCCAAACCTCATTATTCCCCCATATCTCACTAGCCTGGCCAGTGCCAAGTCCATAATTACTTTGTCCCCACCTATTTCCAATTGTCCTTCCATGGGCTGAAAAAAAAAAGCAGGAGGTTTACTCCATGCCCTCCCTTCCTCATGAAATTCAGGCTGGGAATTACAGAAATCCTTCTGTTTCTACTTTCCACACCAACTTTTCCTTCCAAAGCTGTTGGGATGAGGTCCTAAGGGGTCGCCAGGAAAGTTTTAATGTAGGCATTAAGTGGTCAGTGAATACACCACCAAGCTGAAAAATAAGCCAAAGAATTATTGAGATAAAAGAAGCTGGAAGGGCTGGTGGGAATTGAAGGGGTCTGGAAATAGAGGAGGGAAATCTGTAAATATTTAAATGGCTTTTGCACCCACAAGTAGTGCAGGCAGGGGTAAAAAAGAAAAACAAAAAGACTATTAAAGTTGCTCTTAATTCAAAGAGTGATATGAGGAACTACTTCTGTGTAAGAGTTTTCAGTTAGGAAAGATAAGGACCACAAATGGGGAACTGCTTCACCAAGCCAGAGATTTGGGCACTTCACATAAACATGGAAACAAAATTCACAGCAAAAGGTTTAAGAGAATAAATAGAAAGATGATTAGGGAAGAGTTGTGGGCTCATTTGAGAGCCTTACAGGACCCCAACTCTTCATCTGAACCCAAATCTTCATCTGAACCCAAATCATGTCCACAGTCAAATAAATCATCCAAAAGTGGGTAGGAATTCCAATTCACTAGAGAATCACAGGTTTAAGTAATCCTCCATAAAACAATTTGGAACTCTGAGCCAAATTAAACTACTCTGACCTGAGCAGTGGGTGAGAAGGGACAGACATGTCCTGAAACCATGGACCTCCATGGATCAAAAATGCTGCAGAGGGAGAAATCTGAGAATATTCAGGCTAAGAAGCTCAAATTCTACCAGAAAACCAGCAAAATAGACCTGCCTTTACTGGGGATGTTGGAAATGAGATGCATTGCCTAGTATTGCAAAAATTGGGAAAGCACGTGCATCATGGAGGAAGAGGATAAAGCAGCATTTTGCTTTTAAAAGGTTCTTCCCCAGCCACTTCCAAATGGGAAATGGGTGCAAAGGAAAACTAAAGTGGGTCAGAGAGCTGCCACATCACCCTGCCCTCTAAGCAAGGTCCTGTCCTCCAGCTTGGCTTCCTGCAGGAACAGAAAGGGAATTTTAACACCTTGAGAGTTCAAAAGTTGTGTTGGAGACTGAGCTTTGAGAGGATATGACAGCAGAACTAAATCATTCATAAATGGAAGGCGTGGATGGCATTGCCTTAGAACTCCGTGGTCAAACCTGCATAATTTATGCATCTTGAGGATATTAACCTGAGTTTCTACGTGCCAAAATGAGAAGGAAATTTGGCTCCAGTCTCTGGGCATAAACACTGTCATGTCTTCATTTCTTGGAAGTAAATTCTCTAAACTATGATATTGCCACTAACAAAAGGAGTTTGTCAAACAGGCTCCACAGTAACTTTATTTTTCAATCCACAAATGTGAGAGAGGTGAACTCAGCCTAAATCTGGGAAAATGTTGATGTTTGCAAGCACAGCCTCTAAAGCCTTGGGGAAAAGCAACTGAAGGGAAGTTCGGAGTTAGATTCTGTCCATAGCCGTGTGTATATATATACATGTCACAGATATAAACACAGACAAAATGAATTTACTTGATGGTAAAAGTAGCTCGGGCTTTACTGTATTTTGCTATAAAAGTTAGAAAAACTTCCTGGTTCCGCTTTCCCCAGAGCAGAGGGGGAAATGCCCCCTGCACATCATTTGGGTGGTGGGCACAGCCTGAGAACCTGAAGAACTTATTAAGGTTCATCATCAAGCCCAACCATTCCCCCAGCACTGCCAGGGCCATTAGAGAGCCCTGTCCCCAGTGTCCCTGCAGGGATGGGGACGCCACCCCTGCCCTGCAGCCTGGGAGAGGACACACAAAAAAAGAGTGTCAGAAGAGTAAAACTCCTTCAGAAGTGACCGTGGACCCCTCTGGCCAATATTGAGTCCCAGGGTCACGTGTTCCAGTGCTACTGGGAACTGTCTGCACATGGAAAAGCACAACTTTAGGGACAGAAATTATTGCGCTATCAGGTTGTCATCACATCTACATTCATTTCAGAAAATCCAGGATTGGCCACAGCCTCCTTACGTATTTTATGATTTACCAGAATCTGCTTTAGTCTGAGACCTAATTCTTCCATTCCACATATCCCCCCATCCTTCTGGCAGCAGAATTTACATCTCAAACCCGAATAATTTTGCATACTTTTCATTTTAGCACTCTGACATCTTAAAGAAAGAAAAAATAAGAAAAAGCCTTAATTCTGTGGAGTAAATTATCCCCAACCCTGGAAAAAAAAAATCCTGTAAGTTATTAATGTTCTTTTTATTCATAGTTGTCTGTGGAGTTTTGGTGTCCTTCCCCTCCCAGCTCTGTGTGGTGATACAATAGCAAGGGTGTTGTGGAGCACATGGAATTCCAACCAGGACCAGCACCGTGAGGTTTATAAGAACATTTAACACATGACATGTAACTCCAGTGTTTTCCCAAAGGGAATCATGCAACCTTTGTTTACTCTTGGACTTTCTGCCCCAGACAAGTTGCTAAATCTTTATGTATTCAAATATGTGGCTTTTACTGTTCAATTCATTTGCTGGACTGACACAGCAGTGCTGAGACAACCTAAAAAGCTTTCAGAATAATACAAAAAGTGCTGTTAAATATGGATTTTGAACCTGTGGTTCTGATTTTCTGGCCTGACATCCCAAAAAGAGGATCTTTATTTAAAATGAGCTCTGAACACATAAATCCTGATGTTTCTCTAAACCTTCAGTGAGGTCTTGTTTATTCCTTGTTAATACTGTCTGAGATGAACACACTGGAAACACTTCAGCAGGAACAGCAACAAACTGCTGGGATATTCAAGCAGAAACAAAACCCTGAGGTTGTCAATATACACAACACAGCAAATTTTCCACATTCTTGAAGGTGTTGGGGTTTGAATCGCTTTAAAAGAAATCCCAGTTCTTCTTGGAACAAAAAAATAAATAAAAACACAATCTTTATTAAAACTTATTTTGTGTATTGTTACAATTTAATTATTTATATGAATATAACTTGCAGAAATTAAGGAGATTTAAAAAATAATAAATACTCCCTATACTTTTTTTTTCCCCAGTAAAATATAGTCAGTGCATAAACACAGAGGTGGACAAAATAAATCAAACTGGAACTGCATTTTGCAGTAGAAATCAAATTCATGCCGGTGTGTTAGTTGTTCATATCCAGCACCAGAAAATTCCTGGAAAGATTCCATGTTATTTAAGCACAGGAATCAGGAGAAGCAGCTTCAGGTGGGGTCTTGACACAGCTGAGTTGCCCTCAGTCCAGGCAGAGCCATCCTTCCCAAAGGGATAGGTATTGTTCAGCTTGGAGAAGGGAAGGATCCAGGGAGACCTGAGAGCCCCTTCCAGTGCCTAAAGAGGCTTCAGGAGAGCTGGAGAGGGACTGGGGACAAGGCATGGAGGGACAGGACACAGGGAATGGCTTCCCAGTGCCAGAGGGCAGGGCTGGATGGGATATTGGGAAGGGATTGCTGGCTGGGAGGGTGGGCAGGGGCTGGCACAGGTTGGGCAGAGAAGCTGTGGCTGCCCCTGGATCCCTGGGAGTGTCCAAGGCCAGGTTGGACAGGGCTTGGAGCCACCTGGGCTGGTGGGAGGTGTCCCTGCCCATGGCAGGGGGTGGGATGGGATGGGCTTTAAGGTCCCTTCCCACTCAAATCACTCTAGGATTCTCTGCTCTTTACATCCTTATGCTGGTGTAGGGGGAAAGACACCAAAAGAGCAGGGAAAACCCACCCTGCCAAGGTGATTCCTGTACCTCCCATATCCCTGGAATACATCATTTGCACACAGCTCGAGCCAAGGATGCTCCTGAACAGAAGACCTGCAGCTGGGCCACCCCCTGGCAGGGGACAAAGCAGGAGAAAGCCATTTCCCACAGGTTCCTCCACCCTCCCCGAGCTCCAGGTTCCCCCAGCCCCGGCACGTGAGGAGGAAAGGGGTTCAAAAGCCCTTCTCAATGCCAGGATTTCCTCCTGATGTCAATTTTCCCCTCGCTGTGCCCGAGTGTAAGAGAAAGTCTTCGCTGCCGGTCACCCTCCATGCTTGGGGTGGGAAGTGATGTGCACTGAAATCCCCCAAATTCCCCAAAAGAGCGGCTTTGGGGAAAAACTTGGGGACCCTTGGAGGGCGCAGCAAAAGCCCTTTGGCAGCGCTTTGTGGGGCGCAGGAGACAAGGACTCGAGTCTTACCCTCCCTAATGGAGAGCCCATAGGAAGATGCCTCCGACTGTACCCACACAACGCATCCCGCTTTTTTCCTAATCCTTTTATTCCCGGTACAGCCAGCTCTGAAATTTCCTCAACTTTTTCGGGTTTTAGAATGGTAATCAGCGATTTTAGAGGAAATAAATCTATCCCGGAGCCCAGAGCTCTGTATGAAGCATCCCCAGGAATAAGTCAGCAGTGAAGTGCTACATTTCATGTGCTGCCACAGAAATGCTTTCTGGCTGAGGTCTAATATTAATCTATTTTGTCCCTGACATCCAGTAAAACTACAGTGTGGCAAATGCTTTTAAAACATACATATTCAATAGCAGATGCAATAAAGTATTCAGAACTGTTGGGATGAAGAAGGTTCACACACACACAAATATCTTTGAAACTCCAGTTAATCAAGGTGTCAAAGTAACTAAAGCAGTTTTACAGATTTTATTGAAAATAAATCACTTTATTATATACTGAAATATATATTATTGTTTCTCCATAGAGTTTCGCCGTCTGCTTGCCTGCGTTTCTCTTTTAACTAGAGTATCTCCTGCCCTCTTTAGTCCGGTTTTTATAACTACATTCAGCAAGGAAATCCAGCATTAAAGCACATCCTCAGCCTGCCTTCCCCTCCTGCCCTATGCAAATAGTCCATTACTAGCCAGTCTCTGGCAGAAGGAGCCGAGACGAAACACAAGAGGAAATGATAAAACGGCTCCAGAGCCCAAATTTCCCCCCTGCCCTGCTGGGTTTGGGATGACCTTACACTTAGCTGGGACGCCGGGAGGTGGCATTGAACCTCCAAAGATTTACACCTCTGTCCTCTCATTTTTCCTAGCGGAGCTTCCATGCAAGAATACATAAAACTTCCCAGAAACTCAGGCCCCGGGAAGGCTTAAATGAGTGAAAGGAAATATTTGATTCGATCTAATAGACACCCTAATAGATATTTATAGACTTCACGGGGAAACTTTGCACTGGAGGGTTTTAACTCCTCTTCTTGAGGAATTGCTTTCTTCTTTTTAAAGTCTGAGATCTGGCTCAGATCTAAATCACCCAGACAATGCATTTCTTTAAAATTCAGTGTTACATGAAGCTCCTATTGTGTCATCCATTGGCTAATTATTCTTTTCTTACACATTTTTATATTACTATAAAATAATCATATTTCTATAACTTTATTGCACTCACATGAAAAGCTCCTCAGTTGTTTTTTTATTTCAGCAATTCTCCCTAAAGTTAAAGGATGTCTAATACAGCCCATGTGTACAGAATAAATGCTTTCAGGATTTTGGACTGCTTTCTAAACTGATAGATTTCCCCCTGAGAAATGCAAATTCAGCAGCACTTCTCTGGAGATTACATTCCTTTTCACCCCAAAACTAGTTTGAAGTTGAAGTGCGGTATCTAAAAGGGATTTTAAATATTAAAAAATCACATCTATGCTCGGGAATTTTATATATTTATCTATAATTATGTATTTCCCATCCCACATCCACAGAATTCAATGACATTTCCTGGTCACCAGCTTGATGAGGACTCGTGGTCTCACCATCCCTCCTGGTCCCCCTGTAGGGCAGCAATGGGGTGGCCCAGGTGACTGAAGAGGGTCAACCTCAGCTTCTTCACCCAGGCACTGGATTCACTCACTGAAACGTGTATTTACCCCTGGACACTTCTGATTTCAACACTGATTTTTACATTTCTTTACCTGTGCGAACCCCAGTGACTCGCAATACAAAGTTCAAACTCCGTGCTACCTGTAGCAAAGAATTATTTTGCCCTTAAACTTTAAGCAACGAACATGCAAAAAATTACCAGATTTCCTGAGAGGAAGTATCAGTTTGCCATAGAAGAATTTCACTGGGTTTTTTATTCACCAGCAGGAGTTTCCCAGGTAATTCTGATCACAGAAAAAAAATATACTCTGTTTTTAAGTGATGTGTCCATGATTTCATTACAGCCCTAATAGAACAACAAATTCAAAGGTTCGTGTCCAGCTACTGCGTTGGAATGTAATAGAAAAATGTGAGTGTGCCTTCCACACTTTAAAAACTGCCTGTAATCAAAATCTAATTAGTATTCTATTTTACTAGTGGGAAAACTGAGAGAAATGCACACAGACATATGCGGTGTTAGATATTAAGCCAAAAGATGTCTCCAGAAACCAGCCATTCATCTCTTTTTTTTTCGCCTTTATCATCAACATCTTGTCTCTTGAAATATAGACATCACTAAATCAAAAACACTTACCTTTTCACATCATTATAGAATTGCTCAGATTAAATAAGAGCTCTGCAAGGCTTCTCAAAGCTCAGCTATGTTTTCAAACCACCAGGGAGGGCTAGTTCTTCCTGCTCACACAATTATCAAATTGTTGCCAATCTGAGCGTTCCCCTGTACCAATCTCATTATTATTAAGTAGTTTAAATCACCTATGGATCTCATTACCATCACTTTGAAAAGGGTCACAAGGTGACAGCTGCAATTTACTTAAAATTTATCATTAAAATAACCCCTTTTTAAGGCTGCTTTGGTGTATTTCCGACGTTAAACCCAGAATTTTAACAACCTTAGAAGGGGCTTGATGTTGTTTGCTTGTTGTGGGATTTTATGGACATCATCATCATCATCATTCGCCCTGTGTTTTCCTGGTGGAACTCCTGAGGTTATGGGGTGGCTCACATTGTAACACAAAGCTAGGTCAAATCACTAAAGATGAAGTCCTTGTTGAAAAGTTAATTAGTCACTGAAAATGCATGAGCATTAAGGAATAAAAAAAAAAGAAAGAGAGAGAGAGAGAAAAGGCAGTTTTAGCAAGACTTTCTCTTAACAACTGCTCAGTTTCTATCGTTTCAGCTTTCAAGGCTATCACTTTTCCAGCCATAATAATAGTCCTAAATAGAAAAGAAACTATTTTCCCATCTAAATAAAAAGTGGAAAAATTGCCTTACTCTGGTGTTTTTTGGTTTTGTCTTTGGGGTTTTTTTCAGAAGGGAAAAAGACTGCCAGAACTTGTTTAGAAATTACAAGTAAACACGAAAGAGAACAATCCTTGCCGGCCGTCTCCCACTCACTTTTAAGTGGATCACTCTGCAAAAGACTCTGCAGTTGGGTTGATATTTTTAGAGGAAAACATTTTTGCTCAGTAATGTGGAAATAAAATAACTGCAATCACTTCCTTCCTCTGAGAAAATGACACATAAAATTTTATATTTAAAATTCAATCGAGAAAGAAGCTGTATTTTTTCCACCCGAAGCCTTGTAGCTTGTGCGTCCTATTTTTATTTTTAATTTTTTTTTTTCTGGTCTGTGCAGGCTTTATGCTGCATTTTGGATATGAACTTAAGAGGAGATGCTGCAAAAAGTAGCAACTACAAGTAGCTACTTGTAAATATGCAAGGGCAGAACACACATGATGAGCAGAACAACCCTCCCCAAGTTCAGAATACGATAGCTCTGCATGACTATACACTCCTGGATATTTTCATCCCGGCCTCTCATTAATTCCTCTTACTCCTGAAACAGCATTAAGTGTGATTTCTTTTTAAAATACGCCATATATCATGCATTTTTTTAGGCATAAATCTGCTGCATTTCAGTCATAAAAACACAAAAACGATCCCCATCACGGCCTGTGATTGTTCCCATTTATTACAGCATTTAAGGGCCGTTTTGCACATCTCCAGTCGCTGTAGATAAAGGGAAGGTGCCAATTTTTAAGCTGGTCGCAGCAGATGTGGCACAGCAGCCTTGCATTGGGCTCTTTCACCTGAAGCCTTGCAAAGTATGAACTCAGGATCCATGTCCTGCGAGGACTCAACACATCCTTACCACAGATGCCTGGAACATCAAATCTGCCTAAAACAATGGATTTTTCTGTTTCAGAAATAAATTCCCCCAAAATGCAAAGTGTCGTCGTACAGACACAAACATTTCATTGCCAATCCCTTAATATCTCTATTTATACATCCTCACACAACTCTATGAAACAGCTCATAAATGTGGGGCTTGTAATACAAACAACCATAAATATCCAACGCACACACATTTTGTGTGTATGTATATTAATATTTGTAATAGAAATCATATCTTTGCATCTTCCAAAGGCGTCCTTTGTAGCTCTCTTGCCTTTTAAAGCCAGCTATTCTTGAGCCCAGTTTGCCTTTGAAATATGTCAGGATAATGCATTATTGAAGTACTGTACTGAGACTGTACATAAAATCAGTCACGTTCAACACATTTCCATTTTACTTGGTTCTTTTTTCATAATTATTCCTCACTTTTATCACAGCCCCATCCTCAAGAGCTCTCTGGTTACGCCACTAAAATTAACCGCACGCTACAGGTTACGCCTCCGAGGGACTTGCCATCAAGAGAAACCAAAGGTAAAGGAAGAAAAGGAAACTAAAATCATTGCCTTATTATTCATATGAATAATAAATAAACCAGGTTGCAAAATTAAGCACCAGACAGACGAAGGAGATGTGAAAACAAAGTTTCTTGGTTGACCACATGCATCAGAAACAGCCGGTTTATTTAACACAGAGATTTTGGAAGCTGCTGGGAAGAGCAAATCAGGGATTTAAAACCTGTCTTAAAACTTCTGCTATAAATTGGTGAGGTTTTGGTTCAAGAAAGAGTTAAGTCTAACGAGCAGAAAAAAAAAAGAAATTAACTAAAGTAAGGCCCTTGTGATACAATGACACTTGCTCTATGCTCTTACAGAGAAAAACACGATGATAAAACACCACAAAGAGGAGTGTTATGAATTTTATTAATGACTAGAAGACAGTGTGCAAAACATCAAAGGTCTGTGGAAAAGATTAATGACCCCGTGTGAGACTGTTTAATTACCTCCAGCTAATTAGATTCTTGACCAAATTTTTAATATCTGCATTCCTTCTAAAGCCTAATTGAGATTCCACATTATTTATCAATCTTTCAAAAAGCCCTTAGTGCGCTGCTTTTTTTAGTTTTTTCTTTTTTTTTTTTCTTTTTTTTTCCCTTTGCACTTTGACTCCATTTATGGTCAATTATTAAATAAATAGCAAAGTAACTGTTCTCTCTAAACTGCATATGTAGAACACTTTATGCCTGTTTATTTTGACTGCGAGACTATCACTGGCATCTTTTATCCACAATGAAGCACTCCAAGTAATAAACTGAGCGACTCCGCTGTAAACAAGGGCGATGATATTTTGGTTATCTGGGCTGTGCTCAGGAACTCCTCCTGTGGTTTCTGTAAATTAGCCTTTGCTATTGGCAGCTAATCCTTATTTCAGTTTACCTTGGGCCAGGCCCAGGGCGTTATCACGCGAGGCGAGGAGTCCCCACTGTCAGATTATTGCATTTAGATTTTAGTGCTCCAAACCACCCCTCCTAAATGCCTTTACGTAAGGACACGGGTGTCACAAGGCGAGGGACACATGGAGTAATTACTTATTTTTTAAACTCCTTCGGATCTCCCACTGTCCCCAGTAAGGGAGGTGTTGGATCAAGGGTTGGACTTAATGATCTCGGAGGTCTCTTCCAACCTAGTTGATTTTATGAGTCTATGAAGTGTCCAGTGTGTAATTCACACGTAAAGACTGAGCTTGGTTTAGAGTTTTCCATAAGTGTAGGAAACGGGGAAAAAATGGGCATTTCAAGGTCTGGGATGGGGATCACATTACTTGCATAAAGTTGGATTAACAAGGTGCTTCCCAGTTTGGAGGAGGAGAGAACCTCTGGTCTCGTCCTTTGTCTTAAGTGTAAAACAAAGTGCACCCGCTTTGAAATTTTTTTGTCATTTTTGATGTAAATTAGAAAACAAAGTGTGCACATGCAAAATTGTATCTCATATATAAATACAATACATGCAAAATTATATCTCATATATATAACACATGTACAATTATACATAAATATAATACATGCAAAATTATACCTCATACACATACATAACACATGTAAAATTATACCTCACACATATACATAATACATGTACAATTATACCTCATACTTATGTATATAAAATACACGTATAAAATTAAACACTTTGTGACCATTTCTTTGCAATTTCAGAGATTTTCTTCAAATTATCCACTAGAGTTCAGCTCAGAAAATCATACCACGTATGCAGAAATACAGGGGATAGCTTAAAAAAAAAAGCAAACTATATTGTCTATTAAATATCAGTATGTTTTATTTGTATAAGACACTGTTGGGTGTGGCCCTACTAAAACACACAGGGGTTTTTTCAGAGAGATTGACACAAGTGTCTGTATTTACAGCCAGACATGGAAAAACACTGGGAGACTGTAACAAATGGAGAGGGGACAGGGCTTTGAGGGAAGGGTCCCATTTTTCACTATCATGCCTGCAATAAGTCTTATCCAGTGGGATACTCTGCATTACCACAAAAACACATCATTTAATAATACAAAAAGTATATGTCAAAATAGCAAACTATGTAAATCAATAAAAAAAATCATTTACCAGGAATTAGAGGCACACGTAATACATTATGTTTAATTTCTTGAGAGTGACAAAATACTAAATCCCTCACAGCGAAGAACTTATTTGGGGTGCCGTAGTCAGAGCTACTTCATCTTTCCAATGCAATAAAAAGCTTAAAATGCCTAAAATCTCTGTATCCAGGTATTTATTCTGTGCTCCAGCTGGTGAAGGAGTGTTTCAAACCCATTAAAGTTATCCTTATAGCTATATATGGACATTAATACTACAATTTATTTTGTATCAATGCACCAGAAATTAGAGTAATTTTTTTTATGTTAGTTATGTAGTAAAGAGAGGATTAGGAAAAAAACAAAAAAAAAAAGCCCTATTTAACAGAACACCCACTTTTTGTAAAACTGAAGATATTTTTGATGTTTTCCCATGGAAAAAGAGCAAATTTCCTGTCTCTGTCCCCAGAATATCCTTATTCTTTCAGCAGGGTCAGTGGTTTCTCTCTCACAGACTGTACCTGTCTGGGACATCCTCTCTGTGCCTTTTACATCTGACCTGCATCTCCAGCCCCAAGTGCAGGACAGGGGATGGATTTTGGGAGAACAATAATGGATATTGCTCCTGAAATAACTGATCTGGACACACGAGCTGGTGATGGGATTAATTCAAATGGCAATTCAGGTTTAATCAAATGCTGCATTGATGTGCTTTAAATCCAGCAGCTGAGTCTGGTGGTAAAGTTTTTATCTTGTCCACATGGGCATCTTCTGCTCTGCTCCCCACCAGGCACCTCCCAGATCCAGAGATTTCCATTATCGCCCCTGCCACAGCGCAGGGTCCTCCAGGGAAGGGTCACACATCACACCACGCTCTGCCAAACTGAGCAATCCCATATAGAACCACAAAATCACAGAGTCGTGAAGTTCGGAAAAGCCCCCTAAGATCATCAAGTCCAACAGCTAACCCAGCACTGCCAAGCCCACCACTAACCCTAAGCACCACAACTACACATTTCCTGACATCCAAATATCCACTGATTCCATAATGTATGGATGCTGAGGATGGTGCAAGATTAGTTTTAAAACAAACAAACAGAAACCCAAACCCACAAACCAAACAACAAACCAAGAGCTTAGCCTAGCGTGACCCACTACCAAAAATTATCTGTGCTGAGTTAAAAAATTGGGCAGTTTTCCAGCACCCAGAAAACACAGTGCTGGCCTGAGGGGGGGCCATGGGGCAGCACAAGCATTCACTCACTTTAAAAGAGAATTTATTAGCCCAGTCCTGGCCTTGGAGAGACTCAATAATGAGCTTGTCTCCTTCTGCACCATCCCGTTCTTCCACCTTGGAAAGGTGGGCAGGGGCTGGTGCTGATCTGTATCCCCCTGGGAGGGATGGTCAGGCCACAGGAGCAGGATTTCTGTATTTTTCACTAATATTTATTCTCAATATTCTCTGAGAATTTTATTCCGTCTTGCACAGGGTACTTAAAATACCAGAATGATGGAAGCTGAAGAGATAAACTGAAGGAACGTAGCAAGACAAATTTTGTTGTTTGAATTTTTGGTTTGCTGCATTTTTTTAATAATCTGCTTTGTCCTAATCCGCTGAATTAGTGTCTGCCTTTATACCAATATGTTCTTGTATATCTGGAACTCTTTCATGACTTTACATCTTTCTACTCCAAGCCTGCCCAAAACCAAGATCACTTCTAACTTAAAGTGCTCCTAAAAATTTGAAGTGCTCTATTAATTTTAAATTGCTCTACATCATGTCTGCTTAGAATCCCAACTGCTCTTTCACACAAAAAATATTAAACTATAAAAGGCACATCTGCAACATAACAGCTACCCAGGTTTTTTTTTTTAATTATTATTTTAAACATCAACTTTCTTTTTCCCTTCAGCTTTGAAAGACAAGAATGCTCTGGGAGAAAAACAATAGGACGACTCATCGCAGGTTTTACCTTGAGCCTCCCTCTATTGAAAACCGTTCAGGTTTGCCACAGGACTAAATGTATTTTATGCCCACCAATTGGCAGCACACAGTCCAGCCCATTAACCTGCTGCCCCCAAGAAATGATGATTTCCTAGCGGAGTGGTGCTGCTGGAAGATCGACACGTCCCCAGAGGTGCTCCCAGGGTTAACAACGCACCCACGGGTCTCTCCAGGCGACTCCTGATCCCACGCTCGCGTCTCTTTGGGAAACGCGAGCGGGAACGTTTGCAAAACCTTTGGTGTTTTTAGGAATGTGACTTTATCCCCAACAAGAGGGAGAAACAGCATCGCTTCGCAGCAATCCTCCCGCCTGGCCCTCAGAGGTCCATGCCAATCCAGTGCTGGCCGTCTCCCACCACCTCCGTCTGCTCTTCGATGTTCGTAAATGGACGTTGTTAAAAGGAACTCGTGGAGTGAACGACTGAAATGCCTCTGGTTACTGGGAAGATAGGGCTGACTCTGTATAGCACCGACCTTCACTCCACACAGGGCTGTACTTTGGTGGCCAGGCTGGTTTTCAGGACAGATTTTGAAGCTGAAGGCCTCTTGTTTCTTTTGCTTGCACTAACAAGTGGCTTCACTGCCAAAGTCATTCTCCTTGTGCTGCTGTATCTGAAGTACTTTATATTAATCCACCCAAGGGTCACTGCTCCTTTGGTGAGTGATCATAAACACACACAGATACTAAAAAACATGCCCTGATATCCCACATATCGAGCTTCTTCAGACCCATATATATTCCTCCTTTGCCATGCAGATATAGAACCCTTGGAGAGTGATGGGATGAAGCAGCAATGCTTCCCACTGCTCTTTGTCATGGGAGTAACTCGGGAGGTGCTGATTATTTACACACAGACGATCCCAGTAAGCTGCTCCTGGGATATTTTCCAAGTGACAAATTCATGCAAAGTTTCTTGACTTGGAATTAGAGCTGGATCTCCCCGCACACTCTGCTCCCCAGCGCATCTCTGAGCACGGCAGCAGCTGGGCTCCTGCTGGGAACACAGATTTGTGTCTGGAGGGGCAGGTCACCTGTCATCCAAGATAAGATGGGACATTCCCAGCTAACAGAGGAGTCACGCCCCTGCCTTGAGTAAATTCCAGTTTCTTTCCTGATCTGGTAGGGTCTCATATTCCCTGTCCCACTTTCCAGAGCTGAAATAATCCCAGTTGCATCTGCATCCATCTCTGCAGGAGAGCAGCATCAGTCACTGACACAAACAAGATTCCCACCCTGAAAAAGGATGTGATTCTTTCTTTGGTAATACCTTTTATCCATTTAAACAACTTCCTTACCTTATCACAATGCAACTTGTTTAATTGAATGTTGAATCCCATGCTATCTATGCATCAATATAAATTCCCAGTGGGGTTTCTCTCCTGAGGATTTCTTTGATGCTCATTTGTCCTGTGTGAGAGCACCAGCAGGTGAAACTTCCTGTCTTCAACCAGACACACCAGTCTAAGGGTAGTTAAATGTTTGTTTGCTTTATTTAAAAGGCAATTTCTGTGGCAAAGGCATTGATGTCTTTGTCTCCAAGATTAGCAATTCATTATTCACTGGATCACAATTTGACATCAAGGTGGAGGCAGCAGCTTTATTTATGCAATGTAACATCTCACAAAACAGGATAGACACTTTTTGCAAGGGCATGGGGTGATAGGGTAGAGTGGGAATGGTTTTAAACTGAAAAAGAGTAAGTTTAGATGAGATATTAGGAAGAAATTGTTCCCCGTGAGGGTGGTGAGACCCTGGCACAGGTTGCTCTTACCTGTAAATGTGATTGAAAAACCTCATGTATGTGCCAGTTATAATTTATAGTCATAATGCATATTTATTCTTCCTTATTTCTCAAAGTTACGAGAAGTTCTGTTTTGGGAACATTATGGGAAATTAAGCCTTTGCTAGTAAAAGCAGTGAGATGTTCCACGAACCCACCTTAGCTATAAAATCTCCATCACTGCTGGAATTTCTCCACTCTGAATCTCTGTTTGAGGAAGCACTGAACTCACATTTCCCCTTTACCTGACTGCAAGATAGTCAAAATAAAGTGGGTACAGCTGCCATAGCAAGCCCCCCATCTCTATCCCCTCCCCTGGGAAAGCTTTCTGCTACTTGAACGTTCTCAGAGTCCAAGTTTAATAAAATATTTGCTGGATGCAAAACCTGTGGTTATATTGGGTTTTGTTAAGCAGTTTCCTAATAAAGGGCAATGCATGTTCAGCTTTCATAGTAACTCAGATGTGACACAAATAATACAGCAGATAATTACAATGCCCTTTTGCTCACCTCAAATTTAAACAAAGGTTAAGCTGCCCTTTAGAAGAGTAAATATTTTCTGTAGTCAAACAAGTGTGGACACCTTTAGAAACAAGGATATATTGCCAAGCTAAACTGAACTGAAAATGGTTACACCAGAATAATTCCCAGCTATGAAGGATGCAGAGCTGCTCAGCAGGAGCAGCAGCCAGACATCCTGGCATCATGGATAGTCCCTTACCTTACAGAATTCCCAGGCTGCTCTCCAGATGTTTTCCAAGAACTGTTGCTTGAAGTTTCTGTCCGCTCACAGCAGATAGGAGAGAGAAACATTCAAAATAAGAAAGTGCATAATCTCCTTGCCCCTTTCAGTGTGGTAAACAATTTATATCCAATTTCATACAACAGAATGAATCCACAGCCCTTTAAGTAATTATGAAACAGACACTGAAGCTTCAAAAATAAACTCCAGGGAAAGTCTCCCAGAGGGGCCAGGAAGTGGCTGGTGGGTTTTATTTAGTTCTCATGATCCAAGGTTGAGCTGTGAGGGAGATAAGAGCCAGGTGTGTTTTACACATCTCAGTTGTTTAGTCTGAAGCTCATTCAAACAGGGCTTTTCAACCACAAGTCTCCACCCGACTTCTCAAACCTAAATGTGGGCTCAATGGGAGTCAGATGCATTCGGGGGCTCTAAATGAGGAGGACCACCTTCAGGGAGGGAATTGTTGATTAGTTCTGCTGTGCTTGCTTTGGCAGGTGGGGGTTGCTCAGGTGTCATTCTGTTTGCTGTGTTAAGATGGAACAAGAGAACCATTTAGACATTCAGGACCATTGAGTCCAACCTTTGGCTGAACATCACCATGCCCACTGAACCACACCATGAAGTGCCACATCCACTGGTGTTTGGAACACTCCCAGGGATGGTGACTCCAGCAGATGGTCAGTGTTGGCCAATGCAGCCTCTCCTTCCAAAGGCAAAACCACACTGAAGTTCAGTTCCAAGAGTTTAGGGCCAAATAGGAGCTCTTTGTTGACCTGCCCAGTGAATGGATGAGAAATACCCAAGATATTCACGTTTTGACCTTCAACCACCTCTGGCAATAAGAGAATTGCAAGAAATTTGGTCAAGAATCACTTTACCCATGAAAAGCAAAGGGGTTATTCGTGGCAGCAACATCCCTAATGCTCCAAGACAAGCAACCAGAAGGACACACACATAATGCCCATCATTGCACTGTTGACTGACCTGATTTTCAGGCTCTGATTGAGTCTCCCAATCATACTGGTGTTAGTAACATTCAACTTTAACTGTACTTTCCTTCTGACAAGTATTAATCTGTCTGATCTCCTAAATCAGATAGTCAATGAATTTACACCCTGAGACTTATTCATGAACAAGTTGTGCCCCTGAATTTTAACGTGCCATGCCTTAAACTATTAGCTGTATATCTGCTTTATGTGATGTTCCTACATAAGCTGGCAGTCCATCAATTTGGTGTCCATACATTCCTTTGAAAGCTATATTATAATTAGAGCTTAGGTTAATACTATTCCGTAACCATAAAACAGACGTAAAATAATTATAACTCATTTAGTGAAATTAGAAAAAGAGCAATTATTAGGCTCCCATTGTGAGGCTTTGCTGTGAGGGACAGATAATCTATCTGCAAGATGTACTTTAAGAACACCATTTTGAAAGAAATAAAGTAGATAAATTACTGTTTTGTTTGGGTTTAAGAAAACTTAGGCCCATAAATACAAGTTCAACAATCATAAAGGATGTGTGTAAGGGAAGTGAAAGTTCTACTGCGAGAAGAGAGATTATTTAGATGATGCTTTCCTGACAATGCTCTCTCAGGATGTTGTGAAGCTTCATTTGTTCATATTTGCAAGGCATTAAATATTCCAGGGATGTGGACAAAGGCCTATAAACTTCCAACTAAACAGGAGGATGTGCACAGTTTGAGCAGAGGGAGAGGACTCGCCCACGCCAACGTGCATCTGAGCACGCTTTGAGTGCAGGATGTCATAGAATCAGAGTTGTTTGCGTTGGAAGGGTCATTAAAGCTCGTCTTGTTCCCATTCCCTGCAGAGACACCTTCCACCAGCCCATGTTGCTCCAAGCCCAGTCCAACCTGGCCTTGGACACTTCCAGAGGTTTCTGGTAACTTTAATTATGTTTTTATACATCAGAATTTCTCATTCTCCAAGCTCCTTGTATGCTGAGAGATCCATTGCTATGGGAAGAAATTACCTTTTTCCTGGGAACACACCTCCTGGCTGAAATACAGCTTAGGGCTGTATTGAGCCAGCAATTTGCCCATTTTTTCACTTCTTTGGTTGCAGACTAAGACAAAAATCTTTCTGAAGGGTCAGCAACTAAAAGTCTTTTATTGGCAGATTATTGTCCAGTTGCTGATCTCAGGGATTAAAAATTCCCCCAAAGTTGCTATTTCCAAACCTTACAAGAACATAACCTTCTTCAGATAAGAGGGATATTTTTTGTTCCCCTAAATATAGGATCTTTGCATGTCTGAGTTGTGACTTTCTTCTTAGATTTTGAATCCTCTGAGTTTTTTTTAACACTTTTAGTAGTAGAAAATCATATATTAAGCTAAAAGAGTGTAGATTTAGATGGATATTGGGAAGGAATTCCTGGCTGGGAGGGTGGGCAGGCCCTGGCACAGGTTGGGCAGAGAAGCTGTGGCTGCCCCTGGATCCCTGGGAGTGTCCAAGGCCAGGTTGGACAGAGCTTGGAGCCACCTGGGCTGGTGGAAGGTGCCCCTGCCCATGGCAGGGGTGGCACTGGATGGGCTTTAAGTCCCTTCCCACCCAAACCATTCCATGATTCAATGATACTGGTCAATCCATGCCATTTGTAAGGAATTTTGGCTTTGTCCACCTCAAAAGAACTCCATAAAGACCATTATCCTCAAGGAAATGTTTCCTCAGGAGTTCCCATAAGAGGAAGAGGAGGACCTAAAGGCAAATGCTGCTCATGGTACTCAGATCCCAACCCAAAAAGGAGAGAGACCGAAGTCACGGGGACATAAATGGGTTCATGATAACGTGGAAAACCCATTGCTGTTGCTGAGCACAGAAAGACCCCTCCTGCTCACTGCTAACGTTAAAAACCGTAATGAATTAAGCACCAACTGGCTTTAAAGTGCCTGTAATTTATTCAAAGCAAGCCAAACTGATATTTCTCGTTGCTTTGGGGGTCAGCACATTTACCATTCATATTTTCAGGCTTATCTCTACAGTCGGCAGAGACAGAAGGAAGTCTCTACTCTCAGGCTGATTTCAAAAGCTGGAGTTAAAAACATCAAATGTCACACAATATGGCAAAAATATCTCAAACTCCATTAAATTCTTTGTTTCTTTAGCTTAATTTCCCTGGAATGCACTTGAACTTTCAAAGAATCCTGTAAATTCCTCCCTACTTAATTTCTAGCAGTGAATCAGAATTAAAATCCATCTATTCTGTATAACACACACAAAAAAGGGAAAAGCACATCTATTTTTTAAATGCGTCTGTCATTCCATGATTTCCATGTTCATGCAAAACCTTATTTATTGGTTTATGTTGCAACTTAATTCTCTGTTAAATGACCCCTTGGAAACAGAAGTCTGATGAGAGAAATTCCTCGCTCCCAACATTCATAAAAGTGGGAAGGATTATTTTGGGATTCCTGTTTAAATAGTGGAAAGGGGAGAACGACCCGACTTCATCACTGATTTTACTTTCCAAGTGCAACAAATTCTCTTATGCTTCCTGCTAAACAACACAAAAGACAAGTTCAGAGACCTGGTACCTCTGACAGTTGGGAAAGACAGGAAAAAAAATGAATGACGTTCTCGGGAGAATATTTTTCTGTCACTTAAGCAGTTTACATATTTCTCTATTTTTCCCATATTTTTCTTCTTCTGATCACCAGGGATCGTGTGTGAGTTTGGGGTCATTAGGGCTGTGTCTAGTGCCAGACAGATTCTGCTGCAGTCAGATTTTTATGATGACAGCATGAAATTTTCAGAATGCACTGGTGAGTTGTGTGACTATTGTTAGACTGTCATTAAAGAGGAAAAGAAGTATAAATATGTCTTCCCTTTCCCTCACTGCGAGCGAGCCTTTGGCTTTAAATTTTCCAAAATGCAGCTGATTTCTTACAAGAGGTGGAAAAAAGTAGCAAGTTTAGTAATTAGTATTCAAAAATATATTGCAGCTGATTTTTCCCCATTTCCATTGGGAGCGAGAGAAGACACGATTTTGTCAGGGTTAAGAGACCGGCAACAAGAGTTGGGAAAACACAAAATGAAGAATTTGACCTTTTTATTTAATTCTTCCTTTCCTTCTGTCTCCTTCCCCTTTCTTTTCAGTGCTCCAATCTGTTCTCCCCATCCTTGGGGAACACTGCTTGAACCTGCATTTGTGAATTATAAGCTCTCTGTACTGTACATAGCAGTTGTTAAGGATCAACTGATTAACCATTTTATAGAAGATTTAGAGGACTCATTCCAATTTTTACAACTCCATGTGGTTTTTAAATATTGTAATGCTTTCAACCAATATGTTTTCTGCCTCCCAGCTGTAAAACAATACCTATTGGCTTGGGGGGAGGGAATATCTTTTGATACAATTTTGGTCTTATTATGAATTTTTCCACGCTCCTAACGGTATCTTCTGGGAAAGAGGAAAAAAGCCTCAAGATGAAATATTGTTCTCTTCATTCTTGGCTCATCCATTCAGGCCAGTGAAATGCCATGGCCCAAAAATGAGGTGTCACAGCACAACCCAGGAAGAGACAGATGATGGGATTCATGAATTCACTTGTTTTGTTGGCTTAGCAGGACCTTTTAAATTCTTTCATATCTTTATTGCCCTTTGTATTTTGAAATGGGAGAATAAAGGGCTCACATCAAATATGTCAAGCCCTTGTCTGCACAGGCACTTACAACTGTTTTGTTGGATGAGTGGTTTGGTATCAAGGCACCAAGGGAAAGACATGCTCCAAATTCACGCCCTCTGCAGCTTTTAGCAACAGCTTTTTCTCCTGGGGTGACTCTGGACCCCTTTACCTTAAAGTAACTCAAAAAGTTGCAGAGAAAAACTGCCAACTGACCCAAATGAAGGGGGAAGTAATTTTAACATGATGCTCTCGGCACCTCAGTCTTTGTTTTCTAATGGCCCTCAAAGCAGAACCTTCAGGTATTTCAAACTTGTTTTCCTGTACATTTCAGGCATCTAAATTTCTAATTTTAAACCTTTACTCCTTCTGATTAAAGTCTTTCATCCCTCCACGTTCCTACCATTGCTTCAACTGTACAAAAAATTTACCTATTTACAGAACTGCATGTTAATCACTCCCACCATCCCTGATAATGTTGTAATATGATCATATTATCACAATATAATAGCTAATACAATAAGAACCGTAATGACTGTAATTATAATTTTAGCTAATGTTATTTGATGCAATATAATAACGCTCTAACAAGTATAATAACAAAAATAATACTTAAGGTCCTGAGAAGGAGCAAACCTGCTGCTTTGGCTAATGTCGAATGTACACTTAACTATTGATTTCACAATAAAATCTAAACGCTGTCAAAGAGCACCAATTTAGCTCACAGAGACTAACCAGGCAGGACAAATTTGAGCTGGTTTACCCTGCATTCTGTGTAAGCCACCAGTGCCCAGCTAAGCCACGCCTGGGCACTAAAGCATGAAGGCATTTCTACCTGGCTTAACAAACCCCTCTTGGAACATCTTCATTTTGCCATAAACACAAGGAAAACCAAGACACGGTCAAGGACGTGCTTGGATCTGGGATTCTGTCTGAATATTCTGAGGAGTGATGAGCTACCAACTGGATTTAGCTCTTTCCCTCTCCTGGGAAGAGACTCTCCCAAGGAACAGCCCCAAACTGGGGGCATTCAGGATGGAGAAGAGCTACGTTCACATCCAAACCTGAGCCATGGCAGGCCTCCTGCACTTTTTAGCATCGGAAGAACCTCTCCCCCCTGGAAAAATTCTTTGAAAGTAGTGTTAATTAATAATTTGGCTGCTGACAAAAAGCCTTTACACAAATAAACTCTACAAATAGTCCCTAGGAAGAGAATGGAGGCTGTAAAAGCCTTGTATTTATTAGGAAAGCCTTGGATCTGATATGTGCTGGCACTTGGAATTCCAGGCCTCTCATTTAAGAGATTTTCTTTTTTTTTTTTTGGTATGGCAAATTACAACATTTTCTTCTCAATATCACATTTTTCCAGATGGAACTTGCAAGTTCCTGCAAGTGCCAATCCAGAGGGCATCACAGAGGAGAGGAAGAATATCAAATCATACAGAGCTGCAAACAAAAGGGGCGAGAGCATCCAGATATATTATGTATTAAAACCCGTGAATCTTATAGAACCTCTGTAAGGCCTTTCACTCCAGGCTCTCTTCAGTTCCTGCTGTACTCCCACCACTCACCATCCTAAATGTCCCATTACAGAAACACAGATTGCACAATGAATGCCTTCTTAATTTCTCAGTTGATGGTATTTTTCAAAGAAAAGCACCAAAAGCTGTTTCCTTATGCCACAGCCTGTCTGATGCCCTTTTCTTTTGCAACAAACTTCCTCTCCGTGTGTTTTCTCAAATAATTTCTCTTTCGCCATTCCTTACGGATCTGCCATTCCTAACATTTTAGGAATTCCACAGTATTTCAGTCATCTGACTGCTGCATTTGCATACGTGTTTCTTTATAAACCTTAGCAGAAAGCTCTGAAAACTGAAAGAAAAGCACGGAAACTTCGAGATAAAATCCGGTGAGCTTTTCATTCAAAGCATCACCAACTCTGCCGCAGAGATTTTCACAATGGATTTGGCTGCTTTGAGCCTTCGGTTCCCTTGGGGTGCCGAAAAGAAAACACCTTGGAAGTTGTACATCAATTTGACAGGAGCCAACTGCTATTCCCAATCCAGTGGAGGTTGATGGCTCCATTACTGCTTATTTATAAAGTATTTGCCATGGATTTCCAAAGGAAATCTGTGCTTAGAGGGATCTTGGGGTAGGAAGCACTGCCAGACTATAGTGCAGTAGAAGTGGAATAAGACTCCAAACTCAGGCTGGGGTGTCCATGCCTAAACACAAGGAATACTGGAGGGGACTGGATGATCCAAGCGGTGTTTTCACAAAGCATTTCCCAGCACTGTCCTGTTTCCAACAGATAAATCACTCTTGTATTTGCCCTCTTCAAAACTAATCTATTGTGGTTTGCATAAAACTGAGCTCAGTCTTATGTCCTGCAGTTACTGCACCTCCGATGTCTGACTTCTATTAATCAGTTTATTAGAGATGGCTTAGATTGCACTTCAACTCCAATTTTATTCACAGTTTTCCTTGACTTTATCTGGAAGACTTGATCCAATCCATATGATGTCTTACCTTTTAGCTGTTCACATTGATACCGTCTCTCTTTATTGGCCTCTTGATGCCCGCTGATGTTTTATGCATAATGATGCTGCAGTGTAATTGAGCTGTAAGCTTCAGTTTAATTATGAGCCTTCATGATACCTTCAGCACTTTTTCTTCTCTGATTACTGTAACTGGTTCTCTCTAACCCCTTTAAAATCCTTAATCTATAAAACCACTTGTAGACAAGTCGTTTTTAGGAGAAAGTCTAATTACTCCATTGCAATTATCTTAATGCATCCTCAGTATTTAGGGGGGAAAAAAATCAGCCTCAGTGAAATGCACTTTGTGGACTATTCCAAACACTCCCATTTAATGATGTGAGTCACACTGCATCTCTTTGGGGCTTCAAATGAATTTCTCTGGAGAAAGGGAAGTGACACTCCAAGTCATCATCTTTTTGGGTGATTTCATTAATTTCCCAAAGTTTTTGGAGTTGTGGCTATCAGACTTCTGCTGCTTTCAGTGTATGAAATTCTCACTCTTTCAGTTTAAAAGTTAAAAATGTGTGTGAGAGAGGAGGGAGTTGTACACTGTCTTCATTCAGAGTTGAAAACCCAATAAAATCTAAACTCTCAATATTCCAAAGGCTTAATATTGTTTCTGTTACTAGTGCCAAGTGATTTATACTGGAAAAATAAAAATAAATTAATTTTAGAAATTAGGAGGATGAGGTTCAGCATTACTGCTGACCTTCTTCTCTCTTTAGTTCCACTTTCCTCACTCCTTGTTGTGTAACGTTACACAAGTTGCTTGCATGGAATAGTACTTTATTCGGTATATTCCTTTCCTCTTCGGGATTCCTCACTTGTTCCCCAATTTACGGACTTGTTTTCTGCAACAGAAATCTTGATGGCTTTATTTTTTTCCATTTCTTCGCTTGATGACCATATAATTTGCTGCCTGTTTGGTTAAATTCCCAGATTTGAGATCAAACAAATTCCTTGCATATAAATGAACGTATCAAGTCCAAGGAACACATCAATTCCAAATCAGTGATTTGTCTCCTTGCATTACAGGGGACTTTCTCCAAAGGCATCACTTGACATTATGGATTTCACCAAGTGCAGGGCTGAGCTTGCAGTTGTGGAGTGGCCAAAAAGTGCTGCTGTGGCCATGCAAACCGAGGTTTGCTGAACCCATCCTTAGGGAGGACACCTGTGGATGCCTGAGGAAATGCAGGATACAGAAGTTTACAGCTTATCAGCAAGCATGTTTGGGTTTTTTACAGAAAAAAAAGACTGATACATCTCCTCATCTCTTTCTGCTCCTGTTTTATTATTTTCCTCCTTTTTTCTTTTCTCTCCCTTTTCTCCCCATATTCTTTTAATTTCCCCCATCTTTTCTTATGTTTTCATTTCCCCCTCTTTTCTTTTTCCTTTCCATTTTTCTCCTCCTCCTTTTTTTTTCTCATTTAAGCCTTCCTCCCCTTCAACACTGTCATTCAAAGTGTGGCATCCACATGTGCTCTGAGTGTATTCCTATTTTCATAAGAAACATATTTAAGATTGAAATGACCCTTCTTGACCAGCAAAGACCAGTACAAACTCCAGGCTGCAGGTTATATATATTGTAAATAAATTGAATAAATACAAACACATTTACTCATTTTTACCAAACTGACACCTGAGTTAAAGTTTTTAAAAAGGTTACTCAATTCCCAGAGGAAAAGATTGAAAATTCTTTGGGACAACATCCAAAAGGTACAGAATTACATTGAATTATTTACTAGAAATAATTCAGAAACCAGTTTAAACCTTATGTGTCCTATGGACAACTCTATGCAAGTCTGTTTAATGTAGTTTACATTTAAAAAATGTAAAAAAGACTCTTGATCAACAAAACTGAATTTAATCACTGGTTTAGCAGTTTGGCTACAATTTCTAATTTACAATTCTAGCGTAAAAATTGGCAATTTTTATTTGACTATTAAAAAATATTGGCTTTTGACCTCAGCCCATTACACAGCAGAAATTTCCACATGTACAGGAGGTACAACAGGTAGAGCACATAATAAAAATAATAAAATAAATTAATAAGATAATAAAAATAATTCTGCAGAGGTGAAGTTCCAGATAAAGAAGGATCTTATAAAAATCAAAATCTTTAGTCTCTAGCAGTGTATGGACTGACCTCTTTCCAGCTGTGCCTTTACAGTAGCTGGTCTTTAGCAAATACTCACTCATAAAATAAACTTTTGGTCGTGGAGAATAAATAATTTTTTACAAAACGGAAAAAAAAATTGAAATGTTCTGCTTTGGAAAACGACAATTTCTGCTACTGAGGTTAGTGACAGAAATCTTCCAATTATTTCTGATGAAACCAGGAAAAACACCCTGAAAAAAAAGGGAAAAATCGTTCACATTTGGGCAAGTTTGTCTTGTTAATTCCAACAGCACGGGGAAGCACGACGCTTAATTTTGGCTGTGCGTGGGCATCAGGAACTGCCTGAGGGACTGGCAGAAAGGGGCAGGAAAAACAACGTTCCCACATCAGAACACAGCTGGAAGGAGAGACAATGATGATACCCTCCTTATGTGTGTGGAGCTCCTGGGAGAGGTTTAGCTGCTCCTCTGGGGGCTGACTGCCCACAAAGCCAAGCTGGCGAGGGGGTTCCTGCTCCTCCAAAGGAGCTCTGGGTCTGTCCCTCTTGCAGGTGAGCAGATGTGGGTAAAGGAAGAGGAAAGAGTGGAGAAGGCAAGAGGAAATCAAGGTTTGAATCCCAACGGTGAGGGTGTGACGTGGCGGGACAGAGGAGGGACCGTTTCTGTTCTGATGGTTTCTCTCCGGTGACTGAGGAGTGAAAAACTGGCCAACTCCTCCTCTGGGAGGCACGTCTTTGGTGCCCCACACACAGCCAGCATCACAAACCCTGGCAGCTGGAAGCTTGTTTGCCTTGTGGAAGTCAAAAGGCTTTACTGATAACGTAAAGCTATTCCATTCCTTACCAAAATTGCAATTTAATTAAAAGTAAGCCCAGTCTGTCAGGTTCTTTTACACACTGTTCCACTTCAACATATTAGCGGTTCGTTTTTTAAAAAATTCAAGATAAAACTATAAAAAATTCAAGCTAGAACTACAGAAGTAGAGAAATGCAGGGATCAGACTCATTCTGGTTATCACCTCAGCAGCTCCTGTGAATTACAGCAAGAGGTGCTAGATCATCAGGAAATCTTTGGGATTTTGGAGGCAGGAAAGCAACAGAAATCACGTTCATCCTGGATGAATCCACTGAGCGGGTCCAGCAGGTCCATTCCCACCACACTGCACAATGTGGGGGGTTCATACACCCCCAGATCCAGTTTGGCATTAAATTTCTCCAAATACAAATTCACCCAAAGGCTCTTGCAGGTGAACTGTCCTTGTTGAACAAGAAATACTGAGGCCCTCATAAAATTCCACTGTATATATATTATATTTATATTATATATGATCCTCTCCATTATAGCAAGGATGGAAACTCCTTCAGTCACTAATTGCACACCTCAAACAACTGCTCCTATTTCAAGTCTCCCAGTGGATATTCCTGTGGTACTTTAGGCTACAATTTTATTTCTATTTTTTCCCAACAACTCCAACATTCGTCATTAATCATTTGGATCCATTTGGCATCAATACCACAGCAGAACCATGTTAACCAAAATATAAATTACTTATGCCTATGAATAGAACTTCCTGGATCTCCTTGGCTCATTCTTTAATTGTTGTTGCATGTTTCTTCTCGTGCAACTCATTGGTTTTCAGAGCAAAGCTGGTCATTGCATCCTGCATTGAGTAAACACAAGTCTGTCTGCTGTTTCAAAACGCTAGAGAGTTATTAAAATAAATAAATAAATTAAAAAGCCCACCAAGTTTAACTCCATTTTTTTTAATAAAACCCCAGTTTCTTCTGATCTTCATATGATAATAAACTTTCCTAATATTCTCTACTGAAGATTAATACACTTCTCTAGAAAGTTATATCTAATTTATGTGACTTTAAGGGTCATGCTTTAATAACAATGATGAAACACGATTATTACTTCCTAATGCTGAAATTACAGTTTTTACATTGTAAATTTTTCCTGCTATGCGCCCTGTGGCACTAACATTTTTATCACTCCATGTGTTTCTAGTTTTAAAACCTTTACCCCTGCTGTTTGAAAAATATTTCTCATTTTCGTCCCCTATGGAGTACAGAAATCCCTAAAGGCAAACCATTAGTGATCTTTCTGCCTTTTCCCAAACACTTATTATGATCACCAGTGTTGCTTCCACTGCCTCATTGGCTTTTGGTAAAGTATGCAAATGAGATGTTCAAAATACACACTTTTTGCAACTGTGCAAGTTCATACTGATTTATAAAATGGGAAGGCTATTAAAGTGACTGAAAATGTCAGCAAGATTTATGCATGGGTGACAAATTGTATTGGAAATGCTCATTTTTAACGGGCTGGCCTGGGCTCCTTCTCTTTTTTAAAAAGTGTTGGATGTGATACACTTGCTTTAAGGCCATTTGCCCCTCCCATCTGCCCATTTGTTTTAAAGACGCTCTGACAGTGACTTTTCCACCAGGAAAATAAACAAAGCCCTGCCCATTGATTGTTTTTATCACGGAAAACAGAAATTATTTCTCTTCTTGCTTGTGCCTTTCCGAGAAGCTCATGAAGGAACAGCTCTCACCTTCGCTTTGGGATGAAACACTGGTGGCCCAGACAGCTTCCTTCCTGGAAAAAAACAGGAATGGCATCTGGAACAGCACAATTCCTTGGATACTGGTACAGCCAAGACCTCTCTTTGGGTGCACACACAGAGGACGCAAAGCTTATATTTCAAGGCAGAAACTGCCTTGGTTTATGTAGGATGCAATGCCTGAGAGCAATTTTCATTCTCCAGCAACAGTTCCATACTCAAATATCATAAACACCATTAAAAAAATCAACACGTGCCAGGTACAAATTTTACAATTTTGCCAAAACATGGATAAAGCAGACAGGGAATCATATGGAAAATAGTAAAGAACCCTTATTTTAGAACTCTATGATACACAAATCTATTATGAGTCAATGAAAACACTATAGAACTTTTCACAATGGCAAGGAAATGATGGAGAGATTTATGAGGGTTCATTTCAACTTTAGCACCAAAGGCGAAAGGAGCCTTGTCATCGATGTTAAAGAGAAAAGGTTTAGGCCTATAATCACACATTATATTATCCACATGTGTACAGCCAGAAACGTCGGGAAGAAAGAAAATCAACAAACTATTGAATGCCTTGAAACGCTCATACATAATCTCCGACCTAAAATGAGAACTACTGCTCCGATACCAACACATTTATAACTTGTGGCAACACGCATGACGTTGTGTGAGGGGTTTTAAATAGTCTCAAGCAGAGCATGAGCCCCAATTCTAAGGGAGAGAAGCTGTGCTTTTGTGATTCCTTTCTTCTGCTCCTGTGCACTCGCTTTGGTGTAAATCCCACTCCCAGGAAAGCTTAAACCAGTGCTTGGGTTTATGCAGGAAACCCAGGGCACGAGGTTTCGGCCACCCAACCCTATGCTGAGGGATTTGAGCCCCTACTGACAGCAAATACCAGTGGTTTAACAGTATTTAGGGGCACATTAATGCAAATGAGGCTTTAATGACCTGGGCCTTGTTTTTAAATCAGTACATGAGTGTACAAAAACAGCGAGTTGAGCCCATCAAAGAGCAGACCACTTGGGTAGCCACAGCAAGTACAGATGCAATCCTCTCCTTCCCAAACTCAAAATGCTGTAAAAGTTATTATATAATCCTCTGTATTGAAAAATTCAATACTGAGAACTTAATTCTACTTTTTATATTCAGATCAGTCAGTACCAGTACCATTATTGCTCTGATTTTCCTAATTAGTTCATTAAGTTGCATAATAATTGGTTTACTGCCACCCACTTTTTATGATGCCAGAACTGTGAAAATAAAATTGATTTAGGGCCTTATTCTGATCTATTATGCTTATTCACTCACATATCCTGGTGCTTGCTGCAGGTTTTTTCCCCTTTTGTCTCTCAAAGCCTGCATATCTTTCCCTGGTTTCACTTAAAATGCTGCTCATATTCCAGTTTTATATAGGTGGGTTTCAGATGTGCACTTGACACAAACAAACAAATAACCAAACCGTTGCCAATGGAAAACATCTGTCTCTCACCTTAGGAGGTCAAGATAAAACTCAGTGTGTGAAATACAACGTACGAGTTGGAATTTATTTCCATTGTGTTAATGACATACATCAATGCCTTGACAGCAGTAGCTGGCACGTTGTATTAATGGAATTGTGTCCTAAAAAAGTGACGGCTTGGCACTGAAACACCCTGCCAAAGGCACGGTATGGGAAAGAAGGGGGCAGCTCTCTGCTACTACCCCGAGTAGCACAGCTTGTAGTAGCAGTCCAGTGTGTTGTATTGTAGGAGTGACCCTGCAGCGCAGATCCTTGGTGCAATAGGAGAGCCACAAAATTCACACCAGGGAAGTGGCTTGGATCTGGGAAAAAGTTAACAGGAGTCCAGACTCAATCAGCACTGAATTTATATGGATGGCTGGAAGAACAGTCACTGGTTTCCAGTACATAATAAAGCTGTAGTGGCCTTGTCCTGGGTAGTCACAGAGCACTGGAGGGTGGTCACCAGAGCAGCCACGGAACACCAAAGGACACAGGAAATGGAAGAGAAGAGGGAGAGGGAGAGGAAGAGAGAAGAATTCAACAGGTGAAATAAAAAACTCTTCTATCACTTCTGTTGCTTTCCCAAAAGCTGCCCTGCCAAACCAGAACAAGGAATGCTCCATCTCTTCATCCAGGGAATCATGGAATAGTTTGGGTTGGAAGAGACATTAAAGCCCACCCAGTGCCACCCCCTGCCATGGGCCGGGACACCTTCCACCAGCCCAGGGTGCTCCAAGACCCATCCAGCCTGGTCTTGGACACTCCCAGGGATCCAGGGGCAGCCACAGCTTCTCTGCCCAACCTGTGCCAGCCTCTGCCCACCCTCAGAGTAAAAAACCCACTGAGTGGACAGTGCACAGCAAAAGAAAAACAAACAAAAAAGTTCTATATTTTCTCATTACTTGAGGCAGCTGCTGGTTGGAGACACTTCTGCACACTCCTAACACCAAAAGGAACTTGTGTTATCTCCTCCTGTGGAAAAAATTAGTGAGGTCTACACCTTGCAGGTCCCAGTGGCCAATCCAGAGGGCCAGGCCCAAGCTGTAGTGGTAAAATGACTAAAACAGGATTGGAAATGAGCAAACAGAGGTTTCCATGAGCTTTTGCTGCTCTTGGCCTGCTTTTTTATTTTTGGCTGTCAACTTTGCAGCTTTTGGAAATGGGAATGTTCAGCCACTACATGAATCTGATTGTTGCCTCCAACAGAAGCACGGAGCTGACTCCCGTGCATGCGTTTCAAAAGTTAAAA
Organism: Sclerurus mexicanus; assembly: GCA_013396755.1. Taxonomy (NCBI): domain Eukaryota; kingdom Metazoa; phylum Chordata; class Aves; order Passeriformes; family Furnariidae; genus Sclerurus; species Sclerurus mexicanus. The sequence continues at coordinate 357,402 of VWZF01002940.1, forward strand.
GTTTATTGAGATTGCAAACAATTTAAAGTGTTATTGGGAGTGCAATATGGTGCATTATATCCTCGTGCTCACCAGATGGCTGCCCTAAACAAACGCCATCAGATGTGCCACCGACACGTCCAAATGAAGCGACACAGGATTAGAGGTGGCCAAGACCTTCCAGCCCTCCCTGCCAGAAACTCCTTCTCCCTCCCAGATTCCAACACACAATCATTGCATTAATTGCTCCAGAGCACCGAGTCCCAAAAGTTTCACGTCAACTGACTGCTGTCCACCCTCAGAATTCCTCTCAGGTGACAAAAAGCTCGTTTCAACAGAAATGCGATTAAAAACCCTTGTGAAGGCACAGCCGACTCGTTCTGACAGCGACCAGTTCTTGAAGCATCTTGGGGAGGCTGTCTTCGGTCTACACTTAGACAATGCTTATTGGCTTGGAACTGAAAGAGGGCAGGTTTAGGTTATGAGGAAGGAATTCCTGGCTGGGAGGGTGGGCAGGCCCTGGCACAGGTTGGGCAGAGAAGCTGTGGCTGCCCCTGGATCCCTGGGAGTGTCCAAGGCCAGGTTGGATTCCCTTGGAGCCACCTGGGCTGGTGGAAGGTGTCCCTGCCCGTGGCAGGGGGTGGAATGAGATGAGTTTTAATGTCTCTTCCAACCCAAACCATTTCATACACTCCTGACAAACCTGAAGCACAACTTTAGAGAGATTCATCTACTGATCCTGAGCTGGAGAACAAGCTCTGGAGCTTCTCTCTATGCTGAGGCACATTCTTCTGACTGTACAGACACCACTATTTTCCAAAAGGAGTCCGGAGTCAAGGGCCTGTTCTCACTGTGCAATAATTCCCTTATGTTACTCCATTTCCCCTTATTCTCCCAGAATATGGCCTCGTTTGATGAACATTTTTTTCTTGCTGATGTAAATATTTCCAAACACTGCAATAAAAATTTCATTACAAAAATGATTGAGAGCTTTCGGGTAGTTTTGCTAAAAAGAGATGATTTGTACTTTTTTTTTTCAACTGTACACTTGAAGGGAACTGATGTGAAGTTAGTGCTATAATAAAAATGTAAATAAAATTCATTATAGTTCATAGATTTCCTGATATCATCTTTATTGACTCAATATTATGGAAATACGTGAAAGTAAATACAAAAATTATTTTGAGAATACATCAGTACACCTTATTTTATCATCATAAAATAATAATGGAAAATCCCTTCAGGAAAAAAAAAAAAAAAAAAGATGACATTTACAATACATGACTTTTCTTATGTTTTCCACAAGTGTGATGTTACATAAAATTAAATGTATATAATTAATGTTCCTCTGTTTATGAGCAGCATTGCTTTACTCTTACTGCATACAATGTCTCAATGCCAAGATATAAAATAGACCCACTGGAGCCAATTTCCCTGCAGCATCACCACATTTTTTATGGTTTCTTGTAACCCTCTAAATTCACCACTTGAACAATTGTTTGTCAATGAATCTTTTAGCTTAATTACAAGATGCTGTACGTGCTTCCTGACCTGTTTTTGAGGTCAAGTGACATTTATTTCTCACTGGAGCGAATTTGTGCTGGAGCTGACACATGTCAGGGATCACTCTGGATTCTCATTACATATTGTAATTCACTCTTGGGGTGGAACTCAGAGCTGACAAAGTGTGGCTCAGATGTAGAGATTTGGATTTTTCTCAGTATTTCCTCATATCTGTGGGATCACTGAAAAAATTTGGGAGGTCTCTGCCATGACCGGGTTGGTTCTGGAGTCCAACCTGGTTACTGAGCACTTGATCCACTCGTGCCCTGAAAAGCTCCAAGGATGGCAATGGCACAACATGTCTGGACCATCTGCTGCCCTGCTTGATTCATGGGGAAAGAGTCCCTCCTTGTGTGAAGTGAGGAACTTCACCTTTCCAAGTTGTGCTCATTGTCCCTCATCCTCCTGCCCCACACTGAGTGCTGAACCAAGGGAGATGATCACAGCTCTCCCCCACTCCACATCCCTGCCCCTACAGTCCTGGATCATAGAATGGAACCAGCTAAGCACAAATTTAGAAAGTGGGGAGTTGAATTCCAGTTCTATTTTTACCATTGTCATGCGTGTGGTCAAGTGAGAAACTCATCTCTGACCAGGCTTCGAGAATAAAATCACAGAATCATTTATGTTAGAAAAGATCTCCAAGATCATTGGGTCCAACCTTTGGCCATTTATCACCTCATCAACAAGACCAAAGCACTGAATGCCACATCCAGTCATTCCTTGAACACCTCAAGGGATGGTAACTCCTCCACCTCCCTGGGCGGCCCTTTCCAGTGTCTGACCACCCTTTCTTCCTGATGTAATCCACAGACTGAAGGAGTTGCAGTGCCACATGAGAAATGCCGTGACTGACCCACTAAAGCTGTTCAACACATGGCAATGGGTCGCCACCTCCTTGACGAGCTTTGTGACAGAGCACACCAGTACAAAACCAGCAGAAATAAATACATATATTTCTCTGAACAATACATTTCACTAACCCACACACTCTGATGAGAACAAACTGGTATTTTGAGGTAGGCTGGCCATGTCCACCCCCAATATTCACAGTCACATCACCGCTCCACAGCCTCTGCTTCCCTGGTCACAGCAAAACAAGTCACCAAACAAAAGTCCCCACTCCGGGATTGGCAGTGAAGAATCAGAACCCTTATTTTCAGAAGAATTATTCTAAATAAGAAATATTCTAAATAAGCTCGGAATGTCACTCTTGCCATGGCTAAGAACTCGGTACAAATGTAACATTTAACCCAGCCCTGTCATTGGCTCTGGGCAGAATTGAGGGAATACGACCCAAAATCCAGGGATAAACATTTTGCTTCTCTACACTGGATAAACAGGCATCCTTCTCTTTGCATTCCTCACTGGATCCTCAAGCCTTTGCCAACTTGATTACACAATTCTTAACTAAATATTTGCCAACTGCAGCTGCACTACTAAGTGGTGCTGCTTGAAAATTCCTTTAGCAAAAAGAAGGAAAGCATCATCGCAGCACTTTTATTTTTAGTGTCTTCTTTTTATGAAAAAAAATCTTTTAAAGAGTATTAACTGGCGTGTTGAAACGAATAAGAACTTAAAAAATATATATCTACCAATAATTTTATATTTATTGCCCTTAATTTAACAAATTATCACACAAACTACATAGGCAGCATTTTTGCTGTGAAATTATTATACTTAAATGAACTTTTGACAATGTATTAATTACAAGGACATGACCACATTTATTCTGCTGATCCGGTAATTACATGCATTAAAGAAATATTTATTCAGAAACCATGTAGTGTACTTCAAAACAGGCTTTTATTGCCAAGCTGCCTTTCCTGGATACAACTGCCTTCTTGTGAGCCTTTCCCAAACTTTTGCAGAGGAGCAGAAATGCTGAATAAAGTCTGGGCTGACAACTTTCTCTGCACACTTGAAAGGCCCAGCAGATTCTCCATGAGATCTCAGGCTGGATGGAGAGCTTGGGGCAACTCTGGACAGATTTGTCCTACCTGGGCTTTACTCTGCTGGTTTATGAGGAAAACACAAAAAATGGGTTAATTAATTTTTGCTCTTTAGATGTGAAATCCCTGCAAACCAGCACATGTGTTATCTCAGTACTACAATTGCACATCGTTTCCCTTGCTGGATGTGTAGATAGACAGGTAATCAAACGTTTTGCCCTCTGACCACTCAACATGCACAGCTAAAACAGTAAAGCCAAACTGGCCACGGCATTCACTTTGCACTTTGCGGTGCAGCCTTTGGGTTTCACTCAACATTAAAACCTGTGAGACTAAAATAAAGTCAAAGAGTGAAAACCAAAAATCTGATCTCCAAAACTGATTCTAATTTTCTCAGCCAGTGTACATAAGGACTTAAATTTTCAATTATTTTTATTAAGTTTTAAGGCCATTTTGTATTTGATAGCCAGTGGAAAAATTTAAATATTCTCACTTTCATGCCAATTTTTTCATTAAGCAATCTAGAACATCTTTAAAAAAGGATCTTAATCTAATTAAAAATATATTTCTGTCCTTCTCTCTATGTTTCATAATACCGAGAAACATTTTTATGGAGTCCCCTGGTACTGAGCTGTTCTTGACTGTGAGAACAGCCAAAGGTTAGAACCACCTGAAAGAAACTCTGCATGTTGAAATAACCCAATTTCACTCTATAATTGTCTGTAACTCTTACTGTATAGACCTGGCTTTGAGTTGTTTTTAATGGAAACCTACAATGCCAGTGAGGAAAGAGTAAAATCTGGGATGTGAAGGAACAACCTTAATTTTCATACCCATCCAGCCAAAAGAAACAATTTGGTATAAAGGAAAAGATGTCACCTACTACGAGTGGTCTCCCACTAAGAAAATACAAAGGAAAGCACTAAGGGAAACAAGCAGAGAGGTCCAAATATTCCGCATGGAAAAATGTGGATTTATGTTCATTCATTGCTTAAGTCACTAAATTATTACACAAGGACCTTTCCCACCCAAAAGATTTACTCCTGCAGCTTGGGGGTGTTCAGTGCCATGGTCTGGTTGACAAGGTCATCTTTGGCCAAAGGTTGGACTCGAAAACCTTGGAGGTCTCTTAGGACCTTAGTGACACTCTGAACAGCTCAAGGCACTTTTCCCTAATTTTTAGATATTTCAGCCATGGAGTGGCTGTTTTGTACCTGGAATAACTGGTGGGTGAGGTCACTCTTTGCTCGTCATCACTTCGCAGCAACAAACCATGACTGTAAGACTGGACACATTTTGTTTCCCTCTCTCAAGAGGAGCCAACAAAGTCAAAGAGACACATTTGGTTTAAGGCAAACAACAGACCCTGTGTCAGGAAAACGATGTCATTGTGTGATTTTAGACCTTTTCACTACTAAAACAAACATTAATTTTGAAGATAGAATAACCATGGCAAGGTGGATCTAAAGTGGATGCTACTAAAGGTTATGCAAATGTGAGGAATTATAATTCTATCTCAATGTCATTACATGTGTCTACTTAGATGCACATTTTCTGCTATGTTTAAGTTAAACAAAACACTAAATGACTGTGTAGTATGACATCTCATTAATATGTTTCTATTCACATCTGTGCCTTTAGTATTAAAAAAATAGGCTGTTCCAGCGATAAGAGATTAAGTCCTTTAATTAGAAACAAATGACAAATCACTGTTAACCCCATGTGATGCTTTCTAAAACTTCCATCAAATATTCCCCTTAAAACATTATTAAGCCCAAGTTCAGCAGATCTACTTCCTAGAAAGTGCCATTTAACAAAACCCAGGCAGGATGTTAATACTGAGCCTGAATTACAGGTTGCCAATGCGTTTCCTGCGAGGGGATTGACAGGGGATCATTTTGTTATGGGGCCACCTCCAGCGTGTTGTGACAACCAGTCATTACACCTCGGAGCACAGCACTCAGCTCTAGGTTTCTACAGGATGCAAATAGCTCCAAATGGGTTCAATTTAGAGACAGCAGATAATGTATCATTCACTTCTTTAAGGTAGAAGCTTTTAATTTGCAAGGAGAAAGAAAGAGGAGTCCATTTCAGGCGCGGGAAATAGAGATCTGCTTAACAAAGCACGCCAGAAAAAATGAGGAGGGAAATAATTATTGTTAAAATAAAAAGCTTAACTTGCTTTTTCCACTTGTCTTGGAGACCTACAGCCACCAGCCCTATTTACTTAGGGTGCCATACAACTATTCATTTTAAATCTGTACTTTGCAACCAGTGACAAATCCTAGAAAGATTTCCTACTTGCACAGCAACCCTTTCATCTTGAGCGATCCCCAACAGATGTTGCCAAGTATCCACACATACCAAAATGGAGAGCAGTAATTAGTAACAACAGCTAATTCATGGTATAGGTGAAAAGAAATCAGTTTTACCAAAACAACTACTAAAAAAAGAAAAAAAAAAGGAGGGAAGGAGAAAAAATGTCCAACTTGTTTAAAAATGGCCACTTTTACAGAAGAATTTGCTATTTCAAAACACAAAAGTACCCCCAGGTATTGCAATTTTAACCATTTTTAAAGGAATAGGTGGGAAACAGAGACAAAACTCCAGGTGTGGGACAAGCAATAGGTTCACGAAGTTTTGAGTGTCATTTATGTCCTTCTGCCATCTTATTCTTGCCAGGAAGTGCCAAATACCAACGTTAAACAGGCCTATAGTTCCTCAAAGTGCACTTCTATAGGGTAAGATACTTCTAACTATCTCAGATATATACATATATAATAATAGGAGGGATTGCTTTGTTTTATCTTGGTGGTTTTTGGTGTTTTGTTTTTTTTATTAAATATGGGTATCTACAATTTATTGGCAAATAAAAGCCATTTTCCAAAACTACCTGTCCACCACAGCCTTTAGCAAATACTCCATACAGCTTCAAGGATTTGTGTGTTATTTGGGTTTGAATTGGCTGGGGTTTGTTTTCTGATCATCCACACCACTGTGATTTCACAAAAATGCAAGTCAGGATCTGCAAAAGCCGGAGAGAATGACCCAAGATGCAAATATGGGTGTATTTCTGCAATCCTACTGTAAATACAAAGGGGAGGTCCCTGGCAATATATCATATGAAATGAAATATTTGAGAACTGGAAATGTGGCATCAAGTGTATTTGTCTTTGTCTTCAAAGCAAAGGAAGGAATATGCAAATCAAAAGCCAAAGCAAATTAAAGGTACTTTGTAATTGACATTTTAATTATCTTGTTTGGATATTATTCATTTTATTTATTCTTCTAAATGCAAATACTTCTGGCCCACTGTATAAATATTATCTCCACTGGAAGTCGTCAGTACCTCTAATAAAAACCTCCACTTGCCTGGCTACCAGATCCAATTAAACTTATTCTAAACATACTGTATTCATTGTAACAATGTATTTCTGAATCACACACAAAACGACAAAAAAAGTCTTTGGAGAGAGGGGCCAGTTTAAAACAGGCCAGTGAAAGGACGTGACTAGAGCTGTGTGGGCTTGGCAAAACCATCTCCACAAACAAGCCCGAGGGTACTTTGGCCAAAGCTCTCCAGGCTTTCTGAGGTTTCATTACAGAGCTTCATTCTGGTGAGTATCAGATAGAATAGGATGGAATCAAATATAAAATCATAGTAATGAAAAAACAAGCCAAATGGGAAAGAAGAAACTGAACCCTACTCGATGAGGGAGTTAAAATACAACCAGTGCCTTGACTGGCTGTGTTACAAGTGGTTTCAGTCAGTGCAAGGTTGTATGGGGAGAGGAAAACCTGCAGGATTATCACCAGCAATTTAGTTTCTGGAAACTCTCTCAGGGCCTTTGTGCTCGGACTTTGCCCACAAATACACGGGGAGTTTGTGTCTTGTGATCACCAAACACACTCGGGATGTGGCCATGGGGCAGATATTGGTTACTGGGGGGTTTCATCTTCAAGGGGGATGAGCCACTCCAAAAGGGAGCTCATCCAGCTTTGATTACCCTTGGACAAGAGACCACAGGGTGTTTTTGAAGTGTTTCAGAAGATTTAGAGCTTCAGAGGGAAGCGTGCAACTCTTGGTGGGGGGACAGAGCAGATGAGGACCTTGCTGTCCTCCACCAAGCAGGAGCTCTGCCAGCCCTGCACAAACAATGTCCTCAGCTCTGAGCAACACCCTTGGAGACTGAATTGTCCTGGTAAAGCCTGGCTTTCAGCAGGTGTCCTTCAGATAACCTGGATCCTGCGTGAAAGTCCAAAGCAGGACTCTGTGTCCCCTTCAGTCCCTGGAGTTAAATCAACCTGCCCCAAAATGAAACACAACGTGCAATAATTGGACCTCCCCTGGTCCCCATATCTAAGAATCAACTCTTTGATATCTCTCAGCTCATATGAGGCCTTGAGATACTGTTCATAATCAGAAAGTGTGGAGCTTTTCCCTGCTCCCCTTGAAGCCAGTTGGAAATCTCCTCAGACTGATGCACTGGGGGCAGGGCTGGGTCCTAACCCGCCTTTATTTACAAATTTCCCTGTAAAGACAGCCCCGACCTGGAGACATTTTTCTTGGCTGCATTTTTACACTGATTTCCAGTCCCTAAGGAATGTCACACGTCTGGAAGAAGTGAGTCTGTGTTGGCACTCTTTGCAGCATCATTACTAATGGAGCTTCCTCACTTTCGATTCAAACCGGGAAGATTTGATTTCACTGTGAATATTTGATTAAGGCAGAAGTGACCGTTTAGTTGAAGGTAGAGAGAACGTGGTTGATGCTGTCCTGCTCTCCTGTCTCGCTCCCACCGGTGTCCCTGTTCGGGGAGCAGCCCCACTGTTCTTCAGCCTTTGCAGCAGCCCCTGCTCTGCCTGGGGTGGAGGAGCACCCTCTGCCACCTGGAAAAGGAGCATTTTCCAGCATCGGACAGAGCACAAAAGCAGCTGTAATAGCTGTTGGCCCCTCTCTGCCTTGCCATTAGTCCCAGGAGCTCTGAAATATTGAAATCAGCCACGCCCGAGTGCCCCGACAGGTAAGCCCCGTGTAACACACCCAGCTCTTGCAAATTCATCATTAAATGAAAGGGAATTTCATTTCTCGGGGAACAGACTTTTTCCACACCAGCCATTAGCAAGGAACAACCAAAATTCTTCAGCTCAATCTGCTTAAATTGGGCTGGAAATCCTATACTCTGACCAGGAGGCAGGAGCTGGAAAGGTGCAGTGTGTTCCCACCCTGTGTGAAACCCATCAAGGTGCCTGGGAAACATCACACCACTTCAGTTTTGATGCCTCAATATAGATCTGGGAACCTAAATTTAGTTTCATGGCCTTAAATTTTGGGTTCAGCTTCATTTGGGAATGAAAAATGCTAACCAAGTTAAACCACAACCACAGTCAGCTGGGAAAAAAAGAACAAACAGAACAAACAGATAAGGAAATTAAAAAAAAAGAGGCAAAAAAGAGGAGGAGTTCTGTGTGATGATATTATTACACCCCACTGCAGGAATAAGTGTTTTTTATAGCAATATCCTTGATTCACTCCACATTTCTGCAGCCCTGGGGGAAGGCTATGGCATGACCAGTGCCAGCCTTGCCACAGCAAAACTCAGCCCTGGCATCCCTCAGACACACCAGCTGGCAAATTGAGGGGGAAGAACAGGCCAGGGATATCCAGCCTCCCAAGGACCACGAGGAAAAGCAGGTCTGAGGCCATCCCAGCACCAAGTTCTGCCCAAAATGTGATCCTCAGACACACATTCCTGGGGGGCAGAGGAGCTGCTTTCAACCCTTCACAGCCCATGAGATATTTTGTCATTAGGAACATGTCAGGAAGGCACTGTGTAATCACTGTAATCACTGGGGACAGCCATAATAATAATAATAATAGTAAGAAGAATATTTAGATATTTGCATCTTCAAAGCATTTTTAAAGCATCTGCTAACAGATCCCCCTGGCTGCTGGTTAAAGGAGACAATAATTATAACCCTGCTGACATCCAGGGGTGGCAGAGATCTGGGGGGGATTAAGGATGCCATTCCAAGCACATCCAGGCCACAGTGCTGCCATTTTACAGCTGGGAAAGCCAAGGTTCAATGGGAATATGCGGTGCTTCCCATTCATCATTCCCATTCCCATCATTCCAAGAAACCAACATTTTGGTGCTCTCAGGGCTTCCTCATCCTCCAGCCCAGCAGGAAACACCACACTTGGAAAAGAGCCATCGTTTTGGGGGACAGAGGAAAAGTCAAGAATATATTGCTGGACTGTTAATTTAATTTTTAAAAAAATCTGAATTAGGATTTGCAATATGCCAGGACTCTTTTGTCCAACACTCTCACCCAGGAGCCAGGTGGAATATTTAGGAAAAACACAAGCCATTGCTACCACCCCTCACCTCTTTACCTCTGGTCCATGAGTAGCTTCTGCTTGTAAATTAACTTTCAATCTTATTATAACAGCTTCATGCAACTCTAGTTTTCCCTTTCAATTTAATTAATAACTTAGATTTGGCAAACTCCTTAATTTGTTTCTCCAAAACCCAACTATTTATTTTCAGGGAAACCAGTGCCAGTCAAAACCTGGACAGCCCCTCTGCCTGCAAGGAGTGCAAGGACATGTCCCAGGCAATGCTGTGTTGATGCAAAGTCGACAAAATAGCTTAATTTTATTTCTAAACATTCTTTTTTGGGGGATCTGAGCCTTCAAGCACCTGAATTCAGATGAAATGTCCCCCTGGAAGAGGAGCCTCAACAGGTAGATTGCTCACAACCATCACTGCCCTGACTTGGCTCCACCACCTCACTCAGAGGAAATTTCCCGTTTCGCCATGTAAAATAACACTGGTTTTTAAAAAACAAACAAACAAAATTATTTAATAAATGCTAATAAATCAAATTGTTCAATTAAGTCGTATTCTGGAGAGACTTTTCTTTTGTAGAAGGTTGTAGCCCAAAGCCACAGCCCAATAAGAACCTGAAATCCCAGGGGGAAAACACTCTTTAACCCCCAGTTCAACTTCTAATGAAAGGAAACGTAGAAATGTAGCTATAATTCAAGATATCGTATGGAAGTCTGTTCAAAGTTTTTTCAAAAAATATAAATTACAAGAGATTATTGATTTTTAAAAAGCTTACTTCAACAATCAGCTTTCTATCTCATTCTATTTCACTCTCACTCGTTTATTCATTTCCTTATGTAAAAGAATTTAACCAAAGGAAACTAGCATTTTAATTCAATTTCTCCTATAAAATATATAATTTTATTTTGTCATAATGGCTGCTTTTATTTCCAGAGTCAGATTTTATTTAAATTTCAGTCCATTAGGAACAAAACTTGCCATTTTCTGATAAACAAAATCAGCAGGGAAGCCTCTTCAAACTAGGAATGTATTTTCTATCAACCTTTGTTCTAGCTGGTCTAAATGACAGGTATATTCCACTTTTCCTGCGTTTAGTTTTAAAGATTCTATGGGGAGAAGGGCGAATAAAGAGAGTGACATTTTTAACAACAAAACTAGCAATCAGAAAAGCAGCCCGATGACAGGCACGGGGAAGAAACAGAGGGGGGGAAATAAAAATAAAAAAAAAATATCTAATCCATTGCTTTGGACCACCAAAGAGGACTAATATGAGTCATTAATGGAAAACCACTAATTTTCCTCCCTGTGACTGTTGTTTGTCGAAGTACCCGAACCTTTGAGATTCAGTCATTTAACTGTTTCTTGCTAGGCTGGAAAATGGATGCCAAGGAATTTATTGAAAAGCGAAAAAAGCCTAAAACCCTAAAATAAATGTAACTGCAGAGTTTGTTAAAGAATATTGCTTAAAGCTGCCCTTGGCCCAGCCAAAATTCAGACAGGGAGCTGACAGCTCTCCCGAGCCAAAACAATGCCCTGCTGTGTCATGTCGTGTTTCAGCTGACCCACTGGAGCCAAAGTCAGCACTCCACTCCGTGGGATGAAATCCACGTCCCTGGCCTGCTCCAGCCACTGGTTTTCCCTCAGAATTCCCTTTCAGCCTGGGCTTTGGCTTGGAAGGAGGCAGAAGGCTTGGACACGAGGGCAGAGCGAGGAGCTACAGCGGGTGCGTGGAAACCTGACAGCTCCGCCAAGATGGGCAGAGCTTTGGAGGGAACATCGCAACGCTTCCCGAGGCCAGGGGTGGGCAGCTGCTTCTGGGCACTCCCAACAACTGCTTTCTTCATTTCTGAGCCTTGGCACACGTGCCATCTGTGGCCGATGGAGAACAGCAAGCTCTGTATGATGGTCAGCACTTGGAACACCCACACTGGACATGGAACGTGCCACCAAGACCTTGGGTGAAGAGCAAACAACCCCGTGGAGGGAGTGGCTGTCTGAAGGATGCTCTGCCCCTTCCACAGGGAGAAGCCTTTTTGGAGCAATGACTCAACTCATGCTGGACGGTTCCGTGACAAAGACCGAGCAAGGCAACTGCACGAGGCTGTTTTTTGATGATTTACTCTTTTATAATCCTTAATCCACATGTTGGGGAAATAAATCAACTAATCACGTTTAGAGCAAAGCTAAGAGATTCCCTCTGCAGACCAAAGCAGTTTAGGGAGGCAGTGCCGAATCCTTGAAACATTTAGGTCGGAAAAGACCTCCAAGATCAAGGAGTCCAAATGTGACTTGGAAACAGAAAACTGGCACAGGAACTAAGGAGAGTAACGGCGAGTGGGTATTTCTGTGCATCCAAAATGCTTCCTGACCTCCAGGCAGTGCTCCTCCTGGGCAATGTCAACAATCAGAATTAAAAATTGAGCCTCTGGGCTGGAAAACATTTCCTTTCAGGTTTTGAGCAACCAACTGAGCTTCTTTGCAGGTCATCACTCCACGTTTTCGCTGTGGGAAGGGAGAAGGGTGTTTGGATGTATCTAGACCACACTGAGCATCTGGACTACTCCTGAAAATCCCACCCCAGGAGGGGACACTCCGGGGTCCAGCTGCGTGGGGGCTCTTTTGGAAGCTTCTGGAACATTTTCTCCAATCTCTTTTCTAGCAGTGACCTTTTTGGTTGGAAAAAAAAAAAAAGGTCAAGATTCTTCTGAGCTTTGTTTTGTTTGTTACTAATTCTGACCCGAGGATTCACAGGGTATTCCAAAAGGGGAGGAAAACGAAGGAGCTATTTCAGCCCTAAGAGACTTAAAGGATTATTTCCTCGTAAAATACAAATGACAGTTCTCCTGTAATGTTTCTCCTCCATAATGCACATGTTAATCCGTAATTTCCTTTGCCAGATGCAGCGTAATCCTCCTCCTGCAGACACCCCAGCACAACTGCTGCTGAGGAAACAGCAGCCAGGGAAGTTCATCCACCCAAAGTTGGCAAAAAGCAACTTCACCGACCAACTCTTTGGGTTATCCCTGAAGGCTGGGATGAAGAAAGACACAACTCTGCATTCAGAGCTCACTCCTCTTTTAAAAATAGCTAAATTGGGGGGTTTTGGACCTGATTTCAACAAAACTCCTTCTTTAGGTGTGATACACCCAAAGAGCTATTTTTCAGACACTCCCAAAACCTGCAACAAACCCTAAATCAATACCTAGGAGGGGGTTCCCACAAATATGTCACAATCCACTTGTTTCCCAGTTGCTTTTTGCCACTTGCTAATGATTCCTTACACAGAGAGACCTCACTATGAATCTTGGGCAGGTTCAGTAAATGAGTTTGTAAACACCTTAACAGCCTTTAAGTAGAAAAGCAAATCCAACACGTTTAGAAACAAATCTATCACACCCTGCTAATAAATAAATAAAGGGGCTGGCTGGGTTTGTGGAAAGGACAGAGACATGGCTAAAAAACCCACACACAAGAGTCCTTTTTCATTGTGGGCTGTTTTCATTAAGCCTCTGTTTATGATTGGGTATTAGTTCCTCAAAATAATTACTCCTCGGCCACTGTGATACATTGAGTTCCTCCCCCAGCCATGAATAATCACCTTCCTCATTAGTTATACCTCAGGCATAAGTGCCAATTAATAATGACATTAAGAGTGGACCCAGTTTGGGGGATTTGGGCTCTTTCAGGGCATGAACCCCTCAAGCTATTTGGAAGGGACAGAGGGATCAAAGCCACCTGCTCAGCCCAACAGGAGGACACAGAGGAGGGAATATTGGCTCCAGCCTGGTCCAGTCTTGGATGTTTCCAGAAGGAATATCTTGTATGCACAGTGCAACACCTCATATATTTTGTACCATAAATGCAGGCTCTGTTTTCCTAAAGACATTACACAAAGATAAAAAGACCCATCTCTTGACTATTTCTTTGTACCTAAAGTGGAAAATTTTCTATTTCATTTTATAGTTCTTTGGGGATTCCCTCCATGTCTCTGTTTCTTTCCTATTTGATCATTGTGGGGAGCAAAGTGTGAAGATCCCCACAGCAATGGGTCCATCCAGCTCCTCCATTTATGCTCTGCTGAAGTCAGAGGGAAATTTTTGGAGCAGGGTAAATCACAGAGTAATTTTCCTGTTGCCACTCCAGTCTGGGAACCTTGGGAACCGACCCTGCATGGGGTGGGAGCTGCAATCCCTTCCCTCCTGTGTTCCTGGAGCCCAAGAGGATTTCCCCCTGTTAGAGCTGGTTCCTGAGCCCCTGGCAATGGCCTGGGGTCCATCCCATCCTCACTGCAAAGGCCTTTCAGGGGTATCCAACCTTTCCAAAGATACTGGGAAGGACTGAAATCTCACCTGCTTTTCCTAAACATTTCCAGAGGGATTCAACAGTGATGTTTCAAAATTCTGCTTTCTCCTGCTCCAGCTTCTTTGCCCCCCCCCATATCTTCCTATATCAATAGACCAGCAAACACTGAGTGCTAACAGAGCCAAATACTGAAAAGTACTTTAAATTTAAACTCATCCAGGTTTGTATCCGTTCAGGTAGGGAGTTAATCAGGCAACAACATAAATTAGGCTGCAAGTGCCAAATCCAGCAGTCCCTGTCTCATTTCTCCAACCACAGCACTCCAGAGACTGCAGAAAGAAACTCTAGAAGTATTTGGATTTATTCAGAATCTTTGAAAACGGTTCCTGCAGGGTTCCCCAAAGCCTCAGACTCCCCCCAGGAAGGGGAGAGACTCAGAGGGCACCCCAAGCTTTAGATTTTCAAAGTCACATTATTGAAGCCATGCAGAACAGGGAGCAGTGTGGTACCAAACCCTGCAGAGAGCAAGGACTCAGCAGCTCCCTCTGCCCCAAAAATGGGGCTGGAACAACCCCACAGACCCCCAGATCTAACAAGTTCCAGGTGCATTCAACAACTAAAGGTAACAAAATTGGAAATAACACCCTTTTGTACATGCAGCCTACCCAGTTATCCAAGAGATCCTGGAAATGTCTCTATTCCCACTCCATCTTTACAAAATATGCTCATGCAAAAGAGTCATCTCGAGTAATTAAAGTGTAAGTGGCACTGCTAAGACACTGCATTGTCTAAAGCCTGAAATTCCACCATTCTCCAAGATTAATGTCCTGTTCCTGTAACTTGGTTGTTCTTGGCTTAAGTATTCAACATAATGCTGCTCATTACAGAGAGCAGTGACATCTCTATCCAAGGGGGAAATACGGTTCAAGTCAGCTTTCGTGTTTAAATATTAGTAGTAAATTCAAATTCAATTTCACATGATCAGTGTATGTGACACTAACTACATCAAGGTAGACTTGGGGATTTCTCAGCTCTGTATTGAAGAGAATTACATGACTGAAAACTAATTAGGGAAGCACATAAAGTGAATTTATTTAGTATTCTCTTGTATGTAGTTAACTTAAAGTAATGTATCAAATTTCCTACGGAAAAAAAAATGTGGCTACATAACACTGAGCAAAAAGCATCAGAAATCAGATCAGGCAAATTATCTTTTTGTGGGTTTTTTTCCTCTTTTAAAACTGAAAATGCTTAAACTGTAATGAGAAAAATTATAATAGTAGGGATTTTTCCTCTGGAGAAGAGGAGTGTTTTGGTACTGCAGCAATGCAGGGGATAAGAAAGAGCTGCCATGGAAGTGAGAAAGAGAAGGGAAATGTTATTTGTCTCTCTGTCTTCTCCCTCTTTGTCCTCCTCCTCTTCTTCCTCCAGTCCTTCCAACCTCCCAACCTGAGACAAACACTGCATCCCTCCTGCGTGGCACACGCTACCTACAAATGCACAATAAATGTTTTATAAAGCTTTTGCTGCATGTTATACGTGATAAATAAATGACAATAGATACTTATAAAGTATTTATATCCTGTTGTTGGTGTTGCAGCTTTGAACAGCGCAGTAAGTCTAAGTGCTGGTGGTAATGTGTGTTAACAAAGCCATTTGTGATAACTGGACAAACCTTGGTGGGTCACTGAGACTTTGACAAGCTTTCCATGGGCATTTTCCCATGTAGTGTTTTTGTTCCGCTTTTACCACCCAACTGAGGCAACTGAACTTTAAGAACAATAATAAAATACGGCATTAATTAGGAATAAACAAATCAACCCGAGTCTCCTGAAGCCAATGGCACTAAGTAAGAGGGTGATGTGGCTGCAATGGCAAAGGGATTTATCCCTTTCAATACCTGCACTAAAAAAGGCAAAACACAGGGCCAGAATCATCAAGCCGGGGACTCATGGAATGACTTGGGTTGGAAGAACATGCTGAGTTGGAAGAGACCCACAAGGACCATCGAGTCCAAGTCTTAGCCCTGCACAGGACCATCCCCAAGAGTCACACCCTTAAAGATCATGTCCAAAGAGTCTTTTACACTACAAGATGGTTGTCCCTTTAGCTCCAGCCTGGATTCGTGGTGACTCTTTCTAAGGAAAGCCCCTTTTCCCACACTCTACCAAAACCTGTATCTGCAACAGAAACTTCACCGAACTTTCCCTACTGACACATTCCTGTGGCATCTGTGCTTAAAAGCTGCCTCATGTTCAAGGACATGGGACATGGAGCACTCATCTCTTTGGTGGGAAGACTCCACCGTGCAGTCACTGACCCCTGCACCGAGACAATGTTTCCCCAAATTGTTCTGCTCATACATTCCATACTCGGGTCCAACCATTGACCCAGTCGGAGGAACCAGCCCAGGTCAGCACCTGCCTGCAAATCTGCTTTAACACAGGGCAGCCAAATCCCTGAGCCACCTGCTGATGTTGGAACCACCAGGAGGATGAGAGGAGCTCTCAGGACAAGCTGCTGGGCAGCTCTGGGGGTGCCCAGCGCTCTCCCAGTTCCGAGGGCACTCGGGGAGTCGGCTTCGCTCTCCGACTCTGCCTCGCACACACCACGAGTCACATCAGGCAAACCCTGGCCTGGGGGATTAATCTATTTCTGACTTAGGCACGCTCAAGGAAGACCAAAGTGATGAGCAAACAGATTTTTGAGGACACATTTTTAAGCTGTGTTGACTGTGGAGAGGGCAGACCATCCTCTTGCATCAGGAGATGATTTTGCCCAGAGTTGGGAACTCAAACTCTGCTCCCTGCCAGCCTGGGAGCAAGCTGCAGGGCCTTTGTGTCCCAGAAGTTGGGTCTCCTCACTCAAGAAGCACATTTATCGAGGGACAGAAGGCTGAAGTTTGAAAAAAAATAAAATAGAATAACTTTGAGGCTTTTTTTGGCATGAATTTTTGGCAAATGCAGTGCTCAGAAGTTTCCACAATGGGAGAATCCCAGCCTTACATGCCTGCTTTTTGGTACAAGAGGCAGCAATAAAACTATTAGATTCAATAAAAATAACAAAATCTAAATTTAAGTAGAAAAAGAATGGTCAAAAATACATGGGGAATTGAACAGGGCACTCTGAAAATAAAACTAAAAGAAAACCCTGATTTAAATACAATTATTTAATGAATCTCTCAGAGGTCATCTCAACATCTAAGTGCTCATCTGGTAACTTAAATGTTTATATGTGTGTGTTTATTTATTGTATAAACACAAGAATGAAAGGACTTTATTTTCTTCCTTGTGCTGGAAATGCACATGAGGGATTTTTTTTCTCTCCCTTACAAATTAGTTTTCATTAACATGTGGGAAATAATATTCAATCATTTTTCCTTAAACATGCAAAAATTTGGCAGGTTATTTTCTGGTTTCAGGGTTATCCAAATATCTTCAAAAAGGTGTCTCGAACACCACCTGATCCTGCACTGAGTTTGTTGGTAGATCAACAGATCTAAGGATAAAAACTGTCCCCAGCTACAAAATAGTCCATTCCCATTGAAGACAACCAAAGGACAGAGTGGGGTGTGATGCTGGACCCTTTCTGTTCATGGCAAAATAATGAAAATAAATGAGCACACCCACAGAAACAAACCCCAGAGTTCAGCACTTACTTCTAATTATTATATTGGCTTGTTTGTGGCTCAAGTATTTCCCTGGCTCAAGCCCTGCTCATTTTTATATAATCTTTCACCCAGCACTTCTCCCCTTGCCTTAACTCTGGAGATGAGAAACAAAAGGCTGGAAAACACGATCTGTATGAAAATGATGATAATTGAGTTGGTTTGACCCAAAGGGAAGGATCAGCAGTGATAAGTTTGTACAGGGATGGTTGGGAGCTGCAAAGGAATTGCTCTGTGTGTCTTCTTCAGAGAGGATAAATAGTAACAGGAACTGCTGAGAAGGAGATTTTGATTAGACTTTAATAGAGAGATCGTGGAAACTCCATCAGTGAAGATTTGAAGAGCAAGTTAGACAAGGATGTGTCAGGAAGGATTTGGGCACAGCTGATCCTGCCTCCAGCTCTGTGTCCTGCAGTTTCTGTGCTCTTCCCTCTCTTCTTGGACTGTTAGCTCAGACTTTGTCTTTACAGTGACTGAAATGACAATATTGTTATATTCTTATTTCACCTCTAAGAGAAACACGTTCAATATTCCCGTTTTTCATACGGTTTTCCAAAACTTGAAGCATCTAAGGATTCACTGGGTATTTTGAGGCAAGTGCAGTCCTCAGCAAAGCACAGCAGTGGGTTATCTTTATGTCTATATCTCATTTAGCAAAGAGCACACACTAAAATAAATGAAATAAATATTTTAAAATAAATATTTTCAGTATGACGACACACAAGAGGCACATTAAAAACTGGATAAAACCTGAACAGAATGAGTAAATTAATCTAAAATACAAAACCAAACTGGCCTCAGGCATCTCAATGCCTGAAGAGTAAACTTTCCCTCTCTGATATTCCAGATGATGCTGGGGGCGGGGGGAAATCTTGCCAAGGAACATTCCCCCTGTCCTAATTTAAACCAAAGAGGAAAATGAAAATGCAGAGATGTAGTTTTGGTCAAAGGACAACCAATTCTTGATTTCCATCAGTATCCCAGGTGAATTTATCCACGTGATCTCTTGTTTTCCACCAGAGATGGCTCGGGAGGGAGAGCCAAGGGGAACAGCAGCACGAACTGAAGAGTCCCCAGGAGACCTGCCTGAGTTTTGAAACGCTTTGAATGACGTTCTTGGGGCATTTCCACAAATAGAAGTGCCCAGTCCTCAAGCAGAGCAAAGAAAGCAGATATTCCCGCCGCAGCAAAAATCCAAAATAGCTTCCCAAGCCCTCCCATCATCATCCCTTTAACCTTGTCCCGTTGCCTGGGTGAATTCCCCGCCTGTGCTCCTGAAATCCACTCAAAGTGTCGGGATCCAGTGAAATTAATGGCACTTGAGGGATGCAGTGGCAGCCGCACAGACCCCCTTCAGCTGGAGCTGCTTCAAATCAAGCTCTCCATCCTTCCTTTCGAGGCTTTTCAAGGTTTTTTTTTCTCCTTGCCCAACACATTCCATTTCTCACTCAGTGTTGAACATTGTTTCCTTCCTGATTTTTTTTCACCCTTGTAAAAAATATTTTTTTTTTTTTTTAAATTTGGGGGGTTTGTCTATACAGGCCATTATATTTAGATTTCCTCTGTTATTTCTATATACAATGTAATCTGTCTTCTTTCTACTTTCCCCAAACCGACTCGGTACTGAAAACACTCCAATCTATTGGGATGTTTGTTAATAAATTGAGGCTACGTATTTCTCCTATATTTTTGTAACATGGCTGACAACAGAAATCACACATTAGAAGTGACTTTAAAAATCAGAAAAATGCCTCAGACTTTTGTTTTAATCCCCCTCTCTGCCGATAATCCCCCTTGCAGTGTTTGCTTCGGGACCTGCTTCTTGGGCCCCACTGCCCTGGTATGGGAAATCACAGATTAAGACAAAGTTTAGGAAAAGTTAAGCTGGTAATTCAGTCTCTAATCACCTCCTGCAAAAATCCCAGTGTCTTCTAATGGCATCATACATAATCATAAGGCACGATGGAATGCCATCTGCTTTGCACCATTTCCCTTTGTCTTATTAATCAGGACTTATTTCCGTGCACCTTGCTTTTCCTGCTCGGGGTAGGTAATTCAACACATGCAGCCCCTCTTTGGGAAATCCAGCATTTACCTGAATGCCAGGTTGCCACAATTCTCTCAGCTCACCAATAAAGGCAGCACAGAATTAGTTTTCCTTACTTGTTACACTAATTTAGAAATGGGATTGGGTTGCAACTCGTTCCCAGAACCCACAAAAAAAATCACCTGTGGTGCAAAGATACTTCAACCAAAAAAGTCAAGACTAATGTTTTTTTACATTCTTCTTTCCTTATATTTTCTTCCTCAAAAATTTTAAGGATCAAAATGTTCCTCGGGAGCAAAATTTATTTAATACTTAAGTGCAGAACTTATTACATCATTGGCTGTTGGTATCTCATAATAATGTTTACTGCAGCCAGATCCAGAGCATTCCCAGGAATTAAAATACGCTGATTCCAGGAATGTTTTTAGGATTTCTGGGTTGGCCATTCAGGCATTTTGGTGCCCAAACCCCTTTCATCCTCTATGGAAACTCACGTGCTTTTCGGTGGACGGGGACTGATTTTCAGCATGCAAAAATAACCGACATGAGGTTTCTAAACCAAACTGCTGCTCCAGCCTGAAAAATCAACTTATTTTTCATCAGCTTGCCTCTGTTGAACGTCTCCCCACCCCACAAACAGGAATATTCCTCCCAGCACAGGCTCTTCGGGGCACAAACTGCGCCTGCATCTATATTTGCAATTAGCCAGCACATTGCAGCGTTCCCCCAAACGAAATAATAACATACAGACTGCAGAATGTGCTTCTCCAGCATAAAGCATCTGCTTTCACACTTCATTACAAGTTTCCCTGTCTCTTATGGCTTTGTGGAGAACTTTATACGTCCTATTTAGAGCCAGCAGTGAATTGGCATTTCCAAAGTCACGGTCTGAACACTTTGCAGAAGCTGCAGCAGACACAGCACTGGTGGCTTTGTCACCTCACGCTCCTGATTCTCCTGATGGAGTTTCCTCCACAGAAGAAACTGATGTTTTCAGTGAGATTGTGCAGTGGATTTTCAGTCTACCTTTTTAGCTTTTTCTTTGATATCCCCCATTAAAGGCTGTTCAGTTTGCTGCGCTTGGCAACCCCATTCATGGTGCTGACTGAGCTCTGCATTCCTGGAGTTCCAGGAGTTCAGGGCTGCTTTCCCTCCTTTATTTAGGGATAAATAATGTGGGAATCATAGAATAATTTGGGTTGGAAGGGACCTTAATACCCATTTAGTTGCAACCCCTGCCATGGGAAGGGAACCTTCCACTGGAGCAGATGCTATCCCACAATTACCCACTCCCTCATTAATGAGTTGAGGTAGGGTAATTCCAGGCTGGAAGTTCACATTCTCTGTAGGCATCACACCCACCTCACAATCTCCTATTTGACTCCGGTAGAGACAGAATTGATATGGATTTTTCAAGTAAATCCAAACCAGCCTTTGACAAAAGCCAGCTCGGAGCACCAAACCCCCCATGGCAGCCTGCCAGGATGCTCAGCCAGACAAGGAGATGCTGAGGACCACCTTGGCATCAGCACAAAGTCCCCAAGCATCCCTGATCCAAAGATCCAGAGGAGTGGCCACAGCTGACCCAGCCTGGAGCCTCTTGGCACCACCGAAAGTTTCTGCTCCTTAAGAAAGCTTCAAATTTGTTTTTATCTTGAGTTTGCAGCACAATCCCCTTCCCCACTGGTTCCTCAGCAGCTCCTGATGGAGCACAAAGGCACCTTTGAAGCTCTATCTAAAGAACTTCCAGAATAATCCAGATTATTTATAAATGACTATTCTCTCTCCTTATTTATCCCTCCCTAGTTCTCCTGTGACCCGCAAGCTTTAAAAGTCTTCTTTTCCAGGTCATTACTCCTATCATGGAAAAGCATCAGGCCATGGCTGGATCTCTGGGAGATGTTGCTGAAAACATCCCAATTACTTTTTGCAATTAGTTTACCACTTTTACATCTGCTTAATATGGGCCACAGTCATTTTTTACGCCCTAATTTCTTTTATTGGAGTGTCATGTATTACTAAGTCAAGTATCAGATTTTAAGTACATGATGACAGCTCGGTAAGTTTTATCTGTCCCTTTAGCTCAGATCTTTGCCCCCCAAGCCAGAAATCTTGGAGCTAGCTGGCTGCCAAACTTTTCCTTATATCCCTAATGTTTACCAAGACCAGTGCCAAGACTCATCCTCTTATGAAAGAAGTTCAACCAGTGTCTTAAACAGAAATAAAATAAGGATGATTAAATAAATTAAGATTCATCAAAATAAGTTATATTTATCAAAATTCAAGTGTGGGGCGGGCTGCTGGTTTGGAGCTTTCTTTCTTTTCCTTTGTGTTTGTTTTAGTTTGTTGGGGTTTTTAAAATACACTATGCTGGCAGAAACTTTTCCCTCTTTGGGGAAAAGATCCTTCCTTGAAGGAAACAATTTCAGCTCGCAGCTCGCTGCTTCCAAAGCAGTCACTGTCAGTTCTGAAGGACTCCACCTTTGCAAACAGGTGTCATAAAGTTCATGACTTAGTTAAGGAGCAGCAAAGCACTGGATCCCACAATAAATGGTGGAAGAGGGATGAGCTGGGAACAAACCAGGAGGTTTCTCATAACCACCAGCTTCCTATTTTATTTCCTTTTTATTATTAATTACACATTAAACCTATCCTTATTCCCATGCTGTTTTGACCAGAGATGCTGCAGCCTGAAAGTCACTGGATACAGACTTTGAAAAGGGATGGCTCCAGGGCAGGGTCAATGCATTTAGAGATGGGAACAGCTAAAATTTACCCTCTGCCATGTATTTAAATCGCTTTGCTGGAATTAATGAGCTCCAGCTCCCAGTCTTGGAGAGCTACACATCAGTTTTGGTGGTGGGTTGTGGTTTACAGGAAAACTTAGATCCATTATTCCTTTTATGCATGTTTTTATGGATATTGAATATAAATATATATGCAAATAGAACAGCTTTATATACTGGTTTCCATTGTTCTATTTTTTCCCTATATTTTCATGAGTATAGTTTGCTCAACTGAAAAAAAAATAAATTCACATGATTTAGCCAAGAAAAGTAGATATTTTCATCAAAAATCTCTCTATGTTTGCACGAGACAGCCAGTGTCCTCCCTCCCTCCAAGTCCAGTCCACCCTGCAGGAGATTTGTGGGTGGTTTCTGGTTCAGAGTCAGTTCTCTGTCCTTGCCCAGCCAAGGATGTGTCATTACACTCAGAGCAATTAGATTTTACTTGAAATCAGCAAAATGGAGATTTCTCCCAATCCCATTTGAAACATTCTTGGAGAAAATAGATATTCTGTCCAATCTCAGCCTCCTTTCTGCTCCGTTATTATACAAAATGGGCACCCAAAGCTACTCAGAACTCTAAAATTATTATGATTTATCTCGGTATTTTGTTCCTTTAATCTATTAGGCCAATTGTCCTAATTTAACTAAGTAATTCTGCTAATTTAACATTGGGGTTAACCTTACTTTAAGAACTCTTTTTGCTGAACAGTGAAACTCTGCTCCGTTCTTTCTTTTTTAGACCTGAACGTAACCTTTAAAAAAAAATAAAACAAAAAAGAGCCACAACACAAGTTTCAGTGTATCATGTGATCAATAGATACAAGTACCTTCATTTTTTAAATTAGTCTAAGGCTATTTTCCTTTTACTGTTGTATAAACAGGGAATTGAAGGGTAAAATAGTTAAAACTTAATGCTATAGTGCTAATGTGGCTTTTAAATCACGTCAGCAGCAATCACTGCATTATAATTAACAATTTATTGAACCAGCAATAAAATGAACATCACATTACTTCTTAAAGCAGCAGAATAAAATGGCTAATAAATAGCATAAGCCAGACAAATTGCAGAGTAATAGAAATTTTCCGAAGATTTATAGCGCGCCGAAAGATGGATGTGCCATTAGTGGGAGCTCCAAGACTCGACAGAACTCTTCCGCAGAGACAGTTCCCGGGCATGTCAGAGTTCACCAGCCCCAGTGGTCCCTCCAAACCTCGGCTCGCCGCTCCCGCCCCAGGAAACGCTCCCTGCCAGGCTCCGGAGCTGCGGGCTCCGCGCGCGCCTCTGCCAGCGCTCGGGGTGCCGCTGCCAAAGAGACGCTGAAATATTGTATAAACTGTCAAATAACAAGTCTGCTCGCTTAATCTGAGTCTATTTGATACTTCACAGGCGGCGAAGAAACTCCTGGGCCCGACGTTGGGTGTCTTCGCTCGGGCTGAACGCCGCGCTTCGAAGTTGCCGGGAGTTGGTTTTTTGCCTGTGGAAAAAGGGTTGGATTTGGGCTTGGCTTTGAGAGGGAGAACGCTCATGGAAGGCAGGTGAATTGGGTGGAGCTGGGAGAGGGAAAGCCCCTCGTGTGTCCCGGGGCTGGGGTTGCGACAAGGGAACGGCGGTGCCTTCGCAGCGTTCCTGCTGTTGGGTCGCGTTGTGATGCCTCGTGTCAAAGCGCCTCTCTCGTGTTTGGATTTCAACATGACAGACGCAGTTTTACACAACATGTCACAACACGGAGCATCAACCGGAAAGAGTCTAAAAGAGCTTTTCTCTTTTTTCATTTGGAAAAAAAATTAAAGGCCAAAAAAAACCCCACTCTGCTTTTCCCTGAAATATGGTGAAAGGGAACGTGCCATGCAGAGTTTCCTTCAGTTGCTGTAAGGAAAGGACTCTCAGGCTTTAATTTTAAATTGAAATATATCCATCCACTCCCTCATGTTCAAATTGAAAATTTATTGGACATACAAATTTTAGGGCTAAATCTGCAGTTGATCTCAGCAGTAATTAGCTGTTAAGACAACAAACACTGATAAGAAGATGCCATTCTTTAATCAGGAATTACTCTCTGAACCTTGAAGAAAAATTACAATTAATTTGCAGGCTAAAGGTGTTGTTGATTGCACGATGAGGTTGTTATTCTATCACCTTTCAAAAAAAAAAAGCAGTTCTCCTATTGGAAAGTCACTCATGCGCAAAGATATCTCTCTGAAATTCAGGTGTTTCCCACCTTCAGCTGCACCAAACCTTGCCAAAAATCAATGTATCTCACCATGGGAAAGGTGGAACAGCCTGGAAATTAATTCATTCCTGAACCACCCCAAATTCTGAGTTACACTTGGTTCAGATCTTAGTGACCTGTTTCACAAGAGCTCAGCCTTCCCTGAGCTTTAAAATACTTTAGAGCTTTAAGATATGGAGAGAAATCATTTGTGTGTGTGTGCACACTTATTTTTTGGAGATATACATATAGATAAAGAAAAACTGGCAGTACATGGAGTTTAAATACTGACTGACATTTAACTGCAAATCCTCCTGGCTGATCTCTGTGTATTCTCATCAGTGCTGAACAATTTCAGGGGCTGTGCTGCTGGTACCCAACTAAATCCACAGGTAGGGACCTTAAAGGCTTTAAAGGTGGGCAGAAAATAACAAGAAAAAGGACCAAAATCAAAACTAAAAGCAAAACAAAAAAAATACCAACACAGAATGTGGAGTGGGATATGATTAAGTAAAAAAAAAAACCCCAAAACTATTTATATATGTGAAGAAATGACTTTAAATTTCCTCTTGTTCCAACTCCTCGCCATGGACACCTTCCACTGGATCACTTCCACAGCCTAAAAGTTACAGGGAGTTTTCCCCACTGAGTTTTGCTTTGGGGGTTTGTTTTTGTTGTTGCTCGCTTTACCCTAAAGAATAAACATGCACAGAGACAGTAGGTGAGGATCAAGGGTGAGAAATGCCAGTATCCATTAATTGGATCCTTTTCCTTCATTCTCAGCCTTAAAATTACACTCCAGTCCCATTTTCAGGCTTTGGCTGGAAGGTTTCCCTTTCACATTAGTCATAATGTAAATATATTTTCATTTGCTTAATGAAAATATGTTTTTATTTGATGCCTCTACAATTAAAGGGCATCAACCATCAGAAGACTTGTAGTACAATCAGGAGAAGCCAAAAATGATTTCCCAGACTTATTTCCTTGACAGAAAAAGATTCATATTTGTCTAGAAAATCATGGCAAATACACGGATAACTGGATGTGACTTGCTTTCAAACTCTCCTTTACCAGCAAATGTACATTAAATAAATTCTCCATGTGATAAACTGGAAGGCAACATAAATAAAGGATGCCCAGGAATACCCCAAGCCTGTTACTCAATAGGAAATATTCCATTTTCAAGAGGTGGCATTAGAAATACTTGGGTGTAAATAAATGTCAACATGGGTCACCTTTTCAGTGGATTTTATTTGTAAATTAAAATCTACGTGGAACAAACCTCAGCCTAACAAGGTAGGTAGATATCGGAGGCATGAAAAGGTGCAGAAAATCACTGTATTTAGATAGTAACTACAAGAAAAGAAGTGACCAAGTGAGCTGATAGTCAAGAACTTGGATATTCTGTGATATTTTCTCTAAAACTCAACCAAACTGCCCAAACTGACACTGCAGGTGTCCTAAGGCTTTACAGCCATGGCCCTCAGCAGCTGATTTTGGTGCCTAGACCCATCCCGGCCACCAAAATCTCTGTTTTTTGGGCTATTTTAGACGGTCACAAGGGAGTAAAACCAAAGGAAACGCGGAACTTCTGTGTCTGGCTTCTCCACGGCTCGTTGTTGCCACAACTGCGGGGATGGGCAGCACAGAATTCAGGGAAATGCCCCCCTTTGCCAAGGATTGCTCCCACGTGATCTCTGGGATTTGTGGATTGGCCCCGCAGAGCAAAGCTGGGGCAAAATAACTCCCACACCTTGTAAATTCCCTTCAAGAGGGTGTTTCTGCTACATGGTCACGCCCAGAAAGACCTCTTGGAGCGCACAAAGTAAACGGCAATGCAGAGCGTGAATTCCCCAAGGCCTGGAATAACAAATCCCAGTGAGATCATGGAATTGTCTTGCAGGGTAGGGTCGTAAAGGCAAACCGGAGTCACTGGGGAGGTGAAGGTACCTCACTGACATTTTTCTGACATCCACCATGGTAAAACCACCAGTGCAATACTCAAACCAACCAAAATGTGTTGAATGTTTCTAATCTAAGTTCTAAAAAGATATAATTTTTTACCCAGTGAAGTCAAAGGCTCTACTAAAGCTACAATTTCTAATAAAAAAAATAAAATAAATCAGATATTAAAATCCCCAAATTCAGCTTGGAAGGGCTTAATTTGCTATAACTTGTCTTTCTGTTTGTTACATTGCTCTGTGCCCTGACAGGTACCTACTAAAGGGCACACAGAGGGTATTTATGACACAAAAAGCTGTTTAACAAGTGCTTTATAAAGTCTAAATCTCCTGTTGATCTTACTCCAGATGGAAAGAAATAAGTGTGAGGGGACAGAGGGAGAAGAACCAGCAAAAATATTTACCAGAACGAAATTTGAGCTAAAAAAGCTTTTTTTGGTTTTTCAGATGTGTGTTCACTGATGCTTTGAAACAGGGAGGAGGTGTTTTTGATGCTCAACAGATTGTCTTAGGAGGGAGTTTCATTAAATCTTATTCAAGTCTGCTCAGGGTTGAATAATTTCTGCTCAGCTGAAAACCTTCAGCAGGGCTCTCAGATTTGTGCAGTTCAGATGAGGCAGATATTTCTGATGGCAGCAAGTTTTCCTTATGCTGCCATCTTGTGCCCCAGAACCTCAGCTTGCTGTGAAAGGTTACAGAAAGGAAAAAAAAAACCAAAAAACAAACACCCTACCATATATACAAATAAATACCCTTTAAAATATAAGCAGGGAATACAGGATAGAATAAAAGTTTGCCTACAGAGAGGCTGAAATGACAGTTCAGTCCTTATTAACCGAGTCCCTGTGATGGGAAGTGGAAGGTTAATCTAAAATAGCATCACACTTGTGTGTCTGCATCTTTAAATGCTTTTATTATTCCTGAAGTCCCATCTGACAGGGCCACAGGGAGGAGCACCAGGAGATGCCCCATCTCCACTCACAGGCAAAGGTCAGCAAAGCTCTGCCCTTAATAACCCGCTTTTCCTGCCATTCAAGTGTTTTCCTCAGTCAAAAGTTGTTTCACCTGCGTGTTTCCCTTTCAACCCTGACCTATTAATTATCCCAACATTCCTATTATACCTTAAAATGCTTCACTTTGCCTATTTTTCCAAAAGGAAACTGCCCAACTTCAACCACTGACCCCAAAATTGCATCAAATATTCATTTAAATATTTACAGTAATGGTTAATAAATAGAGACATTTGGTTACTTGGGATACGTTTGATATTTCATGGATGATAATTTGCCCCCAGGCTTTGCACGAGGACTGGTGCTCCCTAATATTGGGTGCCATAAGAATACAACTTAAACCACATAAAATAAAGCATGAAATAGTTCAAAATCCAAGCAAGGGATGAGCAGAGCTGGATGGGAGGCAGGAAAACACACTGAGCAATCAGCAGTGCACGTGGAACCAACTTCACCCTTAATTAAGTTTCCCTAAACACTTCAGAAAGGCTGGAAAAGGATTTCTTTAAGGATTTGAAGGAAAATACTGAGATAACACAGTGAAAGTCAAGGGATGCTCCTCCTAGGCAGGACAAGACATGCACTCTCAATTTATTATGGACAGAAACAACACCAGGCTCGGTGTTCTCATCCTTCAGAGTAATAAATCCATTCGTGCTGTTGGGACAATAACAACAATGTGACCAGAGCGCTGTCACATGACATTAATGACCAGTCTGACCCCCTGGGGTAACACAAGTTAAAAAAATGATGGTTCCACACTGGTTCCTTCTCCTTCTCCCTGTCTCTTATAATATTACCTTTTTCTTTCCCTGTCCTGGAAGAAATAATATAAAAAATCTATAAAGGGTGTACAAGATCTCACAGCCCTTCCCTGTGCTGCTCTTGGCTAATGACATCAGGAATAAATATGGTTTTCTATCAGTTTATATATTTGCATTTCATGGAATCATAGAATGGTTTGGGTTGAAGGGACCTTAAAGTTCATCTCGTTCAAACCCCCTGCCATGGGCAGGGACAGCTTCCACCAGCCCAGGTTGCTCCAAGCCCCATCCAACCTGGCCTTGGACACTCCCAGGGATGGGGTTTAATGTCTACCAGGAGATTCTCTTTAAGAAAAACTGAGTGAAGAAAAAGATGCTACAAAATTCCCTCATTTCCAGTTGACATTTGGAAAGAAATGCACTAGCTGGACACAGAGCTACAAAGTTCTCCCAAACACTCTGATACCACAAAGAAACTGGAAGGGAAAACATTCTCCTCCTCCGCACCTCTTGCCTGTAATCTCTGACCTTTGTAGTGCACATCTTTGGTGCAGAATAAAGTTAAACCAATGGAGTTAAGAAATAAATTCCTTTGGAAGCAGTGCCTTGAGTGCTGCCCTTCCAAGAGAGATTTTACTCCGCTCCAAATTCACAGCTTTTGCCCTTGCTTGAAAAGCCAGAAATCCAACAGAAATAACTGGATATTTACTGACATAAACCACTTTATTAGGAATATAAAGAATTTCTATTTGTTCTGAGCCCCAGTTATTGCACAAAAATATCAAACTATTAAATCTAATCTGTAATTCCCACCCAGAGGTATGAGGGAAGAGGTCTTCTTCCAGCTAAGCCTGAATAAAGTCACTGGGAGAACAAACCCACCCCAACAGAACTCCAGATCATTTTTCCAATTGCCTGCACACACATATGACACCAAAGAGAAAAAAAATGGCCCTGCATTGGCAATATTATTGCCTATATTAATTTAAACTACTGAACAACACGTCTGGTCTCAAAAGCTTGAGATGTGGTATTCATTTTCCATAGGATTTCACAGGAGGTTGTGCTGGGAAAGGGAATTGCAAAGCATGGCAACCTCATCTAACAACAGCAGGACAGTGGTGTGGGCAGTGGAAGGGGCCACAACACACACAACTAAAGAATTTGGCAAAGTTAGTCACAGCATGTAGGAAAACCCCAGATTTCCTAAGTGACAAAAGGCACAGCAAACACCCATAACCATCCAGCACTGCAGGTGTGGAACACCTTGAAAATTCCAGGCAGAAAAAAGGAAAAGAAGCATAAAAATAATAAGAACAGCCCCCAAATTATCCACATTGATGCCCCAGATTGCACCTACCTCCGTGGGTACACACAGGAGGACATCTCCTCATAGCCAGCCCCAACAGCAGATCAGTCCATACCTTCATCCAGGGAAAACACCCTGACAACGTGAGCCCCTTAAAAGCAGCAGCCCAAATGCCCCCCTGGCAGGATTGGCTGAGCTCAGCAGGTGAAACCAGCGCTGCTCCCAGGTGGGCACTGGGGGTGGTGCCTTCTCAGTGCCTCTTTAAAGGATCCCAGGGAATAAAAGTGACATCAACATTCCCAGGATGGGGCGTTGGAAAGTCATGGTGTCTCAGAAATTTTTGTTAGTGATATTTCCCCGCTAAGGTCAAGTGTTGTTCACCCTTAGCAAAGAATCCGGGCCAGCTGCTACCTCTTGGATTCAGGATTTATATTTATTTTAGTTATGCATCACGCTCTGGATATACTAAATTGACTCTTTTTTTAAAGAAGGGACGCATCAGCTCCTGGAGAAATGGATATTCCCTGCAATGCTTTCACACACGCAGCCAATACAGGTGTCAGCGAGCTGGGAACCACCGGCTCAGCTATTCCTTTGCCTTGTTCCCAGTGTTCCCAAGCTTTTATGGAAGCAAAGGAAGGAGCAGGGCTGCGCTCCTCAAAAACAGAGATGAGCAATTCCCTGCCTATGGCCTTCACCCCACCACAAGGTAATGGAGGTGGGTGGAAAGGGATGGAAAACTTGGAGTGTGAAATCATCCAACAACAGCGCAGAGAGCGCAGGGAGCTATCAGGGGAACTCCTAAAACCACTCCAGAGAAGAAAACTTCTCATATGGATGCAGATGGTTTATATCCCACTGAAATGTCACCATTTCCTCAGACAGGCAGAGCAAGGGAGCACAAGCAGCACTTGGGGCATTTAGGGGTAATTATGGGACCTTCTGAACCACAGCCTACACACCTGGCGGGTCAGGGGATGTGGGATTGGACATTCAGGATGGGATCCAGCATGAGGCTGGTCTGGAAGTTATAGGGATCACAGAATTATTGAATCCTGGAATGGTTTGGGTCAGAATGGACCTAAAAGTTCACTTCATCCCACCATTTGCCATGGCAGGGACACCTTCCACCAGCCCAGGGTGCTCCAAGCCCCGTCCAACCTGGCCTTGGACACTCCCAGGGATCCAGGGGCAGCCACAGCTTCTCTGCCCAACCTGTGCCAGTCCCTGCCCACCCTCCCAGTCAGCAATTGCTTCCCAATATCCCATCCATCCCTGCTGTCTGGCACTGGGAAGCCATTCCCTGTGTCCTGTCCCTCCATGCCTTGTCCCCAGTCCCTCTCCAGCTCTCCTGGAGCCCCTTTAGACTCTGCAAGGGGCTCTCAGGTCTCCCTGGATCCTTCTCTTCTCCAGGTGAATGCCCCCACCTCTCCCAGCCTGGCTCCAGAGCAGAGGGGCTCCAGCCCTGGAGCATCTCCAGGGCCTCCTCTGGCCTCTCTCCAATAGGTCCACTAAAATAAACACTAAAGACCAACTTTCTCAGTCAGCTGCCACTCAATTAAAATGGGACTCCACTGATTTACGTGGACATTGGGCTGGAAAACAGAACACTTGGTGTCCAGACCCAGCTTTGGAACCGACCAGGAAGGCTCCAGTACCGGCACCTCCTCCGGATCCCCTTATGGAGCCGCAGCATCCGACAGGGCCACCTGTCCTGGAATGCACGTGGGAACAAACTTGTGCTTCAGGAGGGTATCTGTGAGCATTTTAATCCTGTTCCCACCAAAACAATGATAAACAAGGATCATACTCCCAAAAATTCCCACCTCCCCAAAGAGTCCCAGAAATCCTGATTTATTGACCGGGAGCTGGATTCGCTAAACAGAAATACAGTAACTTAATAATCTGAGCATAGCAGTTTTCAGGAAGCAAAATTAACTAATTCATTATGGCTTATAATTTGCTGAGGCATAGCTGCCATATTTGTGAAATCAGCAGGTTTAGAAAAAAAAGCAAGTTTTTAATGAGTGTTCTTTTTTTTCCCCCCTTCCCAGATCCATAAATGATACAATTACTTAGCTCCCTCTAGTGCCAATTTCCAAAATAAATTTCCCACTAATGACTATATTCACCAATGTAATCATCGGAGCAAATTAAAAATTCACTTGGCAATAATTAACTGGTGAACTCTCAAAGGATGGAGTAAATTGCCATGAACTAAAGCAGAATTCAACTGGTGTCACAATTACAAAGAAAGGTCAAATGTGGGCTTTCTGCAATGACAAAACTACTCCAGTGCTGTGCAGACCTTGTGGAGCTGGAAGAGTCGAGGCAGGGAACAAGGACAGCACCTGGAGCTGCTCCAACGTTCCTCTGGCATTTCCAATCCTGTAGCGAAGTTGCATTAATTTCTTTTTCCTTTTCATTTGCAGTCTTTATTTCTGAGGCTCGATGATTTGGTGTTCGAAAGATGCTCCACACTGACACAGGACACTCTCTCTCTCTCTATGTATATGTATTAAATAATGAAAGGAGTCTCTGTTTTCCTGGGGTTTAAAAATGGGCTCAGAACAGGATTAGATACACTTACCCTTTTCTTGGAATCTTCTTTTGGCATCCTTAGGCCAGAGAAGGGGCTGAGCTAGGTCAAAGTTTGGAATAAGCCCATATAAGGACTTTAGAATAATTAATAATAATAATAATAATAACAACAACAACACCTCCAGAGGAATCCTTGTGCCCATCCAGATGTTGGAGGGAAGAGGCTCCACAGGGGCAGGAAGGTTCCTCAGCTTCTATGCCTTCTATGAGTTACACTATAAATAAAAATAATCACGAATATAGATTATTTGTAAGAATATTTGGGGTTTTATTAATAACGTAGTTCTTCCATGCCCTGTTTCCGGATTTCTTTCACCATACAATGCACCTCAAGACCAAGTATTTTCTGTGCAGAACAAAGGCTGTGGATCCTTTTTAGTTGGGGTTTTGGTACATCAGCCAGTCTGCAAACAAAGGGTTATAAAGTAGATAATGGTTAACTTAAAGGAGATGTCACAACCCCCAGAAAACACATGACAAAGTTGCCATTTAATATATT
This sequence comes from Sclerurus mexicanus, assembly GCA_013396755.1. NCBI lineage: Eukaryota > Metazoa > Chordata > Aves > Passeriformes > Furnariidae > Sclerurus > Sclerurus mexicanus. The sequence continues at coordinate 390,408 of VWZF01002940.1, forward strand.
TATTGACAAAACTGAGGGCTAAACTTTCTGTGCCCCATGGCCCAAGTCACCAGATTAAGCATCAGTCTGGCCCAGGCTGTTGATTTTTGGTACAGAATCATCTGAAAAACAACTAATTTCCGAGAAAATCCACCAGATTTTACAAATCTAGAAACCATATGGAGTGTCGCTGCAGAAACCATGTAAATACAATAGTTCTTTTAATTGTCATTTGTCTTAATCCCTCCTTGGACTGGCTTATCAAGCACCTGCTCCACACACCACAGCCATGGCAGGAACACCGGACAGGGCTGTGATGGGCACGTGAGGGATCCAGAGGGATGAGTTTCCTTGGGAGGCTCAGAAGAGCATTGGAGGCATCACAGTGGGTTCTGGACACCTCCCTGTCCCTGCCAACAGCAGGGAAGGTCACCCTCACCTCACTGAATCCCACCAGAATCTTTGGGAAAAAACATCTCATTCCACAGCCAGAGGGCAGAGTTAGATGGGATACTGGGAAGGAATTGCTGGCTGGGAGGGTGGGCAAGCCCTGGCACAGGTCGGGCAGAGAAGCTGTGGCTGCCCCTGGATCCCTGGGAGTGTCCAAGGCCAGGCTGGAGCACCCTGGGCTGGTGGAAGGTGTCCCTGCCCATGGCAGGGACTGGAACAGGAGCTTTAAGGTCTCTTCCAACCTAAACCATTACACAAGTCTATGATGGGTAAAACCTTTCCCAACCAGCACCTCCCACCACACTGTCCTACACCCTTTGCCAGGCTGTTCCAGCTGCATTTCCCTTCTGTTTGGGGAGGAGTATCCCGTGTCAAAGGAGTTGTGACTGTGCACAGAAGGCCAACCAGCCCTCTGGAAACACCAGCCTTAGGGTGCTCTGGAGAAACTCAACGAAACATCCATATTTTTAAAAACACCAACTAAGCTCTTGTTAAGGCTGTGAAGAAAAAGGCCAATCCACCACTCCCCCGTGACCTCACCCAGACTTCAGCCACTCTTTCTGCAGGAAAACCCCAGGAGCCCCAATCCCAGGCTGAGGTGGCCCGACCTCAGCTTGCAAATATTGCTGTCTGCCGAGTCAAAGAGGAAAGGAGCAGCCAGGGTGCCCCGTTCCAAAGGAGCAGCCAGGGTGCCCCATTCCAAAGGAGCAGCCAGGCTGTCCTATTACAAAGGAACAGCCAGTGTGTCCCATTCCAAAGGAACAGCCAGTGTGTCCTGGAGCCCCCATGGAACAGCTCCCTGTGTCCGGGGGATCATCCCTTTTGTAATTCCAGGATTGCACTGAGCTCCTGGTGAGGGCTGACAGGCCCCAGAAGGGCTGGAGGTCCCTGTGTCACCGAGCCAGGGCAGAGCCTTTTGTCACAGACACATTTCCTTGTTCTTGGCTTTGCTGAAAAACATTTGAAGCACCAAATCCAAGATATCCTAAGTAATAACTGTAGCAGCCCATGGAGCCCTTCACCTGCTTCCTAAAGACCCTTCAAACCACCTGGAAGACGACGCAGGAAGAACCATGCCTCGCCAACACCGCCTTTGGAGACTTTCCACTGTGCCTTCTGCAACCAGACTTGCCTCTCCCACATTGGCATTTTCAGCCACCAGCACGCTTGCAGCGAGCGTGGGTAAAGCCCTTCCCAAAACTTTATTCGCAAAGCCTAGCCATGATGACGAGTCCATGTTTCATATTAGTATGAAAATAATAGATTGTAATGTTATACAATATTATGTAATCATTGTGTTGTAGAGTTATAGTGTTAAATATTAAATATTACATTCCCCATCCCTGGAAGAGTACAAGGCCAGGTTGGAACAACCTGATGTAGAGGAAGGAGCCCCTGGCAAGGAGTGAGACGAACTTTGAGGTCCTTTTCAACCCAAACAATTCTATGGTTTTATAATGCCATTACTTATTATTCTACTGTTATTATATGTATTATTAGTGGTGGTGTTTTCTTGGTGGTGGTGGTTGATGTTACTATTGTTATTATTATTAATTGTCAATTATTGTTGCTGTTGTTATTTTGTTATTACTACTATAATTATTATTGCATTAGATATTTATATTATTATTATAATATACTATATTTTATATAGTATATATTGGTTATTCATTTATTATTATATGTGATTCTATCTAGCACATATAGTATATGATATATAATAGAAAATAATGCAATATAATTAATATAATAATATAATACCATAATATATATTCTATTGTATTGTAATATATTACATATATTATATATATTACTGTATATATATGGTATATATATTCTATAATTAATATAATGTAATATAATATAATTAATATGATATATTAATTCACATATTTCAATGTCTCCTTTCACATAATTCCATTAAAAAGGAAGGTGCACAGGGCAGAAACCCTCCAGCAGTAAATTCCAAGCCACACCACGCCTTTCCCAGCGCTGCCCCAGCATCCCTCTGGAATTCTCACCAGGATCTCTCTGTGCAATGAGGAACTAATGGGAATTATGCCCTTGGCATTTCGTTCCCTACCAAAGGCATCCCACCTTCCCTGGCCAGAGCCCGGGGAGAGCAGAGCTCAGCTGTGGAAGAGCAGCACAGGTGGGGGTTTGTTCCCAGGGAGGTGGGGTTGGTTATTCCAGGGCTGGAAGACCTGTGTTCCCTGTTCCCAGAACTGCAGGGTGAGCGGGCTGGTGCCATTTTTGAAGGCACGCAAAATTCCCTGGGATTGTTGGTGGCTCTCAGGGCAGAACACCTGCACGGCTGGACGTGGAAACCAACACGCATCAAAGCAGTTCTTAAGAGTTATAGAGTAACAGCACGGCCCAGCAGTGATCGCCTTTGATGTGATTAGAGGTGATGCTGTAAGTGCTCTTCCTCTCAGGCGCTCCTCATCCTCAATCCCTACACTGGGATGGGTTCCTCAGGGATGTGCTGGGACCCTCCTCTTCCCACTGTCCAAAACTTGAGGCCAGGCAGGGCCCCCCTTTAGTCACAAAGAGGGTCCTGAGGCTGCCCGGGATCACATAAGGAAAGATCCACTGATTTAACAGACCTTTGTCTGTGTTTCGTCCAGCTTGAGCCCATCCCCTGAAAACAAACAGCTGGGAGCACTGTAAAGTTAGTGCTTTGTAATCCATGGATGTCAAACTACCTGGAAAACCACTGGAATTGTTTTAAGGCAGCTTCTCCAGGCACAGGGAAGCGGCCGCAGGATTTAATTTGCTGTGCTTTGATTTGTTGTTCCTTTAAACTTTTGCCAGAGGTGAGGGGAGTGCCAGATGCACATTTTTTGGTGTACTTTAAAGTCCAAACAAATACAAACAGCGTATGCACTGGTTTGGTGTTTCCCCTCTGAATTTTTTTCCTGGAAAAAGCAGCCAGTAGGAAAATAGGTATTTCCAGCCTGTCATAAGAGCAGCCACAATGAGGATTCAGTAAATCTCTCTCAGAGAATCACTTACAGAGGAATTTTGAGATGAAGACACATTTTTCTGCACATGAAGAGATGTGTAATCAGTGGTTTTCTTTTGTACTGTAATTGATGCTTCAAAAAATACGTTTACTGGAGTACCGGTGTTTAATGTTTCAGGCTGGAAAAACAAATAGGAATGAGCAAAAACAAACAGAGTGAAATTCTCAGATGATCAGCTTCCTTGCAAAGGTCCTCCGTGGTTCACTTGAATTAGCTAAATACTCAAAAATAGCTTCTCTTGTTCTAAAGGACTTCATGACAGCACTCTGAAGTTTTTGATTCATTCGTTGTATGGGGGAAAAATGAGATTATTTAAATAGAACCTTAATAAAACCCATCCAGGATACCTCTAAATGGATATTTGTAAAGTGGAATAACGAAATAACAGCACACAGAATAATTTCATATTTTATAGTTAGTGACTCAGTTTGTTATATCTGCATGTGCAACTTAAATGCCTTAAATTTGGGGAACACTTTTAAACAAAGCCTGAATTATCCAAGCTTTTAAACCACTGGAAATTTCTTTGCACATGCTGAAACTACGGACTGCTTACTGGCAAGGAAATCAGATGTGGATTTGATTAATTGATGTAGTCACATATTAAAAACTTTTGCTTCTTATCCCATTAAAAGTAACACTAATGAGCAATGGCTGTGACCTTCAAGGGGAAAGCCACGTGTGCTTCAACCCCTCAATATTTACCACCCAAATTTAATCTTTATAATGGACACCTTAAAAGGAATCTGATAGAAAATCCTAAGAGCTGCTCCAAAACTAAAACACTTAAGGAAGATTTTGATTAATGCCTCGTGATTAATCAATTGATTAATATAGTTTTCAATACAGATGTGAGGACAGTGTCTACTTTAATCAACCACCCTGAAAACGGTGAAGACAAATGATCTATTTTCCTGTCGATTGAAAAAAGAAAGCCTGTTTTAGCAGTTATGTAAATTATAAGATGAGCCTTTCTTACCATGCCCAGATTTTCCCTTTTATAAAAACCTTCCACACAGGAACTGTTAATTAGATAATTGTCATCCTTTTGGGAAGGAACTCAGTATAAACCTAAAAGTAGTTCCACTTTCAGCCAAACGAGTGCACTTCTTTAAAGAAATTGTTTTAGAATTGCACCATAATCCATATTTAAAGTCCCTCTCCCTGATATTTCTTTATTCTGAGACTGTTTCTAATTTGTGATTATGCTTCCTACCATACTAAAACTGAAATCTTTATTCCAGTCAAAAATAATCACCCCGTAATTACTGTGACAAACTGCCCAAGCTGTATCATTGTGGCCATTTCGACTAATGATATTGTATTAGAATGCCGAGCAATAGACTTCAAATGGAAAATATAATTATGTGCATTAGTTTGTCTAAGCATTTATAAGATCACATATCCATCAGTTATCAGGTCTCATAAAAAAAGCCATATATCACTGTCACTGCTGGTTTTGTTATTGGAAATGTGGGCCGCCGTGAACCCGGCTTCACATGTGTGTCTCAAATTCCTCTTGTTCTCCTGCTCAGGAAATCCCTGGGAGCCGAACTTCTGGAAAAGGAGCAGAATCCTCTCGGGTGATGGCACGGGAACAAGTTATTGGACAGTGTGACCAAACATAAGCTCGATGTTTAAGGTGCCAGTTAATCTTGGAGATGTGTTTAAGTGTAGACACCGGGCTGCTCACTCTACACAAAGCCAAGTGATTCACAGAATCGAGGAATTATTGAGGTTGGAAAAGACTTCCAGGGTCACCGAGCCCACCCTGTGCCCGATGCCCACCTTGTCCCCAGCCCAGAGCACTCAGTGCCACGGCCAGTCCTGCCTTGGGCACCTCCAGGGCTGGGCACTCCAACCCTCCCTGGGCAGCCCCTTCAAAAGCTTGAACACCCTTTCCAGGCACAAATTCCTCCTGCTTTCCCACCTGAACCTTGCTCTCCTCCTGTCCCTGTTCCCTGGGAGCAGAGCCCGACCCCCCCGGCTCTCCCCTCCTGGCAGGGACTTGCAGAGCCACAAGGTGCCCCCTGAGCCTCCTTTTCCCCAGGCTCAGCCCCCCCAGCTCCCTCAGCCCCTCCTGCTGCTCCAGCCCCTTCCCAGCCCCGTTCCCTTTCCAGCACACGCTCCAGCTCCTCCATGTCCTTCCTGTAGTGAGTGACCCAGAACGGGACACAGCACTGGAGGTGCCTCACCAGGGACACACTGGCACTGAACATCTCGGTCTCTCTTGTTTTGCAAAGCCAAGGCACCATCTGAGCAACCTCTGAGCATCCTGAGCCAGCTGAGCACCCAGCCCAGCTGTGTCTTGGCAAAACTGCAGCCCTGCTTACATTTCACTCATGCTCTTTCTCCATATGCTTTGCTTTGCTTTGGAAAACCTAAACTGTCCATGAGAGTGGTTGGGAGAGTTCTTTCCAACCTAAATAATTCCATGATCCTGTGTCAAGGAGGATCTGTGGAATCATAGAATCCTATGGAATCATAGAATGGTTTGGGTTGGAAGGGACCTTAAAGGCCATCTCATCCCACCCCCTGCCATGGGCAGGGACACCTTCCACCAGCCCAGGTTGCTCCAAGCCCTGTCCAACCTGGCCTTGGACACTCCCAGGGATCCACAGCTTCTCTGGGAGCCTGTGCCAACACCTCATCACATGTTATCACACAACAGAGATAAGTCATTAAATCACTTCTTACTACACAAAAACATTGAGTTACTCTCAGAAAATATAACTAACATTTTTCTTCCTCTTTTTGGGTCATCCGAGATGCGTATCTGTGGTTTCAACACCCCGCTGAAATAATACCAGGCTGTGTTTTTGGTGCCAGTATAAATTTAAGCCATCCAAACAAGGCTGTGTATTTGAACTGACAAAGAATAAATTATTTGCATCTGGCATAACTGATGGTTGTGTCAAAGCCCTGGCATATAATTCTTAATCTTATAGATGCCTGTTTACTTGTGCATAAGATCCTGTGCTGAGTGTCTTCCCAGAACAATTATCAAGTTATTGCTATGGGCTAGCCTGGAACTTCCAGGGAAAAACCGCACGGAAATGCAGCCATCCCAGAGCAGTCTGACAGGGATGTTTTGGATTAGACATCACAGCTCTGCTTTTCCCTCTGTGCTCCCAGTAAATTGGGAACGGGAGCGTGCCAGGAGGGCAGAGCCTCAGGTATGTCTTTGCTTCCATGTGATTCCCAGGACCCCAAATATCATGGAATATCAGAGGAGAAACGTTGCTCACGCCCCTCCATGGGCTGAAAAGCTTCTGTGGTAACCTTATGGTGTAATATGATATATTTTCCAAATGAAAATTATCTTTCAATGAGCAAGGAGGCAGGGTTCCTTTTATGGTTGGTTTTAATTAATATTGATTTTATATGTTTAGAGAGAAAATCCGCCAGTTCAGAGCTGGGGAATGTGTAAGATGTGTTGTTTTTCTCAGGGAATTTTCATTGATTTTTATTAATCCTGCAGTTTGTGATGGCTGGGGCTTATCTGATGCTGTGGGTTTTATATTAAGATGCTGAAATAATCTATTGTGTTTGATACTCAAATATGTAACAGAAGACATATGACCAACAAACACTCAAAGGAACCTTCTTTGTATGTACCTGTTCTAGCCCAATAAAGACTCAGGGCTCTATGTTGAAAGATCAATAGGCTATGAAATTTCTGCCTCCTTATTAGCAGAATTAATTTCAAAGGGGCAATCCACATCCTAGAAAATTTGTCTCGTATTAAGATGTCCAGATGTTTTTGGTCTCTCTGTCTGACATTCCCACCACCAGAATAAATTGTATTTCCAGACTAATGTAATAGATAAGAGATAGGAATAAATCTCGTACAGTTCAGTTGATAAAATTAACATGCTGATGATATTTTAATGTTTCCATATAATCAAGGGGGCATGGATCATGCCTCCACCAGCTCCAATGTAATTCTCTTCTTTAATCTTTTCTCAAGGAAGAAAAACTAGAGCATTAGAGAGGATTATACAGCAAACAGTGTGTGCTCCAGTCTTCGAGCAAGTTGTTTGTGATGCGGTTGAGTGGCTTTGCCCAAAGGTATCTCAGCAAAGCAACTGGAGGTTTGGGGTCAGAACCGGTTGTTCCTGCAGTGCCAGCGTGTCACTTCCATGTCATAGCTTCTGGTGGAGAAGCTCCACTGATCTGGAGAATAATATATAATGTATCAGAGCCACTCAGCATCCATATGACCTTATACAGAGGACAGGAAATCAGGCTTGGCTTAAGCAGAGGAAATCTGAGGGACTTTAGACCCAAGGCAGTCAGAATTTGGCCCAAAATGCATGGGTGGGTTTACTGGAGCAGGGCACAGGGACAGAGCAGCTTGAAATAAAATTGCGGTTCATGGCAAAGACAAGGGAAAGATAAAATCAGCAAAGGCAAAGAGGATGAAAAGAAAAAAAAGGAAAGGAAAAAAAGTGTATGTCTCAGCCTAAGAATTATTCCTGTTCAGCAGAAATTCCTGGTCTGTGGTGGAATTCTCCAGGCAAAAGTCTTAAATGTAGTTGAAGAGGTTTAAAGACCCAACTCTCACTTCATTTTGATGCTGTTTGTGTATCTTACTGACTTACACAGCCTCAGACTGCTTAGTCTTTAATGTGAGAAATGGATGCATCCTTCCCAAATATCTCCAAGGGAAACACTAATCAGGTGCAGGACTAATTGGGACCCATCAGCAAACACCATATATGCATGTAAGTCTCTGTGCTGTGAGCACCTGTACCTAACTTTGGCATAGCCAAAAAAGGTGATGTTTTATTCCATGACAAAGTTATTGTGACATTGCTAAAAGGCACTGATAAAAACTATTGTAGCAAAAAAGCAAGAGGAAGATCATACAAAGCAAAAAATATGGGAACTTTATGATACGAAAACTTGACACCAAAGTAATTCCCGCGGGTGGCCTGTGAGCTTTGCAAAAACCTGCTCAGGAACAAGGGAAAGGCAGGTGTGGCACAGAAATGGCAACACAGAAGACACAGAGCTCAGTTTTTCAAGGAAAGAGTTGTCAGACATTGGAAGGGGCTGCCCAGGGGGGTTTGGAGTGCCCAGCCCTGGAGGTGCCCAAGGCAGGACTGGCTGTGGCACTCAGTGCTCTGGGCTGGGGACAAGGTGGGCATCGGGCACAGGGTGAATTGCATGGCCTTGGAAGGCTTTTCCAACCTCAGAGATCCTGGGATTTCCACACCAGAATGTTGAAAGGTGTAGGAGACGATGCTCAGGTTTGAATCCAGATCGTATTGCACAGAGTCTTACAAATCATTCCCACTTTCCTGCGGGTGACCAGCGCTCTCAGGTGTCACCCTCCCGCCTAGAACCTCCTGCTGCTGAGGAGATGGACCCGAGTGCTGCCCTTTCCCCAGAACCCAGCTCTCCTGTGGGGCCCATGTTCCCAGCGCTGCAGGACCAGAAGCCTCCACCTCTGGCTCATAAGTCACCTCCTTGGCGGTGATCTCAGAGCGCTCCTGGAGCGGCACGGCACATCCCGGGCGCCGCGGAACCGCTCGGAGCTGTCAGCACATTGCCAGCAGATTGATGGCTTCAGAGACCTCCAGCGTAGAGGGTGATGTTAAGGATCTGCAGTTACTCAGCTGAAGTTTGAGATGAGGGATGTCTCCTTTCCAGCCCTGCTTATTGGATTTGAACACCCTCGTAGGTTTGGCTGTCAGGGTTGTTGCTTGAAACAGACTGTTACAGGAATGAGTTAAAAAGGAATGGCTGGGGAGGAAAAAAAAAAGTTTAAAGGCAAACAAAGATGAATCTTTATCTTTTTTCAGGTTAAGGCAGTGACAAAAATATAGATTTTCACAGTAAAGGAAAAAAAATAGTCCTTGGGTTAGAGCCTTGTCCTTAGAAGAGCTTTTTTCACGGCCAAAAACTTCTGAATGGAGAAGTAAACTCAGAGCCAACATGTTTTATTACACGAAAGTTTGTCGTAAGCAGAGGCTCACCATGAACTGAAATGCAATTTGCATATTGTTTCACTGGTTTTATTCTATTTCATAGCGAATAGACCTCAACACCAGGTAAAAAGAGCAAAGACAGAAAGCAGACTGTAAATAAATGTCGAGTCAAAGAAACATTAGAAACCAGAGCAATAAAAAATAAGAATAAAGGTATTTCTAACTCGCTACATTTGAAAGGTAACACTCATTCTATTACTGCAATTGCTTCTAATTTTAAGTATAAAACCATTTATATTTCTGAATTAAGATGTTCTACTAATCATCTGCACACATTCCTTCGCTTACCCACCTACAGCTCCATGAACTGATCATGGTGCAAACTTGGCCTTCGCTGTTCGAGGTCCCTTCGTGTAATCGACACTCTGTGCAACGTCTGCTACAGCTTAGGGAGTATAAAATGGGCACACAGATTTGAACATAGGAGAAACACTGGAATAGCTACCAAATTCAATTCTGGAGGGCTGAAGCTGGCTGTGCCTCTGGAAGTTTGGGAGAAGTGGAGTTCTAAAACATAATACAATATGAATATGCATATCTCCCCAAGGACCGGTTTCACTGCACTGGGAAACTACATATTTGTTAAATAATAAGTGCATTTTTCATTAAGCATCAGGGAGGCAGCCAAAATAGTCTGGTGTAGCTGGAATGGAAAGCTTCACCCTAAAAAGAATAGTTTGAAAACTGCTTCACCTTTTGAAATTCCATCTGTGCCCTCAAGCTGAGGGTTGTCATATCATTTTGATGGTGCTTGCTGGGAATTCCATGAGAAGAGCAGGACTCTGTGGATCTCTTTGGGAATGAAGTGTTTCATTTTCTCCTCCAGAAGCGTTTTGCAGAAGAAGGCTGCCTCTCTCTTCTTCCAGCCTCCTGGAGGTGTTTTATTTCTTCACCCTTACTGGAGCTCCCAGTACCTTTTATGGAATCCCCAGCAGGATTTTGGGCAATTCCAGCAGGACCATTAATTATCCACAGAACGGGGCCATAAATTCAGGATGTGTTCATAAACACATCACTCTGGGCTCCCTCTTTCCCTCTCCAGCCCTGCCTGGAGGACAACCCATCCCTGCCCACAGGAGGATTTCAGCCACCCCAGGAGCTGTGTGGAGCTTTTACCCCTCCAGTGAACCCAGGGGGTAAAACTTCACCTCTAAAGCAAAAGGCAAAGGTGTTTGTTCCCCTGATCTTCATCTGCCAATGCAATATTTAATGAATCAATCCATGGAAAGTCTCCAGGCAGGAGGGTTCTAAAGGCACACTGCCACGAGTGGGCATTTAATTTTGATTTACTGAGGTGCTTATTGCTTATTAATCAGATAACATTATGAAAGCTGAGTGTGTGGATGTGAGTTATCCATTAATTAGCTGGGCTACTAAGGGATGCTAAACAGCACTAGAAGTGTTTCCATGTCCCTTGAGTAAATCGAATTACAAGGAGAGGAGTTCCAGAGAGTTTCTTCCACATGGGTAACCATTTGTGTGGAAACAAATTGTAGCAAATATTAAGGTTTTCAGACAAAAAGTGGCTTCTGGAAGTCACACAAGTAGTAGATCCACCCCAAACCTTTACACAAAATGAAATGCGAGTGGTATTTTTCTGTCAGCATATTCATCAAGTGACTGCAGGAGAATCAGAAGTTACCAAATTACCATTTTTATCAGAATTATCCGTGCTAGGACTATGACTTAGGAACAGTTAGGTTGTAAAACCGCCGCTCTGGTTTATGTTCCTTCTCCAACATGGGCTAAAAGAAACTTTTTTTCATTTGTTAATAGTTTTGCAAGTGGCCTTTACAAATTTCACTTGTGTGAGAACATCATTTCTTAGAAAGCAATCCCATATTTTCACTTCCACATCATGTTCAAAGTATTTGCTGCAGCTGGATGTTAATCCCAAGGACCAATTTAAATTATTTTCCTGGTGATATCTTAATGCAACCAGGTAAAGACCCTTCCCAGTTGGTGTTTGTCCTCCTTTGACATCTCCTGCCCAGCTGGGCCATTTTTTGGCACCTCTCAATGCACACAGGTCCTGGAGAGCGTAAAAGCAAGGAACAGTCTGTGTCATGTGGTGACAAATACAGTTCAAAGTGCCATTATCACTTGTTCTCATGGTGATAATTAATCCCATCACCATTATCATAATGAGAAATGTTCAGAAACTGCTGATTGAAAGAAAACACCCGTCATTCACTGCCCTTTCAGCCTGAGGGATTCTTACATTTGCTGTTGATTAGCACACAGTCTCCCAAATAATTCTGATTCCCCAGTCCAAACTTTTCTAGTGTTCTTATGTTTCGCTCCATGATTTTTTAAAATGTTCCATTCCGGCGTGAAGTGCTAGGATTGCACTTCTGTTCATTAATTTGTGATGGATCTTTAATCAAAATCTCCTCCTGATTTCTCTGCTCTCCCAGTGATGTGGTGACAAAGAAAAGACAAAGAAATTGAGAGAGAGATTGTGGTGGTTTAACCCCAGCCAACAACTCAGTATCCCACTCATCCACCCCCTCTCCGTGGGATGGGGAGGAGAACTGGGAAGAGGTAAAACCTGTGGGGCGAGATGAGAACAGTTTAATAATTGAAATCAATTATTATAATGATATTAATAATAATAATAATAGTAATGAAAAGGGAGATAACAAGGAGACAAAGAGGGATAAACCAATACCATTTCTCACATCCCCTGACTGCTGATCAACCCATTCCCCAGCACTGATCAGCCACTGGCAGCCAACTCTTCCCAGTTTATATTCCCAGTGTGTATGGGCAGTGCACGGATAAACTGGGCAGTCCTTGATTGAGGGTGAGCACTGAGCAACATCAGTGTGTTATCAACAGGGTTCTCATATGAAATCCAAAAAACACAGGAGAGGGAGAGGGAGAGGGAGACTCTCCTTCCAACTTTTCATTCATTTTCACTGGCAGTCTGAAACTAGTGAATGACCCAAACCTATCACACATTGACTCTTCTTCTGCAAGGCTGATAAGGCAAATCCAAACTGCATTACAGAAGCATCATATTTTTAGAAGCCTCAATTTTTTCTGCATTTTGTGAGGTCACAATTGGGATGTGCAAACATAAAACGAGGTGTCTGAAATCACAGGACATTGCACACCACTGGGAGTGTGGTCCCGTTTATATTTGGCCATATGTGCAGACGAAACTACACAATACTATATAGTGCTGCTTTAAAATCCTGTCCATCAAACCCGTTTCTGAAGTGTGGGAATATTTCTGAATTATTCTGAATATTTTATAGCCATAGGTATACGGGATGACCTGATAGTGGTTGAAATTAAAGGCTTGCACTGTAAACAAAGGTAGGTTGGTTGACCAGGGTGGTTCCTTTTAGTCTTTCCTCTGCTCTGAACACATGAATTGGCTGCACACAATCACTACATGACAAATTAAAGAGGGGCACATAATAAGCTTAAGTCACCACAAATCATATAATAAATATCTGAATAAGAAAATCTAATAAACTATATGTTTCCACAACAACTTCAGCCCCTTCCACTGGATCCAAAACCCCCCTAGGACTTGTTCTGATATTCTCAATTCCAAAGTACACATTCCCTATTAAAGGAGGGGGGAAAAAGCACAACTCACCCTGCCAGGATATGTCTCTTCCTCTCACATTTTGGTCTAGGCAGTTTGTCTTCCATGGACGGAATTCCAGCCTGTGGCTATTTTGGATGGAAAATGGTTTCCTGATTTGTGAAAACTTCCTTCATTTTGAACTTATTTCTAATGTGAATCAGCAAGAAACCCAGTGAATGGGTGGATAGGACCCAGGGAAGGACCTCCTTGTGGGTTGTTGCTCTGCCTTAAGGCCAACAGCTTGGATTTATGGTTCCTGCCTCATATAGGAATATTCCTGCCTTTGGCATGAGCAAAAACTCCAGTCTAAGCCTGACAAGCTTGTCCTATAATAATTGGTGCAGATGTTGCAAAAATAATCTTATTTTTCTGTAAATATTTTGGTGCAGCAGGCTCTGTCTTTGCTAGAAAGAAACCTTTTCCCAGCCTGAAACGTTCTGGTACATGTTTCCCAGTAAATTTTCCTTTTGAAGGATCCCACTGGGATTTAGACCATCTCTTCCTCATAGCACTCCAAAGTGACTTTGGAGACATCCCTTTTAATCCTACATTGCTCAGGTGTCAGAACTGATCTTATTTAACCATTTTGATAATTAATTTGACAGAGAATGCTCATACACCAATTACATTTTTTTTTCCCTGACAGGAATTTGGAAGGCACTGCCGACCCAAAGGAATGTCGGCCGACAGGTAACTTAAGTGATCTGGGGACTTCAGTGACAGAGGCAGGAGAACATTTGGCAACACAGAGCTTCAAGTTCAGGAATTTACAGGTGAGTAATTGGTGTTTCCCCTGACAGCTCGAACTTATTGCTGGGGAATGGAAGAAGAAGGCAAAGATTTCATAATATGCTGAATATAAAGCACTGATAAAACACCCCCATGAACACAAACTTCCTGGGATGGGGAAGGAATAATGTTCCCATCAGAAACAGGAGAATAGTCACACTGTTCTACAAGCCCATGCTGCCCCAGGTTGGGATTACCTACAGCTCCAGGCTGTTCACAGCAGGGGGGAAATTCATCAAAATATGGAAAAGGGATGCTCAGGCAAAAGTCCGACCTCTCTTAAGAGGTGAAAAGAAAACAAAGTCACTTATTTAGCCCATTAAAATGAACAAAGGCTGGGTTAAAAGTGCTTTAAATCACCAGACAAGGTAGGTGCAAATATGAACAGGCATTCCCTGGCTACAGATAGTTGAGACCATTAGAAGGATTTGTCTCAATGACACCTTCAGGAGGAGCGAGGTTCTCCCACAGCTGCAGTGGAGGCAAATAAATGATCCTAAAAAGAGCAGTCACTTCATGAACCCAAATCCATCCTATTGTTCCCTGGCAAAGCTGGGACTGGGTGTGATAGCCTCTGCTGTCCCTTTGGGTGTGTTGGGTGTTTCTAGACTGTTCCGTGGCACTGGAGATGAGAGCCTGACACCTTTGGGGTTCCTTCAACACCCCAGGCAGGGACAAAAGGTGTGGCTGCAGGGGCTGAGTGTATCAGTTCTGTCAGCACTGGTTTGAATTGCATCTGTCACCCAGGAGAGACGTCTACATTCCATAGGTGTCCTCACAAAGTGCCATACAGCACCTCACATCTCTATAAATATGTATATTTATATATATACATACCACAGACACTGCATACATGAACCCACACACATCACAGGCATGCACGGGCTCTCTAGACAAGGAGAGGTTTCAAAGTGATGTGTAAATGTGTGTTTGGGATTCATATCATCATCACATTAAACAATAAACATGTGTAGAAGAGCCTGTTCCTCTGTTTCCACTCATTCTAAACCCAAGTTACAGCCCCCCCCCCGCCCCCTTCTGCTCTGCAGCTGAACAGCACAGACAAACTGGCCTCTTAAACTACTTTCTTATGCTAAAACCTCCTGGTTTTTGCAACCAACTCATCTGATTTCCATGATCACAAAGAACTGGCTAATATTAAATTATAACAACAGCAATCAAGGGCATGGGGAGCAAGAGGACCCTCGACTGCAGCCCCTGCATCACTCGACAGCCCCACAGAAGAAGAGGTTGAGAAGCACAGCAATCCACACAACTTCCTCCCAGTGCTCATTGTCTTTTTCAGTTCCTAATGATGCTGAAGTGCCTTCATGATTAAAATTTAAAGGTTTCCCAGTAACCAAGTAATTTGCCCCAAACTCCTTATCTAGCACTCACCATGGAGACTCTGATTTTAATACACCATTAATCAAGCTCCAGCCAAGTTTGCTCCTGATCCTTCCAATTACAGAGGAACTAACTTTGTTCTTCTCAGTGTGCCAGTGGAGACCCTTCCCTGATCAGCCACAGCCCCTGGAAGCAGATGGATAACAGGGCTGGATTTGGTGCACTCTGTACAAGGCACTGTTTGTTGTGAATTATGAAATAGTAAACAAAATTGGATCACTCTGCCGCAGGATAAACTCCAGCCAAATTCCAAGCCCTGCACATCCTATTATAATCCAAACCATTAAGTGATTTCAAGTTTTACAGTGTAATAATAATCCGTGGTTTGATTAAATGGAAATTGATGCGCCGGTGACTCGAAGGGGCGAGTTCCAAATCCCGGCACATTCCCCACCACAAACATTCCCACAAATGCCCGCGCTGTGTGTTTAATTTGGGCACATGAATAGATCCAGAGCCTTCAATAGGACATCTCGTGCTCTAAGTGATGCACGTGCACGAGTGATTGCAGGATCAGTTATCAGCAAATGATCCCCGGTACAATTTATAAGAATTCCAACAGATTGCAAATAGCTATGATTTGTCACACAACATCTGGTCTCTTCTCTCCGCAATCAAATGGACAAATGGAAAGAACAATATGGGCTGGGAAATCGCAGCTTGTGCAAAACAATTAGAGGGAAAGGGACCCACACCTTCCCCTGCCGGAGTGATGGAATTTGCACAGCACTGTCTGGCTCAGTTAAGAGAGACTCTGAGCTTGTTTGAGCTCAAGCGTGATTTCCCTAAAGGAAGAGTGAATTCTGGAGTAATTTCCACACTACGTGTCAGGTGAAACAGGATGGAGGGACCTGTTAGTGCCCCAGCAAGGCCAAAAAGCTCCACCCGTTCTGTAGGACTGACCTCAGGTTGAAATGGGTGAGGAGGAGAAGTGGATGTGATCCAGAATCAGATGCTTTACTCAACAGAATTGTCATATTTTACTTACATATATCATTATTATCATTTTTTTATATATATATGGATATATCTCAATATATTATTACTGTATCAACCCCATCACCTGGTTCTGAATGCAGGTTCTTTTTTAATTCAACTGAGAAAACATGACAGCACTTCCAGTTACCTTCCAAAACTTCAAGAGACGTCTCAAAGCGAAATCCAAGGAACAGCTAACAATCAACTTGGCTGTGAGTCAGGACTATCCATCACAAAGCTCAGATTTATGCAATACAATTTAAACCGAAAGGATGTTTGTAAAACTGTTGAGGAAACAAAAAAAATAACAGGGTACGAACTCTACAAGAACAGCAAATGGGACAGGTTTTCACTGACAGCATCACTCAGAGTCTCTGGGTGGCACCGTCTGCTGGTAAGTTTGATTATCTGATGAAAAATCAGTTTGATATTTAAGAAAAGAGCAACGAAACGTCTGAGTTTGGCATCGTTCAAATCCACCCTCACGTGTGAGTTGAGATGCTCCACGTTAGTTCAGTAAAAGTTTCAGCTCTTGTGTGGAATCCTCTTTTACTAAGAGGAGATAGATTTGGGTAAGGTAAAACAGAGTTCCTTTACACTGATGTCCCAAGAAATTTGGGATTTGGGTGTTTTCCCTTTGGAGATCTGCTCCTTCGGAGTGCTTGGCCTCACCACAGCCCTCCTTCTCTGTAGAACCTCATCACAGCCCTGCAAGCAGTGAAGTCTGGGCAATGCTCAGGCCAAAAACTTCACTTTTTTGGTATCCATCCAAAACAAAGTTCCCCAATTTCTACAGCTTCCCCTTCTTTCGGAATTTTTTTTCTCCAGCAGTAATCAGCAGTGTAACCAAAAACCACAAATCACTACAATTTCCCCTGAACTTGTCCTTCATCCCAAACATAGTCATACCTTTCTCTAAGATTTACAACATTAACCAATTCTTTCCTGTCAACTGGCTTGTTTTTTTTGGCAGATCCCTTTTGCATGATTCATGAAGGACCAGTAAAAGGCTAATTGTTCAAATTAATTTGCGTAAATGACTAAGCAAGAGATAACAAAATTACATCTGCACTTGTTTGGCAAAGATTCAATAGCAGCGGCCCTGTACTGCCAGCTGCTTCCAGACAACACTCTTGCAGAAATTAAAAGCTACAAATATTAATTAATACACTTTTTTGGTACGTTAATTTGCACTGAAAGGTTCCGGAGTACAAAACTGCTGAGAAGATGAACCATGATAATTAGAATTAATGGGATGGATGCGTGTTTTTTGCAGCTGAAGTTTTAAAAACCCATGAATGGAACCGGGAACTTGGAACTGACATTCCCATAAATCTCTATGATAATGCTGCTATTAGTATTAGAAGGATTAAGTGCTGCGGCTCCAGCGTTATCCATCACATGACACGCTGGATCCCATCTGTCACCGCAGTGGCTCAGACATCATCGCTGTCCTTGAGGAAGCTTTGGGAATTCAAGGAATTGCGGGGCTCAGGAATGAATGGCTCAGTCCTCTGACTCTCCTGTGGGAATAATGGCCAGTGCTCTGTACTTGTCAGCTCAGGGCTTGGACAAACAGCCCGGCCGGGGTGGCTGTGCTGGAGCTGAGTTCAGCTCAGCCCTGAGTTAGAGATAACTCAGGCAGGGAGAGACATGACACAGGTTTTTGTCCCGAGCTCCTTTCTGGTGCTCCGAGTTGGGTATCTCTGGCCCTGGCTTTGCTGATGTTCACCCCATTAATTTTGCCTATTTTAGGGCAGCCAGCGCCACCGGAGCACTGCTCAGAAATAAGAAGGAATTTTCCTGTGAAGTCACTAATGAGACCATTTCCCTACTTCCCAAGGTTAGCTGCACATTAGCTTGATGCGAACTCCCTTCTCCTGGAGATGGAGTCGTGGAAGAATGAAATTTTAGATGACTTCTACCTTGGAACTTCACCTGCAAATTAACTTTGAATTTTGTCATAGAGCTTTCCAAATTTTTGAAAAAATAATTGCATTGTACGTTCTAAAAATGCTCCAGAGGGGTGAAGATGCAGCAGGACCACATTGCCTATTTTACTGATCAATTTTTGCAATGCTAAGAAAAGTCATAGAAAAGGAACTTTCAAGTTTTCAAAGGTGAGAAATGCTTAAACAGCACTTTAAATTCCATTTTTAATGACACCTGTGTACACACACGGTGTAATTGGTGAGAAAGGCTTCACCAGAAGGGATGTCTAAGAGAGACCAGGCAATGAAGATTATCCTGGGAAGGAGCAGCATCCTCCCCTTTCCCCAAAAGCCACACCACGGTGTTCCAAGCCCCCCAAAACAAGCCAACACTAAGCAAGATATGCACAGAGTAGATTGCAAGGGTCCATCCAGAATATATTGCTTTTGGGTGGATTGGTAGGAAAAACTTCCAAATTATGTCATCAACACTTCTTAGACTCCCAGACTGTCGCTTTTCCTGTGGAAGGCGACCATAAATCCCTCTGTTCTTTCACAGGACAGTCACAGCTGGATTCAACCCATCCAGCTACAAATGTGCAGAATAGCAATTTCAATATTTCCTAGTGAATTCCATAGAATAATGCCAGCAAAGTCAGGTGATCAGCAATGCCAGTTTATCCCAGTTTTGTAGCAGGTTTTCCCAGGCCCATGGTGGGATTTTGGGGCTGTCCTGTGGTGGGCCAGGATGTGGATTTTAATGATCTTTGTGATGCCCTTCCAGCTCAGGATATTCTATGATTCTACACAGGTTGTTATTCCTTTACTCCGAACTCTCGGATCATTTTCCTCTTCTACAATAACTCTGCTTTCATTCTGCTTTTATTCCTCTGCAGGGGCTAAAAAAAAGAAAAGAACAACTTGTTGTCCCATCTCTGATGATGTCATTGAAAAATCAAAAGCTCCCCTTGACCCTGGGGTTGTTAATATTGTGCAGTCAGACTGGTCACGGTCTCACAGCCCTCACAAAGTCACATCTCCTCATCCCTGGGCACCAAATCAAACCGAGACCACACCAAGGGTGGTGCTGAGAGATCCTTTTTTGCTCCCCAACCACGGATTTTCAGCATTCCATCCAGCAGAAAAGCCTGGAAAACACAAGTTTTAGGCATCTTTTAGAGCTTATCTGTATCACAATAACAAAAATATATTATAATGTATTAATTACTGTGAATATATTTCTCCTTGCCAATGGTGTTTGGTTTACAGTCCAAAATGTTCATCCAGGTGGGCAGCAACCAACCAGCCTCAGAAATTAATATATTTTTGTTAATATGCAATTAATTTATTAATAGAAATGAGTATTTTTTCCATTTCTGTACTCTGAAGACACAAGTGTTTAGCCCTACATGGACATGTGAGATAGAATTGCTCAGTGAATGGCAGAGCTGCCACTCGGAGTAAACTACTCAAGGATTGAAAATCAGTGATTAAAGAGAAAACTGAATAAACCCATGAACTCCAACACACAGAGAACGTAGGAGGAGAAAACAGGGGCATGAATAAGACAAAATTAGTTCCTAACAACCCGAATTGTTAAATATAAAAGAAAAATGCGAGGGGAAAAAATATAATCAACAACAAGTTGCTTTTCTGTAACGGAAAATCCAAAGTTCATTATTGATGCTTCTGTGGGTTATGATCTCTGTATTCCCAGTGGGAAAATCATCATGACTACGGTTTGGGAAGCTGGAAAAAGGGAGCACAGAGGGGATAAACTTTGCCCAGAGCACAGGAAAACAGGGAGGCCCCAGTTGAATGCTCCTGCTGTCCAGGGTGCTAGTCCAGAACATTCCACGAGTGACATCCAACAGGCAGGAAGGACCTGGGAATTGGGTTCTTCCTTCTCCTTGAAGCTTATGGAATCAGAGAGAGTGCCAAAGACCACCAGAGCACTAAAGGGACATATGAAGGTTTCCTTGAGGACAATGTCCCCACAGACGTGGCAGTGAACTCCCCCAGGGCTGGTTTTCTTTCCTCACATCCCTTTCTTTCCCCTTAGGGATTCAAATGAATTACAATATAAAAACTGAAGAACATCCACCATGGTTGTGTTTCCCCCTTTCCTGTCACACCTGCATCCCTCAACACACTGTTCCACAAAGCACATACTCAAGGTCTGGGCTTGGGATCCATCACAGAACCACAGCATGGTTGGGGTTGGAAGGGACCTCAGAGATCATCTCATTCCAACTCCCCTGCTGTGAACAGGGACAATTCCCACTAGCCCAGGATGCTCCAAGCGCAGTCCAACCTGGCCTAGGACACTTCCAGGGATGGGGAAAGAAATAGGAAGAAATTCTTTAGAGGGATCAGGCATTGGAATGGCTGCCCAGAGAGGTGGTGGTGGATTCTCCATCCCTGGAGGTTTTTAACGTGAGACTGGACATGGCACTCAGAGCCACGGTCTGGTAATCACAGTGGGGTTGGATCAAGGGTTGGACTTGATGATCTTGGAGGTCTCCTCCAACCCAGTTGATTTTATGGGGCAGCCACAGTTTCTCTGCCCAACCTGTGCCAGGCCCTGCACACCCTCTGAGCAATGATGAGTTTTTAGTGATGGTCCTTCATCCCTTTCTAGCACAGACATCTCTAATACATTGCTCCTGATTTCCTCCCTCATCATTCAGAGACAAACCCCACCACATCCCTTGGCAATAAATGAGCCTTCAGGGTTAAGAGTCTTAACCACTCTTTGTGTCACTTTCCCTGCCGTGCTTTGCATGTTCTGGTTGCTGCCATCATGGAAATAGGAGGGAAAAACATGGAAAATGAAGCCCTGTGTTTCTCCAGGTGTGTCTCACAGGGGCTGCCTCCACCCGAGCAGCTTGCGCCACATCAGTCCCTTTTCTACAAGACCACGGCAAGGGCGGTGAGGAAGAAGTGATTTGTATTTGTGCCTCAGACACCCTAATTCCCTCATGCACAGTTTCAATGGAAAGAGACACCAAGAGCATTAGAAATGTGTGGCTAATTATACATCTCATCAAATGCTCAGCACTTACACCCGCGATGAGCACAAAGCACTCATCTGCTCCGCCACCTCTCCCCTTCCTGGGTTGTCCTTTTTAATGGTCTCTTATGTAAAGACAGTGGGCTGCTTAAATATTTGAAGTCTGCCAGTTTAAAAGATTTACAGTATTTTTAAAATGCAGAATAGATTTGGGGGTTGTGTGCTCTTGCCATTCAAGAAAACCTTCCCTGGTACTCCTTTTATTTTTTTAAAATTAAAAGGATCCCTTTGGGCTATGAATGCCAAGTTCTAGCCCAGAGGGAATTTTTATTGCAGATATAAACCCCTGGAAATCAGAGTATGGATCCATCTACTACCAAGCCTGATAAACCCTCGACTGTGACACTGCTACTGAGGGCTGCTTCAATATCTGATGACAAAACTGACAGATTACTTCTGATGAGAACGTGGAACCCTTTTTGTTTTTAACTTGACCTTGAAGACATGTCATAACATTTGTAATACATGCAATAAAGTGTCAGCTATCCTGCTCTACGGCTGCTGGAGCCTGGAGTTAAGCATTCAGTTTAGTGCTCCTACAGCTTTCAATTTGAAAGGAAAAAAAAGACCCTTAATTTCCTTTTGGACAGTCCAAAGCTGGTAGGACTGCACTGATTTGTCTTGGCTAATGTGAGGCGGTGGCGGGGAACATGATGACTTGGAAGAGGAATCCAGAGCAACAGAGAAAGCAAATAAAATAAGCCCATCAATCGTCTCTCCGTAAATTCAGGATTTACAGTTCAGCAGGAACAGTCTTGAGAGGGGACGGCAGGAAAACGAGTGTCAGCCACCACCTCAGGAGCGGGGCTGGCTTGGCTGCAGCTCAGCATCTCACTCTGACCTCCAAGCTACACAAGGTTCACGAAGTGTTTTAAGACTCTTTCAAGAGGAATAAAAATATCAATCAGTATCTCCCATTCCATGGGCTGCTGTGCCCATTCCATCAGGGAAAGGGATCTTCACCAACCCCGTACCTCCCATGCACCACATTGGTCATGGAATCATTAAGACTGGAAAAGACCTCCAAGATCATCGAGTCCAGCCATAAGCGATGCCCGTAAAAATCCTAATATTGCCGTGGGTACCGCATCTCCTTTTTGACTCAGAGGTTGTGCAGACTGGAACAGAGAATCCCCGTTTCCCTGATAAACTTGTCCCAAAATTAATAGCTTGCTATAAAAGTAAGTGCCAGGCACAAGCCCGTGAAAGACAATATTATGCTGCCACTAACAAGGGCTGATTTCTTTGTCTAAGTGTACAGTATAGTCAAAGTAAGCTTTATTTCCCAAGAGATGAAATCCTTCATTTATTTGGGCAACTTCCTCAGACTTTATATTCCTGCGCATTTCAGGACTTCAGTAGTTGCCTTCTTGTAATATTTCAGCTTTTAAGCTGTTTTCTTGCCTCACTGAACTCACATAAGATACATCTGAAAGCTTTAGTACAAATTTACTTCGAATAAAGTCTTCAATTCATTTTCATGGCACCAAAAAGACAGCTTTAATAACTGCAATGACAAATAAACTGGAAATCATTCCAGGCCTTTTCACTTAACTGACAAGTAGAACGCTCTCATAATGAGCCGCAGGTTTTACGTTTTCTCTTTGACCATAATAGCTTCATTTAAGAGCGTCAGACCCTGACACTTCATCATTTATCTACATTATTTCTCATCTTCTTTCAAATAAATTATGGAATACTAGACTGAGCACATAAAAACAAAGTGACTTGTTATCTGTAAACAGCAAGATAAATTGTCCAGAAGTTCCTCATTTAGTTCCTTTTAAATTTAAGGGCAAGTTATTGGTTGTACCTTTTTTTTTTTTCCCTCCCATCCCAATTTTTTGCATTTTTTTACAGCCATCTTATTCTGTTGCCAGTGGCCTTTGTGCAGCCATCCAAAGCCTGATGATAGTGCAAAAGGCATAAAATAATTCCATTATCCCAAGGTTGGACAGGGTAGCACAGAAAAGGAAAAAAAAAAAAATATATTTGAAAAAAATCAAATAAACAACTTCCACGGATATTTCTCTCCATCTGTAAAATTCCTTTCCATAATACATCTCGTCAGAGCAGCAAATGTGACACATCCAAAGTAATGAACGGTGGGGCTGTGACTGTCCTTGCCCTTAGAAAGAGAGTGCTGATATTTACCCTCAGCCAGTCCCCCCTTCCCTGCTGGAATACATTAATCCCTGTCCCCGAAATAAATGTTCACATTTCTTTTAGAATCATATTGTCCTCACAACACAATTAGCGACACCGCATTTGTGTTTTAATTATTAGTGACAGAAGAAATTAAGAGAGGTTCGGTTTAATAACAACACGTGTTTCCATCACACGTCCCCCTGTGAAAAATCACTGAGCATGTCTTCCCAATTTCCTGGGATGTGCAGACCCCCTGGAGCCCAGGAAAAGTCCTGGAAAGCCACACTGGGATGTTTAACCCCTGGCACGGGAGGGATTATTTGGGAGACCAGTTAGACTACTCCTGGTGTAGGGACAGGGAAATAAAGACCCATGGCTGAATCCAACCCCCTCAATTCCAGCTGCAGATTTTAAGCCTTATATTCCAGGACAAAGTGAAAACTGGGAAAGCAAGAAGTAGGTAGGAAGGCTTTTCACACTTGTCCTTCATTTTCCTTTGAAGGATTTCCCTGAAAAGTACAACAAAACTACAGTGTCTGGAATTCTCATCCCAAAGGAAACTGCCACTTGCCACTATCCTTGGGAAAAGAAGGAGCTGAAAAGAGCCTGAAAAAGGGAAATCACTTGGAAGGACCCCTCACCCAAGGGATCCAGCTCATTGAGCTTTGTGTTTTGGGGACAATTTCTGAGACACAAGGACAGCTCCTGGTGTGGAGCTTTGTCTGCTGCTCAGTTTTGGGGTACACTGGACAGGGAATCACAAGTTTTGTAGCCAGGGTGGTGAACAACCCTTGGATGAGTCACTTTGAGTCCACAGCACAGGAAGGCACCAGTGCCACTCTCACCTTGGAGCCGTAGAAGTCCTGGGTTCCTCACGACCAGCTTTGCAGAAGACAACCCTGTGGTCAGAGAAGGACTTGCAGAGGATTCCTCAGCATACCTTGACCCGTTTGGTTTTCCCAGGTCATTTTTATTCCAAGCTCTTCCTTTGCCTCTCTCTCCCAAGCTCCTGTGGGCACACAATCATGTTATCTGTGCAGCGCAGGCAACAATCAAATAAAGGCAAAAATAAGAGTTTAAGCTGAGGTTCCCATCAGCTGCAAACCCATATACATCACATTTTAATTATATCTCATCTCCAGTGGAATAGTTAGAGATGCCATTTGATACAGCTTTTTTTTTTTTATTTTATTTGAAAAAATTAACTCTAACTAAATTAGCAAAAATCAAGTAGTAAAAGTTAATTGGGAATTATCTACTCCAAAATAACTCTTACTGGCAAATGCTTTGTGTGGTTATAAAAGGCTGATAAATATAATTGTATTTATGTAATGAGTATCATGTTTAATTTACTGTACTTGGTTGTTATACACCATTTTATGGAGCCCTCATAAGTAGCTTCATATTAAAGGATAAAAAAAAAACCACTATCACTTGCAGCACACGGGAAACATCCAACAGATTCCAAACAAGGTAAGGATGAGCAATTTGTCCTGAGAAAACAGACTTGAGAACATGCCGTTTTTTCCCATTACTGTTATTAAAATTATCTACAAAAAACCCCAGCCTTGGCAGAACTCCTCTGGTCAAATTGTTTAAATGAGAGTGGCGCTGTGTCCAACCCTGCACATACCCTGCGTGTTCATACCATCTACGACACAGAAAACACCCAGAAGAAGGCAACACCCCTCTTTTATAAAGTGAAGACTTAAAGAAACCCCCAAGATTAAACAAAATGCTGGTGTCTCTGAAAAATTAAATCTGAAATCCAGGTCCTGGTTGCTCAGTCCCAATCTCAATATTCTCAGCAGCATCCTGAAAGCAGGCAAATAAAGAGGCAAATATGTGCTGGTGTTTAGCACAATTTAAAGACTTTTTTTTCCCTTATTTTTTTTCATTTATAAAGATTTTAGAATGCAGGGTGTTGGCAATGCTCAGAGGCCGTGAAAATCCTGATTTCCCATCATTGGTGTGTGGCATAAGTAGGAGAAAAAATTCCTTCCTTCACTGTGATGTGCCCCAGGACCCCACATCTTGCACTTTCCTCCTGGTCCCCATTTCCACCACAAACAGAGGACCATATCCTCTCTCTGGGAAAATTTCAGACAGTATCCTTGCCATCATTCCTAAAAAACCCCTTCTCAACAATTCACAATAATATAAAAATAATTAATATTGAGCTTTCAGACTTCCTTTTAACCTGGGGCATCTGGAAATCTGAGATTCCCAGCTCTCAAAATGCACACTGAAAATTCCATTGTGGATTTGGGAGTCCTGGCTTTTGCATTGCTTTCAGGCAAAGAATCCAACCCAAAAATTCCTTCTTTGGAGCAAAGTGATTGGCAGCAAGTTGGCAGCGCTGACTTGTTGACTTTGGAATACCAGAAAATCACCTTATACTTTTAATTAAAGAAAGGGCATGTTTGTCTTCAGCTCCCCCACATCTGCTCCAGCTTGGCCTGCTCTCTCTTCTTTCTGTGGGGGATACAAAGCTCCAAGATTTATTGTATCAGATTAAAAGTAAAGGCTATTAATGTCAGATTCCGTGGGGATTTTTCGTTAAGGCTTCTTGGTTTTACTTTATTTATAAATTATCATCTTGAGGCTTGTAAAAAGGGCTTTCCCCCCTCTTATTCAAGTGACATTGTAATTTATATTGCTGGTAGTTCCATCAGAGAATTCAATTAAGAATTACAATTTGTTTCCTTATAACAGGAGCTAAACTGGGGCCTCTACACATGAGCCATTAACAGGTTTTACACTACTGGAGTGCCAAAAAACAATATATCCTGCGCCAAAAGCTAAAAAGAAAATAAAATAAAAAGATAATTAAAAAAAGATTTAAAAAGCCATTTAAGTAACTTAGTTTGTATGGACCACAAAGGTGGCCTTGCAGTTTGAGTGACATTTCTCTCCCTACCCCAGGACAAGGGGCAGAAGCACCTCGTACTGGGATTTCTAACAGCTCCTGGTGGAAGGTCTGGAAAGTTCTCGTGAGCTGACCTTCCTCTGCTCTCATCTGAGGTGACCTGCTCTGATGTTGGGGGAAAATCCTTCCCTGGGAGGGTGGGCAGGGACTGGCACAGGTCGGGCAGAGAAGCTGTGGCTGTCCCTGGATCCCTGGGAGTGTCCAAGGCCAGGTTGGAGCAACCTGGGACAGTGGAAGGTGTCCCTGCCCATGGCAGGGAGTGGCACTGGATGGGCTTTAAGGTCCCTTCCAACCCGAACCATTTTGGGATTCTATGATGTCTTAAGCTTTTACCACATCGTTACCACATCGTTACATTCACCTGTAAGTTTCTCTGAACAGAAAGATACAAATTCTTTCTTCCTGCTTAGACCATAATATCACCCATCATATCCATATCAAACCCCACAGGGTGATCTTATAACCTCAGCTACACCAAATAACACTTTTCCTAAAGTTTCGGTTCCCGAAATACCATGATCTTGTTCCCTTGACATTCTGCATCGGCAGACCTGAGATATTCCAGGGCATAATATATCAATTTGATACAAACACAGAGGATAATAATTAACCACGAGGTTAATTATTAATACAAGGGACAGAAAGCACTTCGGAAAACAGAGAGGACAGCTCTTGCCCCAGACAGCTTGTCCTCTCCTCTAGTTCAGTGCACCAGCACGAGCCCAGAACATCACCCAGCTTTGAGGGCACCAAGAAAGGCCACTGAACACGGAATAATCACCAAGTGGGTCATAATGACAGAAACATCTGCTCCAGATGTTTTTGCTGTGCTCTGCATCACCATTTTTTTTACAATAGCCTGCAAAAGCTTGTATTTTTTATCTCTAGCAGGTTGGTTATTGCTCTTATTATTCCAAGGCAAATGAATGTTCATTAAAGGCACCAGGTTGTCACCTTTATATATAAGGCTACAAAGGCTATAAAGACTGAGGGCCTTTGTTTATTACCAGACAAACAGTAACATGGCATCAGCAGGGCAGGTTTTTCTCCATGCTGCACAATACTATGGAAATTCCCACTGTGGGAAGTTTGGATCCCCTGGTTGGAACCCTCAAGGAGCCCTGGAAAAGGTCACACCAACACAGAACTTCACTCGAGTACTAGTGGGGGGTCAATCACGCGTTGGCTTGCCTGGAACACAGAGAAATGAACACACTGATCACCCAAGTTCTGCAGTAAAAACAATGACTCCAGAAGGAATTATGTCCTTATAAGGTCTTTAAAATCCTTTGGGAAAACAGCATTTCACAGGATCATTTAATCTGGAAAAGCCCTCTGCTCCTTGAACACTTCCAGGGATGGTGCTTCCAGCACTTCCCTGGGAAGCGCATTCCAATGCCTGACAAGCCTTTCAGTGAAGAAATTCTTCCTGATGCCCAACTGGCACAGCCTGAGGGGCCAATTCCCTTTCTCCTCTCAGGGCAAGAAACCAACCCCTTGCTACAACAAACATTTGCAATAAAATTCACATGCACAGGAAAAAAAATCCTGCTCTTTTCCTTTTTGACGCAGTCACAGGTGCCTCAGACACCACAACAAGGCAGTGAAAAATAAAGGGATTAAATCACCATGAGCTTGGGAAGGTAAGTGAGCATCAGTTTCCTTTTCCCTCTTAAAGCTGTCACGTTCCTCGTGCTCCTCGTGTTCCTAAGCCATAAAGGATCCCTGTGTTTCCCCAAGACAAAGGATGGGCTGGAAAACTCTGTCTTCTGAAGTGATGAGTTAAAGAACACCGCAGGAGTACTTGCCAAATCATACCACCATTATTAATTCAGGCATGATGAAAGTGTTCATTTTAGCTATAATCATGTAATTCATCAAAATACTACTAGAGCATATCACTGGGAACTATTACACTGATAGAGCACCTTATTGCACCTTCCCTGAAAGCAGGAAATGTAGTTCTTGATGCTTATCTGCTGAAAAGCAATTCAGTTTGGGATTTTGGAAGAGCTATCTTATGTTACAGTAAAAAAAAATAAAAAAAAGGACATTTCTAAATGTATTTTCTTGTATGATGTTGTTATTATGTTTTGGGGTGATGATCTGTGAGGATGAAGTTTAAAAATGGTAGAGCACTGGAGCAGTGTGTTTATCCAGCGCTGAAGGAAGGAACCGTCGGGTTATGAATTTACAACATTCCGTGAAATTTCAATGTAGATTTTCAATCTGCCCACTTCTAAAAGTAACTTTAGAGGCCAAAATCTGTCTGCCACAAGGACCTTTCAAAAAAGGGGGGTTTTAGCAGCTCTTTCAATGACAGACAATAGTTGTAAAAAACCTGTATCCTGTGATAAATCTCAGGATGTTAAAAGGAATAACTGAAGATCCCCATGATTGCCCTCTCGCTCTGCCTGTCTCCTCACTTTCCTGAGCAAAATTACAGGGAAAAAATGATGGAAAGAAAAGAGAAATGAAATAAATCCTTGTTGATTCCCTCCATGGATGAGCCTTGGAGCCCCTGGCATGGAGCCTTGGCTGTGCCGCCTGCCGAGCCACACACCTCCAATTTCCAAATTCCTCATTTCCTAATTTCCAAAGGACAAAAAGTTGCTCATTGTTCACACCAGGAAGGCTTTGTTGTTCCAAAGAGAAAAGCAAAAAGCTAGTTGTTCTTACCCCCAGATAAAATCAAAGAAAACAAGATTAATGCATGTGAAACGCATACAGGACACTTTTAGTAGGGCTGGCACTGAGCTCCAAACCTGCTTTTCTCTATCTCCCCTTTTCCCGCCCTCTCAGCTCCAGAGGGGAATTCATCCTTCATAAATGTCAATCAGAATTTGGGGATTAGGACGTGCATATATGAGCGTGCAAGAGATACATGGCAAGACACTCAATGGGCCCTCTTCCCTTACACAAATAAGGTGCCAACCTCTCAATGTTCAATTTTTATATAGGTATTTATATATAAAAAACATCTTTTAATCTAGAGCAAAACACCCTTAGCAAAGGAACGAAGCGTAAATTCACAGCTAGCAGGCAGGCCACAAGCTGACATGACACCGAGGTGAAGAACCAGGGCTTGGAGGAGAAGGAAATCACTCCTGGATTGCCCCTGTTCATCCCACTAATGCAATAAAGCTCCATCGGCCTCCACCCACACCGCTCCGTGGTGGCACAGCAGATACATCAAAAAGGGCTCCGTGCTTTCAGCTGAGAGTGGAAACAGAGAAAAGGTGTTATTGCTCCGAAGAGTGAGGAACACAACAAAGGAACTGTCCTGGTTATGGTGGTCGGGACAAGTTTGTCACTGTGTGGGTGTGACCAAAACTGTGGATCCTACAGCTTCTGTGTCATTTCTGATGGACTGTCCGTGATGAATGGTTGGCAGCAACTGCCCAGGGCACACCTGACCACTCAGGGTATAAAGTGGGTGTTAAAGAACCCTGTGAGACAAGGGAGTGTTTCTGTCTTCACACCAGTTTGTGATAACTCCCCTCTGGGAGGCATCAGCAGCTTCACACCCAGCCTGAGCAGTCATATCTGCTCATGGGCCATCAAGGATTCCAAAAATATCCCATGACTCCCAAAGTTAAACCACCCATTGTGGAACTCCATGCGCTGTGGGGGTACCAGGTATTCCCACCTGAACCTTGGGGTTTGGGACTTCTGGTACCACTTGTGCGATCCAGAGGGGGACCAGAACCTCAACAGGACCATGACTTTCATCCCCACCAACAGGTTTTCCTTCCCTTTGTTTTGCTCTCAGGGGGCCCACATGGTGCCCAGCACAGGGGCCAATGAGGACCATCCTGTTCATGCCAGGGGTCTGGGTTATACACCTGGTTTTGTGGGTCAAAACCAACTTTTTTTCTCTGTATCATTGTATTAATTGTAATCTTTCCATTAAATTGTAGTTCTGACTTGTAATCTCATTTTGAGTTGGGTTCATTTCTCCTGCTGCTTTATCTTTAAACCAGCACAGTAACCCAGTTCCACAGAGGGGAAAGTCAGCAGTATTTTAGAAGTTCACTTTTTGGAGGCAGCTGACACAGAGTTGGGAACGCTGTTCTAGTGGGAATCTCACTGTTTAAAGAATGCCAGAAATGGGCTGGACGGAAAGTACAGGAATAGGAGTTTAAAAACTTAACTCACAAAATGCAGGGAATTAAAAGACTTTAAAAAAGTGAGTGGCTTAAGCAGAGATGCAGCATCAAAAATTGTTGCTCTTTAAAGTTCCATTATTTGGTGGTTATGGCATTGTAGGATTGGTTTATTCCACTGAAAAATAACATTGAAACTGGACATTTGATGGAAACTGTGTATTTCTTATAAATAGAGGCCTCCTTTGGGGACTTTATAAATTTTTCTGGATATTATCCCCTAAGCTATAGCAGGTTTTTATTCTTGATATATCAAAACCCAAACTCTTTTCCTTAAGATAAAAAATGGGGTCTCAAGTCAGACATAGAGGACAGAGATATGTAAAAACTCTTCAAAGACAATGATAAATATAAATTAGGCCCCTAATTCAGGACAAATTATTGATCTCCTGATAATGACAGAATCCCAGAGTGGGCTGGGTTGGAAGGGACCTTAAAGACCATCCCTGGGCCTCAGTGCACAGGTCCCCTCCACAGAACCCTCACAATAATTTCATTTATTAAGGGTGTTTACAAAGCAGCCCACTTTTACATGGTATATATTAAAGCTGAGGAAACACTAAATTATTGTTGGGAGCAATCTTTTATGTTGAATATTAAAGCAAGCTAATAACAATTACTATTCTATTCAGTAATTATTTGAGAGTAATTAGAAGCTAATAGCTACCAGTTTATAGCTATTAAGTCTCTTCAGCACTCCAACTTGGCTTTTATATGATCCTTTTGTTTATTTTCATTGTAATTGTGTCTGCAAATGCCTTCATGCAAACACAAACCCCTTCTTCTCCACTTCTAAAGGTACTTAAAACACAGGGAAATTAGTTGGCCACGGGATAAAATAAAATGATTTCCCCTTCAAGGAAGCTCTTTCTATTCTGCAGCTGCAAAAGTGATTAAATTTAAGTTTCGGACTAATTATATGAACTGATTTACTGGGATGATCAGGTGTATAAGGGACATTCACACGTACCTGGCTCCTCCAAGATTTTATGTGTCATAAAAGATGAGAAAAATCAGACTGTGGCTCCTTTTGTCCCATTTCCCAGTGAGAAAGGGAGGCTGTTCCACTGCTGGAGCAATCCCACACTAGCGGATGAAGCAATTTCACAGCATGTAGGTACAAAATGAGCTTTTTTCACATGATTCCCTTCCAGCAACTTCCTAAACGCTGCAGTGGAGTCAGGATTTTCCATACCTTAAGAAGCTATTGTTGTCCACCAGTGGGTGAGTCAGCAGAGCTGGGGAGGGAACAGACCAGCCTGGAAACCCAGGCTGTCCCTCAGAGTTCCACAGGTAACTAATGTGCCAGCAAAAGGTTATTTCAAAATTAATAAATAAACCTTATGTGTCGAGCATTCAAGTTCCTACTGAGCAAGGTATAAAGCCAGGCCTAAGTTTAAACACATCACAGAGTAACAGAGTGGTTTGGATTTGAAGGAATGTTAAAGATCATCCAGTGCCACCCCCTGCCATGGGCAGGCACGCCTTCCCCCAGCCCAGGGTGCTCCAAGCCCCGTCCAGCCTGGCCTTGGACACTCCCAGGGATCCAGGGGCAGCCACAGCTTCTCTGCCCAACCTGTGCCAGTCCCTGCCCCCCCTCCCAGCCAGCAATCCCTTCCCAGTATCCCATCCATCCCTGCCCTCTGGCACTGGGAAGCCATTCCCTGTGTCCTGTCCCTCCGTGCCTTGTCCCCAGTCCCTCTCCAGCTCTCCTGGAGCCTCTTTAGTCCCTGCCAGGGGCTCTCAGGTCTCCCTGGAGCCTTCCCTTCTCCAGGTGAGCCCCCTCAGCTCTCCCAGACTGGCTACACAGCAGAGGGGATCCAGCCCTGGAGCATCTCCATGGCCTCCTCTGGACTCTCACCAGTGGATCCCTTTGTGGGATGCCCCAGAGTGGGATGCAGAGCTCCAGGTGGGATCATCGAGTGGACCAGGCTCATAAGCCAAGGTGTCACACAGTGCACATCACCTCCAAGCTGAAAGAAACCCTAAACCAGGAATATTTGGGGCCAGTTACCTCATACACACTTTTAACTGGGAAATTGTCATTCCAGTCCAGAACTTCCCGAGGAAAGCATGCGGTAGGAAAACCTGGAAGAACTATGTTTTGCAGCTTTGACAGGCCAGTATTCATCTAAGAACATCTAGTCAATTGCCCTGAGCCTTTGGATGGGATGCACCAAACCCTGCTCTGCTTCCCAAGCTTTTCTACACCTGTATCTGCAGGTTCAGCCACCAGAAAATGTCCCGGAACAAGAGCACAAATGACTCAAAATGATGGAATAAGGTGTGATAAGGGGGAGCCCAAAGCACCTCTGCACTGAGGCAGAGACAGGGCACAGCAGCCTGCGGGTCACTCCTTGTTTTCCTGACACAGCAACAAGGTGACAGGAATAACCACGGATTTAACTCCTGAACTTTTTATCTAGGCTACATTTTGCTATGATAGAAGCTCCCTTGTTTTGTTTTTAATCATTATCTAAGCTCATAAGTAATATTTCTGAAAGAAGAGACTGGTAGATATAACAAAATAACAATGAGAATCTCATTTACTTAATAAAATTCCTTTGATTTTTAAATCAAAACTGATCTCCATCCATTTGAACTTTAACTACCTAATTTTGTCTTGCATTTCAGATAACACATAGTAAATGCAATTTGTCATCATAAACGTATTATTATTTAATCATATGAAAGTTTTGGTTTATCTTGAGAAAATATTTATGGTGGTTTTAATACACGGGATCCGTCCTTGACAGAAATGATGAAACAGATTTATCACCCCTGACAAATTATATTGCAAAGTGTCCTCTCCTGGCTGCTTGCACCAGGAATATTAACAGCACACACAACGGGAACACCACCTGGATACTCAGGTTTTTCAGGCTTTCCACGGACACCACACAGCACTTGGAATGCGAGCTACTTGTGAGAGTAATTCTGTGAATGACTGAAACCTGTAGCCCTTTAAATCAAACTAAGTAGTGTTTTATTAAAGTGCCCGGCAAATCAATCTAAATCCAAGGATAATAAAGCCCTAATCAGGTGGTAGAAAAAATAATAGGTTGTCATGCATGAGGAAAAATAGGCAATCATGGAATGTTTTCTTTAATTAGGTTGTGTAAAGTGGAAGGACTGAGTAGGAACTGGCAAGACATTCATCATGAGCAAGGTGGGAAATTATTTAGATTACTGAGGAAGGAGAATCGAGTGTGAAATACTAAGATTTGACTGGACAGAAAATTAAAACTCTTTTGCCATTCGTGTCACTTGCTTTTGGCAACTCATTGGCAGGTGTGGCTTTTCCAAGGAGAGTGAACCAGAGATTCCTCCTGTAGGTTAAAGCCCCCGTGGAACTGGTTCTAAGCTTTAATGGCATTAACATGTGCAGGTCCTGCCTGTGCCTTCTGGAGAGCGAGTGGAAACTCCTGTCCCCTGGGTTTTAGCAGGAAAAATCACATGGATTCAACTGCTGCTTTCAAATAAAGTGGGTGCTCCTACTGTCTCAGGTCATTGGTACACTGGTACAAACTACAAAGACACCAAAAAACGTCATTTAGACAATTAATGAGTCTCCCAAAGCAAAAGAAACTGAGTGCATATTACTATTATCTCTACTACTAGTACTATAATTTCTGAGCCATCCAAGGCTGAATTCACATTCTCTATGTATAAAAGAATCACCAGTATGAAGATGAGCTTATAGATATCCTGAAAAAATAAAAGAAAAATACCCTGGAGTCTTTTAGAGACATTCTAATTAAGGCAATTATAATGCACTTTAATTTGGTCAGGGTTTTAATACCTGTCCTAAGTTTTAGGCAGCGCAGGACACACGGAGGACTCCTGACTTCTTCCAGGCTCTGATAACATTTCAGCAGCAGACTAAGAGACGGTCTCTCTGTCTTCTCTCTCAATTCATTAAGAGATTAAAATAATACCTCAGTGATTATTTTGGAATTCCGTAATTATAAATGTTATCAAAACAGGGGATTTTTTCATTATTGGCTCCTGAGGGATCTTGACTCTTGTTGGTCCCTTCTCTCACCGTTACATTTGATGGTGGTTTCCATACCATAAATGCAGAGAAGATTCCTAAACACCTGTAATGCTGATCTTACCAACAAATCTGCCTCCTCCTAAAACCAACACTACAGGAGAAACCATTTTAGACTGAAACTGACTTCAAAACCACCTTTTTTTAGGCACAGTTTCTGTTTCATGAAGAATCTGTCAAGGTCTAAGAGCTCAAAAAAATTTTACTCAGCTGAAATCTCGTTATTTCCTGGTCAAAACTGCAGCCGAGGGGTGTCCATGAATGGATTATGATTTAAAACTGCAGCTGAGAGGTGTCCACGGTGGATTATGGTCAAAACTGCAGCCGAGGGGTATCCACGAATGGATTACTCCCTGCAGGTTTTCTTGGAGCGATGGATGCTGAAAACTCTTCATGGAGAGGCAACAGAGACGTTCTCCCAGTTTTGAGTCAGTAACTCCAGAAGAACAGACCCAGTAGCAGGAAACAGGGACTGTCACACGGTCATGAGGTCCCAACCATTCCCAGAGGGATGCTGACGGAATGGCAAACTCCAGATCAGGAGATGTTTAAGCAGAAACCTTTTAACCAGATCTGCTCTGCACAGTAGAGAATGCACAGATTGGTACACAAGGTTTGTGTGGAGCAGGAAAACAACCTGAGTTTAAAACTTGTGGTTGTTCCTCTCCAAATGAACTTTGTCTGGTCTTTAAGAAGAGCCCTGCTCAGAGCTAAAGAGCTGTGACAACTGCTGTGGTGGGATAATTGATGGCTGGAGCTGTTTTCCCTCCTCGGTTGTTTTAATAAAAAACGCTTCAGAGAAGAATTTTCGCATCAAAAAAAAAAAAAAAAAAAAGAGTTCCAAGATGTTTTTCTCCTTACGAACTGGCCCGGGCTGAGAAGTAGCACTGAGGATTCTCCTGGGAGGCTGCTGGGCTGAGGGAGGATGGTTTGGAGCGGCAGAACCACCATTAAGGCTGGAAAAGACCCCCTGAGACCATCAAGTCCAACCATTCCCACCTCCAGCCCAAGCAAACCCACAGATCACCCGTCACCAACTTTGCTCCACCTTGTTTCAGGTGGTTTCCTCTCTGTCTATTATTCCTGCCAAGAGACCCGTGGAAATGAAATCCAGCCCCCAGCCCTGCCTGAGTGACCCAGCGCTCCATCATCCCCACAGGGTGATGGCAATAAATCATTTCAACTTTAATCTATTGTTATTGATGAATGTACAATTATTTGTCATCTAATATGCTGAAAATGATGACCAAAGAAATAGATCAACTTTTTTTCTTCTCCCAAGTACGGCATTGATGGATTGTATCCCTAAGCTGTTATTACACTTATAATGTACTCTTCTGCTATGACAGCACAGCTAGTTTTTTAATCATTCCACAGTAATCAACTTAAGACAACACAGCAAGACTCATAACTCATGTTCTTTTCAGTTTTGGCAGTGATGGGAAATGAAAATGTTTTTATTCTTTTGAAATAATTCTTACCTGACTAGCCTGAAGATTGCTTTAAAATTGTAAATAAATGGTTGTTTATTGAGCTGGAACTGAAAAGTGACACATTAAAATGCCCGTTTCTGAAGAAAAAATAATAATTTAGGCCTGAGTGGAGCTGGAGTTGGTTAAAAAAATACTTTGTTTTCCTTTTAACTGGTTCAGTGCTAACTAAAATCGGTACTTGCTGGTTAAGTGACACAATTTAAAAGCATGGTAAGTCTGCAAAGACACACTGGCTTAGTAAAGAAATCTCAGGGCACGTTTGTAAACACTCCCTTTGAAAATCTGTGGCCTTGGGAGCCACTTCAGGAGCAACTCAGAGGAAAGACATGATGTAGAAATTGTCTAAAGATTTAACTGGGACTTGTGAAAATCCTTTGGAAGAGGAAAACCTCGCTCGTTCCTCCAGGCACTGCAAGCACTGGGAGACCAGGAGTTCCCATGTTTCTGCTACAGGTGTGAAGGATAAGGAAAGAAAACAACTTCAAGAAACTGTTTCTTGATTTAAAAAAATGGTCTGGAAAATTTGACAGTGAAACTTGACTTTACTTTTGCTTGGAAAAGTTTTGAAATCCCTTTACTGTTGTGGCTTATTCCCTGTGGCCTCTAAGGAACAAATGAAACAATATGCAAATTATCCTGATGACCATTAGGACCAATTATTCCTTCATTCATCGAGAATTTTCTTTGCAGTACCATGAACAAAACTTCAGTAAAACGGCAGGCAGGGTTGGATCGTGGCAAAGGACACTCCATTTATGAAGCAGCAGCCAAGCACCCTCAAAAAGCTGATTTTTCAAGAATCCTAAGAAAACAGAGAACTCCAAATTTGCTTTTCTGTATCTGGACCCGACCAGGGTCAGAAGAAACACTGAACCTGTGAAAAACCTCCCTTATGCCAAAGCCAAGCCCACAGGGCTCCCCAGCAGTGGTGGTGGATGTGTTCCCTGGAGCCCACGCTCCTAGAAATGGGTATAAATTATTGCTGATCCTATAACAGTGGATCAAGGTAACTCTGTGTCCAGCTCTCTGCCAGCTGCTCCTACCCACAAGTGCTCTGGGTTCGTGAATCCTCCCTTCAAATGATTTATTTCACAGAATCACAGAATGGTTTGGGACTTCAAAGTTCACCTCATTCCACCCACTGCCATGGGCAGGGACATCTTCTGCTATCCTGGGTTGCTCCAACCTGGCCTTGGACACTCCCAGGGATCCAGGGGCAGCCACAGCTTCTCTGCCCAACCTGTGCCAGGGCCTGCCCACCCTCCCAGCCAGCAATCCCTTCCCAATCCCTAATCTAGCCCCACACCTCAGAGCCATTCTCCCTTACCCTCTCTCTCCATGACCTTGCCCAAAATCCCTCTCCAGCTCTCTTGTAGGCTCCCTTTAGGTACTGGAAGGGGCTCTCAGGTCTCCCCAGAACCTTCTTTTCTCTTTGTTTTAAAAAACCTAAAAACCCTTTCACACAAATCAAGCCCTTGTTGCTGACAGACATGAACAATGTTGGCCAAAACGAGCAAAGAAAACAACGGTGAGCTTCACTCACTGCTTGGAGTTGGGTGCGAAACCCTGTCCAGGCTCAGAGCCAGGCAGTCCACGGGTACCCAGACAGCTCCTCAAATCCATAAAACCCCTCTGGGTTCCACCCTCAGGCCACAAATCCAAGAATTTGACTTTTCAGGGAAGTTCAAGTCATGGAAGGCTGCGGCCAGTGGAGCAGCAGAGAAGCAAAGCAGTCTCTCTACAGACAATAAAAATCTTGCTAAGTCAGGAGGTGAGTGTTCATCTTCCACCATTAAATATCCATAAGTACCCTATAAACCTAACAAAAATCTCCTGTAAATATCTACACTTTAAAAAGTTGTGAAGATCAATGGAGTTTGGTTCTAATAGGTATGTAATCCATTGGGTTCTGCTCTGATAACAGGTAACTCTATGATAAAACTGCAGCATGCGATTTAATTATTAAAAAGGAGAAAAGGGATTTATACCAAGCATGGAAAAGTTGTTTTAAATCACTGCAAGCATCCCCTCCCTTAGGAAGCTCAGCACTGATTCCAGAGTGTCCATTAATCACTCCCCAAACAGCCGAGCTACAGAGGAAGGGCTGGACTGGTGGGGTTTTTTTCTGGATGTGCAGAAGGCCAAGAGCTTTTAAAATTGTTCTTTGTTAAAATTTTTAAAATTAGAGCAGCACTTTCAACACGCAGGAGATGCAGGTCTGAGCTCCCTGGTGACTCCAGGCTGGCACTGAGGTACACGAGTTCCAACTCTCTCCACGAGGGAACAGGATCCTATAAACTCATCTTTTCCACTCCCCTTCGCATGGCCGGATTTTGAGACAGTTCCATGATATAAAACTCATTTTTCTAGACTGGAGAACATCTTCTTGCCCTCAAAGTCTCCATCCCCTGCCCGGTTTCGTTGTGGTCCTCATTCCCCACTTGTTGGAAACGCCTGTAGCAGTTTTCATTATATCCCCTCTGCTGCTCATCACAAAATATCCATTTGTAAACACTGATCAATAATATATCAATAATATAATAATAAATGGATACTGGTTTGTCTCACTGAAGCAGCAGAGGCAGACTCGACACCTCGTTACCACCAAGAAACTGACTGTGGGATATAAACTGTCACATCTTCACCAAAACCACACCATGTTCACCTCCAAAAATCTGCTTCAGGGTGCTAAATGCAGGGACACCATCAATCACGCCCTTCTGAATGAGAAATGACTAATAATTAACAGGGAATATTAAAACAACAACAAAAGAGCCAAAAGATAATACCTCAAGTGCTGCCTGTTTAGTCACCCAGCAGACCGAGCTCTCTTTGCTTTCCCACTGAGTTTATTCACGGAATTATGAACGTTGCTGACTTGCTTGGCTCTCCCTGCCTTTAGCCATCATTATCAGTTCTCTTTAGGGGTAATCATTTTTCTTAAAATCATGACCCATTTGATATCTTAAAAACAGCAACATTAATTTTCATTTGTCACAGGGTAGGGGATAAATTGGCTAAATGATAATAGCATTCTTCTCGAGCAATCAGTTCTACATGATTAACCTAAAAATTGCCAAAATATTGTTTACTATTCATTTGTATCTGAGGCAAAGGAGAGCCACGATCCATGAGTTAGAGCAGGATTAATTTGGGTTCTGATCTGTATTAAAACTTGCCACGATGATTCATAATCATCTCCCTCGATATTTATCCTGACAAAAGTGTTTAATTCAGGGAGCTCCTCATCGTACAATAATTCTGCCCAAAAGCATCGCTGTTCCCTCATGCTCCAGTTTCAACGTAGAGGGGTCAGGATATTCTTAGGCAGGACTTTGGGGTTGAATTTGGGGGTTTTTTTTAATGTACCCTTAACTTTTATTCTCGTCTTTACTTAATTTTCTCGATGCAGGAAGATAAAGTCGATGGTCTTTACCACCATCTAGTGGATCTAATTACTTACAGCAAGACACGGTGATGCCAAACAATAGGGAAAAGAAACATTGAACCTGTAATATATATGAAATTTATCCATTCTGTGGTAAATGTGGTAATATTAAACACATTGTGTGCATTTACGTGTGTTGCAGCCTGCAATACAACACCACCACTTCCCTAAAAATGGAGAGAAATTCCAAAGAGACAGTGCTTAAAATTATATGTATATACATATATATATATATATATGGAAGACAGCACAGAGGGCATAACTGAGCTCACAGTTAATATTATTAAAACCTTATTATAACACACAGATTGCTTTGGGGTCAGAATATCAGTGCAGATCTTCAAACATGAACAGCAATTAACAACTGGTTCTCACAAATGGAGCCTGTGGTGGAAATGATTCCTCCCCCGAACACCTGGCGGAGTTTTTTGGAAGTTTACAGATATATTATGAATTCTCTAAGTGGCAGGACAGTCATTGCTCTAGGAGTGCCTTTCTCAGATCCCAGTGTGTCTTCCTGGGGAGCTTTTGGAACGTTTTGGCTCCTGGTGGAGCCCATCACCATCTCCAGGAGGCACAGGAAGAAATTCACAGCCCAGAGAGGGGAATGTTGGGTATTGACTTCTGCACAGAGATCTTCAGCTAAAAAACGTGCAGAAAAAGAGCTTTAAAATCACAGTGTCAGAGCAGGGAGAATTTAAAGTGTGAATCATCCGCGCAAGAAACAGGACAAGAGGAAATGGCCTCAGGTTGTGCCATGGGAGGTTTAGGTTGAATATTTGGAGAACTTCTTCATGGAAACTGCACCCCTGGAGGGCTTTAGGAGCCCTGTGGATGTGGCATTTGGGGACATGGGGCAGTGGTGGCCTTGGCAGTGCTGGGGCATGGCTGGACTTGATCTCAAGGGGCTTTTCCAACTCAAACCCTTCCAACTGGTCACTTCTTCCTTCAAGCAGCAGAAATGTCTGTAGCCAAAACATATCTTTGAACGACAAATATTCTCCCCATCACACCAAAATTGACTCCAAGCCCCTCCCCAAGGCTTTTCAATTGGAAAAGCCCATCACCTGGAGATGAGAAAGAGGAGTGAGTTTTCCATGCTGGATTTAGTGATGTTTATACTGCAGAATCCAGACATGAGTTCTGAGACAGGACTTTCAGATTTTATTTCCTTCTTTCCATATTGAAGGAAAATGCCTCCAATGTTCACAAGCATCGGGGTATAAGGAGGCCACCCATGGGAGGACATTGAAAGTGCAAATAACAAAAGAGGAAAAAACTTGACTGAATTATTCATATTTTAAAATAAATAATAATTGCTTGGCAGTTAGAGAAGCCTAGTTTTGTTTTACCCCAGGCAGGAGAATGAACCTGAAGTGACTCCTGGGGATTCCATGACATCGCAAAATAAGGAATAACATTTTATCCCTGAAGAACTAAATAGCCCAGGGACTTCTCAGCTCTTTTCCCTCAGGAAGGGGTTGGACAGCATCACCTGCACCCCCCCCCCCCCCCCCCCCCCCCCCCC